>OW121801.1:6317535-6767535 GCA_933228885.1 Leistus spinibarbis | reverse complement strand
CTTACGTTATAAAGCACGACTGAGCACAATTTGTCATTTATTATTTTGATAAAATACGCATGGCACAAAAAAGAAAATCAAAACAGAAAATGTGTACAGCTCAAAGTTGGTTTAACTTACGTATACATCGTGGTAATTGGTCAGCACTACTTCCATTTTTCAATTTCCGCGTTGATCGCACTGAGACCAGGGAACTAGAATATTTGCTTGGTCCACTCGACTGATGTGGCCCATTTCGACGACTTGTACTGATCACCTATACACAAATATTTATTTAACAAACATTCATTCTATGCACTGCTGCCACCAAATAGTTTAAATTGGTGCTCAAGTGTGTCTGTATTTCAATTTGTATTTTCTGTGCATATTTATTTTTAGTAATTTTATTGCTTTCGTGTCTAACAGTAAACAGATATATATGTTTACTTTATGTGGGGCAGCCGGTGTTATTTTATTCATAATATTTTTGTTTTGAATTAGATTCTTAAACAAAATAAAGAGATTACTGTGTCAGGGTTTGTTCGAAGACACCCTTGCTATACAAAATATTTGTTTAAGGGGAATAGATAACGGGGCATTAGCTAAATAATGTTTTACGTATATTGGTAATTTCAAAAATATCTTAATTCGGATTTAAAGTTTTTAAATATAATTTTATTAATTAAATTAATACACTAGGGGCCGGTTGTGTATATATATATATATATATATATATATATATATATATATATATATATATATATATATATATATATATATATATATAATGTGTGTGTGTGTGTGATAATGTATCAAAACATCATCAATATCCAGTACTTAATTTAATGGTTAGGTTAATGTAACATTGCAGCTAATGGACTTCTCGCATTAAATTTTAATGCATCATTAACGGAAAGAGTGGATAATATGTTTAATTATCGTTGGTGCAACCGGCACTGATTCTTGTTGTTAAATTAAGGAAAAATTACATTTGACCAATTTATAAATTTGTCGTTCGTAATTTATATTGTTTACTACGTAATTGCATAAATAATACCTGGTATAGATTTTTTGTTGAACCTAGAGTTTCGGAGATAAAAAATAAAAACCTCTAAATTTTTATATATAATACTTTTAGAATGAACATAAATGTATTTCATGCCTTCCTGATTCCGGAAATGTATATAACACATGTCGCTCGCTCGAATGATAAATATTATTATCAGCCTCATCTCCACTAAAGGCACATCAATAATTTAAACGAAATATTGTATACATAAAAGCAGTGTTAATATATAAATAATATAAAATATTGTATATATATTGTTAACATGATTTATATTCCGTTGAAATATGTACTAATTACAGTATTACGTTTGAATCTAGCCATGATACATTTACGTTCGAGTGGGGGGCCACTTCAGATTTTTTTCCAATGGATGATAATAGGTTTCATATGTAGCTTTATATATATATACATATATCTATTGTTAACATGATTTATATTCCGTTGAAATATGTACTAATTACAGTATTACGTTTGAATCTAGTCATGTTACATTTACGTTCGAGTAAAGACCACTCTAGATTTTTTATTCGAATGAATGATAATAGGTTTCATATGTAGAGCTAATCGAGTAATGTTAATTGAATTGCATTTTGTTTAGAATTCGATGTTCTGATTATTTGTCCGTGAAAAAGAATATTTTTTACAAAGCATCACTCTATATTTCCACAGAAAAAAACTTGATTGTTTCCAACGTTTGCAAAGCAATAGCAATGCCGTATAATAATTAGATTAATTCTGCCAATGACAAAAATTCAAAACTACTGGTTTTCAAAGCATTTTGACAAACAATACATAGTCTGAACAAAGCAGTCTCATAAAACAGATACTACGTAGCAGCGTCATTCGGCTGTACCTAGATTTTGAATCGCTATAGTAGAATTATAGTTTGAATTAAAATGGCATGACAGTTCTGACAATTCAGTCACAACTGTCATATGTAAAAAGAAAAAATATATCAATCTGTATTGGATTTAGATTAGTATATGTATTTCTACGAATTGTGAAACCAAAAGAAAAAAAATCGTACTATTACTGACAAAATTTTCAGTATACATGTGGAAAATGCATGTTTATATAATAATATATTTAAAATATGATGAATACATGCTTGATTGTGAAACAATACAGCTTTAAATTTGTCCTAACATTTTTGTGTTTACAACATATTTAAACACCTTTGTTAATTCAAGCAGTCGATTATTTTCATGAACCCTATTCATTCTAACTAAGAAAGTCAAAAACTTTTCTTTACTAAAACAAAGATGTCATCTTTTTATTTAAATCACAAACATTTATAGAAAACGTAAAAAATAAATATATGAAAGGTCAACAGAGCAATGGTTTGTGATAATTACGCGAACAAACATTTAATTAATTCCAAGAAACTAATTAGAGTTTGAAAACTTTTTAATATAATACATGAGTTCAATAAATACGACGATACTGCTGGCTAGTTACAGAACAAGAGCAACACGTACTATATAACATTAACAACATTGAAGTCCATATAACTTCGTTGAATTATAGTTTGACAAAGGATCTCTATTGATAGGGTATTTCATTTATGCGGTGGTTAATGATACATTACAAATGCAGTCAGATTTTAGACATAAATGAAGCTTAAATACAAATATTGATAGGACAAGAAAGTCGAGTGAAAGCCACGCTAGCTTCTTTCTGACAGAATTACTCAAAGAACGTATGTGATATTACTAAATAAAATAGATTTACTTGAGATTAGTAAAATTAGACGAATATTTTTAACAGTGTAGATAATCGATAGGTTGTAAGTGGGCATGAGTTAAATATGCATCCGTTGCTATTAGCTAGGCGACATTAGTGGAAAATTACCTGCGCTGGGACTCCATTCGTTTCAGATCGTGTGTCGATTGAGTACAAACATTCGTCCAGTGACCCGTGTTGAAATCGCCTTTGAAACAGACATAGACTGCGCGCAATCATAGCGTTCATCACCACAATGAGGATGAATGGTCCAATGAGTGTCACGAGTGTGTCCAGCACGTTAATGATACGCATTGTATCGGTGTACTCGTCCAACATCTCGCAGACGTCGGTGCTGTTGTGTCTGTGTACCATTCCAGCTGTCACGAATGAGTAACTTTGCGTTGTCATTGCCACTGCCGTCAGCACCAGCACGATTGCCTTGGCTCGGGACACTATAAACAAATTGCCTATTAGTGAAATTAGGGGAAACCATGGGGCACAAGTTCACAATTTGTTATATTAGATTATCAATTACATTAGATCGTTGTCCGAAAAAAAAAAAAAAAAACTGTTGTAGCCAGCACTATCATTTCTTTTAAACACTGATTCAAATTCATTTGAGATATTTTATAGCTATAGACAATATACGATGTCTGTTCAGAAAATAACCAAAATTTATAATAAATGCAGCATTGCGTTGTGCATAACCTCCTGTGTAACCACATGTTCTTGGATTGTTGATATCCCGTTTAATTTTCGTAATATTGTTATTTGAGTGCAACGATGTCATCAATAGTCTGAATACGGTGTCCTTTCATATATGTTAGTTTTCACACACACACACACACACACAGAGCATCGACAAAATAGAATTAAATCAGGGGAGCTCAAAGCTCAAGTTCAAAATGGTTCAAGATTATAATACTATGTCAAAAAACGTAGAATATTGTTTAAAAATCGTATAACGTAAGCAATATATGTTTTTGTTATCCATAGATTATGTAGATATCAAGAAAATGATCCCTCATGCAGAAAAAGAAAATTGAGAAATTCAATTTTTTCTTTGTGATGTAGGATAAAATAAACTGCTATCATCTAATTTTGAAAACCGCTTAGCGTTTACAATAATTCAATTCGAATTACTCATATAGCGAATAAAATTTAAAAGTTATTCTCACTTAAATTGAACATATATTTTCTTCTTTTAAACTAATAGTTTAAAAGAAGAAAATATATGTTCAATTTAAGTGAGAATAACTTTTAAATTTTATTCGCTATATGAGTAATTCGAATTGAATATTATAATATGTGAACGCTGCCACCATTTTTTGTTGATAATTTTACAGGTACAAAATATACGAATTTACAATCGAGAATTAGGTTGGTGCGCTGATGTGCGAGTGTGTATAATGTTATTATGGACGTGCAAATTTGTTTACAACACATTCAGACACACAACATTATGACATATTTAAAATGTATTACGTTGATTGGCAAAAATTGTCATCACACAAGCATGGCTTCTATTCGGGGTGGACTGTGTTTGAATTATTAACCAATTTATGGTAGATAGCGAGCAATTTACCTCGATCGTGCATAAAACTTTTATTAGAAGCATTTTGTCTGAAATAGTTTAAGAAGCAATGCGTATGGAAAAACTGTTTTCCCGAATTCTGTGTTACTTCCGTGGTATATACATAATCTTATTTTAAAAGAAAAGTAATAATAATAAATAGAAAGAAACAGCACTTTAATTAAAATGAAAATATATTATATAAGACCTTAACATCAAAATATTGATAATTAAATTTACAGTTTGTAAACGCGGAAGAATTAATTTATCAAAATGTAAAATAAGTTTACATAATATTATGACAGTCTTGTCGGAGTATCTGCCAACACGCAATTTGTAATAAAATAATATACCATAAATTGTGTATACATATTCATTGATAATACGGCCGGTAGCATGAATTATGAATAATATTTAAATACCCTCAGTTATTCTTGAAATTAACTAAGTTTGTAATAAATAAGAATTGAACGGAGTTTATGGGAATAAAACGGTCCTGAAATTATTATAAAATAAAATACTTCCACCGTAAAATATTAACAAAAATACGTGTTTTGAGCATTACTAAATTAATATCAAATAGTTACATTGGTTTCTTTTAGTATCTTTTCTTAAAGAAAATACCATTTACTAGAAAATTGCTTTTCAAATTAATATATGTATATATTGTATCCATTCAAATCGCATTATCAATTAATGTCAAAATTTTAAACCACTTAAAACAAGTTAAACTATGTTATAAAAGTTCTAACAGATTTATACTATTGCTATTATAATTATTGACTTTAATTAAACTCGTATGGTAAAGCATTTGTTTTTATATTTTATGTTTAATGTAACTATTTGAGATATTCTCCCACTAACATTTATTTGAACCAAACAATTTAAAGTTACGACGTAGGCTGTAGCATCAAATACAACGTAATAATAAAAATTGCAAAACGCACGAAAGACAAAGTTTGTAAATTCAACTGTAATATGAAATTGTAAATGTATTTTCTATTATGTAGATGTTTCGTCTGTTCTACGTCAAGAGATACAAGTCTCAAACAATAAATATGAAACCAATAAACCAAGAACTTTTCTTTTTGTGAAAATAACAAAACAACTTGTTTGAAACAGGCCGCGTAATCAATTTACCGCAGCGCCAATAACCGGTGCTTTAATTAAGTTTCCTTTCACAGTTTTTGTCAATCGATTTACATGAAATATTAAAGCAATGTTTCAAAATTAAGTGGTCTGCTATCGCTATTTTTAATATAATTCAAAGATAAAAAAAAAACAAACAGAAATCTACAGTACTCTCCAATAGAATTCTTGTAGGTATGTTTTATTACAAACAGGGAGTGTATATTCTGATCAAAGTTTGTTTTGCATTTTGACGTTACTTGATTATTATCAATCACAATTTAATAAATATGATAACATATTACAATGATGTTATCTCGGAGCCAAAACAGACATGCCCAGATTCTTGAAAAATGTGTTTTATTATACAAATAAATACACATTTTAATTATAAATAGATACTGCAACAAAACAAAATTCGAGAACATTTTAATTATATATAAACTCTCATTAATATTGGCTTGTTTAGATTTAATTCAGTATTGAATTCTCTATTTATTTAATAACATTGACATATTATTAATATTGACATGTTTATTTGATTAATTTTAGTGGAATTTCTCTGTAGAAAAAAGGAATTTTACTCTATTTTCTCCGAACTATAGAATGTAACTGCAATTACATTACATTCTAGAAAGCATCATCAAAATGTTGCTATCGTGGGAGTATTTCACATACCAAAGTAATAGATTGTAAAAGGAAAAAAAACATGCACTCCATTTTCTTTTCAATCTCATCTATTAAATAGCAATACTATTGTGCAGCCGAAAAACTTGCCGACACACGGTATACAACGTATTTTGTTCAGAATTAAATGATTGTACAAATCACGTTGCTTATGAGATAAATTCAGTTTTAATATACCAGATTCTATTCAAATTAGGGATTTTTAACACGAAACAATGCAATTGGTCATATTTAATAGTTTAAAAGCACAACAATTTATTAAAAAATATCAATATCTTTCATTTTGAAATTATTTTTCTGTAGCTTTTTAATGTAAAAACGATACGAGCAAACATACATTTTCGATTGGAATATCCCTTTCGAAAATAGATTTTCAGCTGAGAGCTTAAAATATTCCTAATTTTAAATGTCATGTTTAAGAGTTTATTGGTTTTACCGCTCACACACATACAAACACAGGCGTTATTGCGAAAATAGTTGGATAAATGGATTCAGGACATTGAATAAGGGTATTTTCCGTTGAAATTTCGATGTTGAATTTTCTCGAGATAATAATATTTTTTATACTTTGAGTATAAGTAAGTAAAAATTACAGCAAGTCTAGTCATGTTGAAGAATTTAATAAAATGTGATATTAAAATAAAAAGAGTCTACTAGTAGTTTATTTGTTCAGATTTGAAAAGATTCACGGTGGCTGACCGAAAGATGGCAAAGATTACACATTTCTAAGCAATATCCTTTCAAAAGAATTCAAGCGTATTTGTGTAGGGTAGACTGAACAAGCGTATTTTATTTTTCACTAGTCTTTTCTATATAATTTATTAAAAAAAAAAAAATTCATCCATTAAATATACTATAGTATAGAGTTTTCAATTAACCAGTATATATATATATATATATATATATATATATATATATATATATATAGAGTTGCGCCTCATATACCGACACCCTCACACACACACACACACAGATAAACTTAATTTAGGTAATAGTGAAATCGAACTTGAGCTTAAAACGGGTAAATCAATTATAATCTAACAAACGATTTTATTCATGGTCCCTATAATAGTTATCCATATAAAATAATATTATTATTTTCAAATAACCACCTGTATTCTCTTACCTGTGCACATATGCGGCCTTTGTAGAGGATATTGTACGGCGATGAACCGCTCAACGGTGAACGCCACAATCAGCCAAACACTCAACGTACTGCAAACCGAACTGACGTAAACCAAACATTGGCACCAGCCGTGCTTATTGAAAATCTCCAAATCAGTCTCATTGCTCAGATACACCAACAATAACACACTCAAAAAGCCGAAGTCGGCAGTAGCCAAGGCAGCTAGGTAATAACTGGAGCTCCTCATTTTTAAATGAGTCGTCAAAAACACAATACAGGCCAGCAAGTTGCCCACAAGTCCGACAAATATTATAAATGGCACATAATAAATATACACGAATTCAAACAAATCGTAAATGCGCGGACAATTCGACTCTAATATATCACTTGGGCCCGTAATATTAGACTCATTTTTGGAATCAAACGAGATGAATTCTAATTCCTCTGACTCCAATGTTGTATACATCATGAGATGACGATTTGAAATATATAATTCAGATATATTCGGTTGGGCTCTATTGTTTTTACCATTGTTTAAAAACATCGTTATTTGCCATAAAATCGACATTTTCAATTTGAATTTCCACCACTTATTATATTATTTTACATTTATAATTCAGTTAATTTTACAAGTTTCTCGCCCACAGACGAGATGCGATTTCCATCTTGCCAAGTACGTTGTTTGTAAGCTGCCTCAACATATCTGCAAATACACGTTTGTTATGGAGTTTCTCTATTTACAGAAATTTTACGTATGATTCAATTAATTTTATAATGTCTTTATTTGATTCTATAGCTTTCTCATTGTTGCAATTCTTGTTGGGGACTTCTGTGATTGGCTGCGTTAATATATCATTGGCATCCTGCAATTGTCTACTTCACTGAGAAATACTGTAATATTTATTTTTTGTCTTCGAATATTTCTTGTCATTTATTTTACCGTTATTATTGCAATATAGTTCTTGCTGGGGATATCTCAGATGATCTGCGTTAATAATCAACGCAACATCAATAAGAATTACCGTAATATTTAATTTCCTGGTTTAAAACTGAGTTAAAACATGTATTTAGATATAACACTTTTGTTTACTTCTCCAATATGTGTCTTTACAATCTAAAAATGTTTAAAATGAACAAATAATTGTATAATTTTAACTTTTTCTTTAGTTTTAAAACTCACTGACATTTAGACAAATACTCAATTTCAATAGTATATTTATTTATACGTAATGAAAATTATTTAAACTATTTCAACTATTTTATGTTTATAATTGAACAGTTTGTTTATTTATAATTACATAAATGCCATATTTTAAACAATTAATATTTATGCTAGCTTAGTTGTACAGCTATAGTTTAATAAGAAAGTAGTACCACTATTCTACTACTCTTATTCTGTAATTCGTTGTTACTTATCAGAATCGCGCCGTGTAGAATACTAAACTCTGGAGTGGAAACACGGAAATACATCCCAGATAAATGGGAAAATAGCGCACGCATGCGCAATTCGAAATAACATTACCAGACGCTGGTAGATCGACGGTGGTAGCACTTTTGTGTCGTCTGGCGTCGCGTCTAATCAACCCGATACACTTTCATACAATTTTATTAGGCAAGACTACTTATGCTCCCATGGTTACTTTCTTCTTTTTGATACATGATCATTGTCTTTTACGGTATATTAATGAAATGGATACAAACGGATCATATGAATTCTGGGTATAGAAAACATATTTCAGTTTTAGAAACAAAGATTATTGAATGTAAGACTCACAAAAAACTGTATCCCCTTATTTTACAATATACTTTAAAAGGTTATATGTAATGAAAAGATCCTGTGATTGGATGTGGTTCCCCTAAATTTATTTCGATTCGCAAATACATTGGAACGTTCTGGGATTGAGATATTATTCTGAATCAGTGTTTAATATTTATCTTTTGTAGTTCATACCGAAATGACAATAAATTATGCGCTTTAATAATAAATTAATTAATTTCAGTGTTATGAAAATTTGAAGGAAGCAATGAGCACTCTCCAAGGAAAACCATCCCCGAGCGGATATCCATTTCAAATCGTTCACACCTATGTACTAAACCCGAAGTCAATCACAATGGGGCAACTGTATGGCGAATTCGATTTAGCTACCCACGAATGGTCAGTAATACAACTTAATTAATTAAACATTGATGCTCGATATCGGTAAGCTGGACTAATTCTCCATTTGTGCTTTGCGTGGTACATTAATTACAAAGTTAATTTACTCAAACGTATTGCAGGATAATTACGTAATAACTTTAGTCAGCTTTCCTTCGTTTATATTAAAATAAAATGATATTTTCTCAATTATGTTTGCTGTGTCAATCAATCAAAACCAATATCATTTATTTCGTACTTAGCCGCTTCTATTCTTGTATTCGCTATTCACAGACAATCTATTTATTTAGACGTTTAATAATTATTTTAAGTTTAAGTAGCATTTGTTTTCATGAATCCGGTAGTTATGTCTTTATTAGTAGCAGATTATATATATATATATATATATATATATATATATATATATATATATATATATATATATATACCAGTATAAATATTAGGTTTGAAACCCAATAGAGAATTAATTGCGTTCAATTTTTGACCTTTGTAATATTGCGTGTTATTCTAATCCATTATTAACTGAGATATCAAAACAATCAACTTTCGCGTAAGTTATTGCAAATTTAATATTTATGCTTAGTCAAACCATCAATTTATATATCAAAGTTCTATAAACTTTTAGAGGTATTGATTTTGAACAAAATTATTCTATTCGAAACATATAAACGTTCGAGAATATTCTAGGTACTAACTGTATACTTTATGTTGGTATAAGTAATTAAATTATCCATCAGTAGGAATCAGAAACAACAGTTCCGTTGTAAATTGTTCAACAACAAAATACACCTATTTGTGATTTCATTTTACGCGCAATTAATTTAATTCAAAAACATATGCTCTGTAATTTACATTGATATAGTATTAGTTTGGTCTCTACAGCAATTAATTAAATACTATATTATTTACATAAAAAGAAAACTATAATAATTCAATTACAATTATTCTGCGTGTTTGAACAAATATACTTTAATATTCAATTGAATTACTGGGTTTCATATTGTTAAATGAAGGAAAATATTGTAATTTAATACAAGGCGTATCGGACAGTCAGGGGGTTTCTCCAAGTTGGATCAAATACTATTTATTTATGTAGATTACATTTATCATTTCGATAAGCTGATTATTCAAATTAGAAGATTGCAACACATTCATGCAAAGGGTTTATTTATTTATATACATGTAAGACCCTACCTTGTTAATTGGATTTCATCGTGGCCGAGAGGATTAAAGTGCTGTCCATTTTAATTTATAGTCACACATCGATTTTGTGCTCCCAAGAAATAATTCGAATACAAAAACTTATAATTGCGCTTCCACCAAATTTCGGTTTAGCATTTGAAATAATATAATTTAATTATCTTTTACAAAAAAAAACATTACCATTTATAAATTCGCGTGGCTTCTGTATTTTAAATTGCAGAAAACCTTTTTTGGTCGTGCACACTTTGCGTTAAAACGTAATTGACTAAAAGGATTTGTGTGTTGCTGTTGAATTAACAAAAGGTAGCTATTTTTAGCGACAATATTATGCGCTAAGGGTTGTTTGTGAAAATAAAGCCTGATGTATAGAATGTGTTACATGGCAGCGTGACATGTCCACGAATCCGGAAGATACATCGATACATTGCCAGTATTTTATTACGTTCAAGGTGTTGATTTCTGTATAATATTTCTCAGCAAAACATATTGTTTTATTAATGATTAGTTGGAAAACGGCAGCGTGGCCGAGCGGTCTAAGGCGCTGGTTTTAGGCACCAGTCCGAAAGGGCGTGGGTTCGAATCCCACCGCTGTCAATACGTATTTTTGTTTCTTTGTCATTACATTAATTTCGGCACAATATACAATCTACACAAAGTCTAGTCTAGTATTGTAATCATGCAAGGTTTAAAACACGAGATATTTACGAAAATACAAGTCCGTAAATTAGTATTAACAACATTCGAGGTGAACGCTCTACAACAAAACCTTATGAGCTTCGAAGGATATGTATCGATAATCGCAAATCAAAGAAACAATATTATGAAAGATTTATCAGAATAGCTACACAATATCGTCTAGTAGTGAAATAATATAAATATACCACAAAATATCTACATTTGCTCGATTTATTCCCTTAAATTATAATATAATACGATTGATGACTATTCGGGATAAATTGCCTATGACAAACATATTGCCTTAATTCTCCTTAGGACGGATGGAATTCTGCCATCTCTGGTTCGAGTAGGAGCCATGGTTACCGATAAAGAAAAACGCTGGTACGTTTTCGATGGCCCAGTAGACGCTGTGTGGATTGAAAATATGAACACTGTCTTGGACGACAATAAAAAGCTGTGCCTAAGCAGTGGTGAAATCATAAAACTGAGCGATTGCCAAACAATGATGTTTGAAGTCGCTGATTTGGCAGTTGCATCACCAGCTACCGTGTCTAGATGTGGTATGGTCTATCTAGAACCCGGTGTTCTAGGCTTAGAACCGTACATTACCTGTTGGTTGCAACGGTTACCAGAAGTATACGAATCCTAAATTTCAATGATTACGTTTTCTGATTCGTAGTAATTTTATAGTTAGCTGAACCATATTATGATGATTTGAGAATTCTTTGTCATATTTATGTATTACCTGCTATGGATTATTTACGTTCAAGAATGCGGGAGATTGTTGCAACTGTCGATTCTGCGATGGTTCAGTGTTTTCTGCGTTTGATGGATTATCGATTGGGTGTGCTTGCTGGCAGAGATAATAAACCTCCTCCTGCCATTCAGTTTCTTAAATTAATACGTAAGGTTATATAAGATTATAATGATGTGATGAAAATAGGATAATGAAATAAGTGCATTCATAATACTTAGCGAAACTGCTTATTTGACATCAAAGCAACTTCTGCTTGTGCCATAATAATTACTTGTTGTTACATGTGCTACGTTTCGGTTATAATGTATGTTAAATACAATATGTATTATATCTTTGTATCTTTCTGAAAACTATTCCGAAATGCCATATATAATATTATGATTTTCAACATTGCTTAAAGCAAATTTAGACATCTTGTTTTGTGTATTTCATAGCGATTCTTCTACCTTCATGGGTGGCTTTCTCATTAGTATGGAGTATTGGCGCTACCAGCGACTATGATTCTCGTGTTAAATTTTCAACCTGGATTCGTGCAATAATGGAAAGAAACGGGCATAGACCGTATTTTCCAAAAGAAGGACTTGTCTACGATTATAAGTAAATCATAGAATATGATAATATCGATATATATATATATATATATATATATATATATATATATATATATATATATATATATATATATATATATATATATATATATATATATATATACATAACGTTTCCAGACTACCCTTACACTCTTACAAACTTCCTCCATTCAACTATATCCTTCCAGACTTCACATGCTTTATTTGCACTCATTAAACTATTCATACACGCCCTTTTGTTGTGTTTGCTACGTAAATATTAAATTACAACTGACATCTTGACTCTCTGTTCAAGAAACATCAAATTTCTGCAAATGCATAATTTGTTTCCGTTTAGGAAACAACGAAACCAACGATCACAAATCATAAAACTTATATTTTCCCCGCGTAAGGTATTTGAAACAAATCTGGAAGTAGTAATTAAAATTTACGAACTCGGAATATTGGCTATTTTCGAAATATATGTATGTGAACGCTATACATCAAACACTGTTGATGCTATGATTGCTATGAAACAATATCAATATTTATTGTAACTAGAGAAACGTAAATATAAGAAGACCATTTTTTGAAATAACTTTTACACCAAGGTTGCTGGAAATTTTAATTTCTTCAACTTTTATTAGAATTACTTTTCCTTTAACTGATGCCGTTTACCAGTTATTATAAAAGTAGCTAGTGGAAATCATTACTTGCGGTTAAGATATTGTTTTCAAAATAATTGGTGTACACCAGGACCATTTATATGGTTTCGGTTAGTTTCTTAATTATACACACACACACACACACACATTATTACATTCCCAAACACATACATTCACACACACAGTTACATATTCCTTTGATGAGATGGTCAAAATGTTAACATCTCGAGTTCGACATTTTTCCATGTTTACATAACTTCTTTATATAATTCGTATAAAAAATACATGAATGATTAAATTCCGCTGTCAAAGACAATATTTAAAATATTCATTTATTTTTGAGAATTTAATATATACTGAACATATTTGAGTACAGTACGTATATACCGTCAAGGATTGCAAATTTTACGTACGATTTCAATAAAATGCCCGTATTTACACGAATGAATTTATATTTGAGCACATGTCCTTTGTTCACGTATTCTGTTTCAATTCAAAACGTATACATTGCTCGCCAATTAATTAGACACAATATTCTATTATTAAAGAAACCTAAAAAGTTGAAATGTACAGTCAGTAACAAGAAGCGTGTTCAAATTGATTGTTCTGGAGGAAAATGTGATTCATTAGTCGTGTACATAGAAATTGCGTATGATGTCAGGATGTGATGTCAGAAAATCAATATTAGCTGTTTGTGTATTTTAAAAGTACTTTGATTGATTTCATCTTTTAGTCGGTATATTAAATTGCTAATTGATTCTTTGACCAAACTGTTCGTTTTAATTATTAAGGTGCCAAAGATACCTAAAATTGTGTTTACACTTATTAAGGTGAATGGCCAAATAAATGATTAATAATAATCAAGTTGAAATTTAATTTGGAATAAAACAATTGCTTTCATTATTGAATCTTGAAGCTGAAGGCATTGATGCTGGTACTATTACTTATACAATTTGAGTTTTGTGTATTTTATGAATTTATGTATTTATTTATATTAATTTCGTTATATGAGGGAACATATTTCTCACTTAAAATGTAAATTTGACATGTGTGCTCATGTCAAAATAAACCAGTCTTGCATAATCAATGTAGACGCGAAATGTATTTATCCTGACATTGCCTTATACAATCCAAGACAAATAAATCGTGAAATTTAAATCTAATCAGGAGTACATGAACTGTCAAATTTCAAATTGAATACAAACCAATTGTAAGATTCCCAGTCACTTCATATATACGTTTAGACGATATTCGTATACGAATTACGAATAATAAACCACTATAGACATAAATATATCTTTGTATATGATTAATAATAAGATTTCAGTCGGAGAGGCGCTTCCATTTTGACTAGTACCTCAATGACGTCTGTGTGTCTGTCTGTCTTTACCGTTTAAACCGTTGAATATATAAATATGATTATTATTATTTTTTAATTAGTAATTTAATAAAACTCTTTGATCAATAAAGTCAAGTAGATAAATAAAACTAGTGAAAAGAAAATACATAGAAAACTGTTGAAATATCTTCTAGAAATAAATTTATATCGGTATTATACGTTGTAAAAAGAGATATCACAAGAGCTTTTCATTTCATTGAAAAAATGTTTATAAATATAATTCTTGCAAGATTGCACGACGGTGGCTTTACTGACCCAACAGACGACAATGAACCTGGTAACCCGACGTGGCACTCATGGATAGAGAATATTGAAGCCTACAATATACGTTCTGATATGAATTACTCCGATATTGAAGTGCCAACAATTGACAATGTTCGAAATGCCGAAATGGTTGGAATTTTATTAATGAATGAAGATAATGTGTTATGCGTTGGGCCTACTGGTACTGGTAAAACTTTAACCGTCAGCGGGAAATTAAGCAGACATATGCACAAGAAATTCATATGCGATTTTATCACATTTTCGGCCAGAACTTCGTCAAATCAAACACAGGTAAACGAAAATGAAAATGGTTTCTACTTAATTCGCTTAAATTATATATTACGTTTGAGTCAATTTGTTATATACCAACAAACATTTTTGATAAACTAAGTCAAGTTGGACCCAATCTTACATCGTATATAACGAATAAATAAATTATAAAGTATCCAAGTTATAAAGTTTCTAGATTTGATTTAACGAAAAACCCTTTCAACAACTTGAACCTTGAATTTCTACCCACTTTCTTGTTGATAAACAAATTAATTAAGAGTTTTCGAACGCGTGCTAATGGTCGAATAAATAGAGTTTCATTTCACAAACAAAATTGCGTGTGTATGAATCGTTCATTCGTTTAAAAGCATGTACGATATATGATTTGATATATATAGTATAGATATTGATTATTTGATATTCTGATTACAAATTTAAATCAACAAATAATTGCTACAACGAAATAAATACGAATAATTTTGTTATTTTAGCACATGTATAGGAATATTATATATATTCAAATTCAGAACTCAAACAACTCCTAGTTTTTCAAATATATTTAAAATTATTTATATATTCGTTAGAATAAATAGTTAAATAAAAAATGAATTTACATGTCAATGGGCCGAAATCTAAATAACGTATAAAAACAAATTATGATTATTCAGTATATTATTACAACAATAAAAATTAAATTTCAACTTTTCTTGTGGCAATTATTTCGAAATTTGTAAAGGCAATGATTTTTAAAACCGAACTGCCTTGTTTAGTAAATTATAATACAATTAATTTTGCATAAAACAACTGTATTTTTATAAATTAAGTTCGCAGTGCGATGATTATATTGTTTAGTGCGCAGTTCGCATTTATATTTGCTATGCGGTAAGGGACGAGCTAAAGGCATTTGAGCTTTACGTATGCTTGTTTGTTTCGAACGCAATCTCTTGAATATGAAAATGTCCGAAGCAGGAAATGACCAATGTTAATGGTTAATTTATTTTCTATCAGGATTTGATCGACTCAAAATTAGATCGCCGACGTAAAGGCGTATTCGGTCCACCAATATTGAAACGGCAAGTGATCTTTATCGATGACTTCAACATGCCGGCGTTGGAAGTCTACGGGGCCCAACCGCCAATCGAGTTGATACGTCAGTGGTTGGACTTCCATGGTACTAATACTATTATAAGAAACTTGCTTTTGACTGTGTAGACGTATAAACTAAGAACATGAAAACTTTCCTATGTTTGTGTTATCTGTTGTGGTAGGTTGGTACGATAGGCGTAATGTAGGCGAATTTAGAACAATTATTGACGTTAACTTTGTGGCTGCAATGGGCCCACCTGGCGGTGGCAGGAACCCGGTAACAGCACGCTGCCTCAGACACTTCCATTACCTTGCATTCACCGAGATGGAAGACGCCAGCAAAGTAAGTCTGAATTATTAAATTTTTTCTTGAACAAATTCAACAAGTAGTTTAATCTCTTTCAAAAATGAATTTACATATAAATTAAGTTGTGGAAACAAGCGCAAATAGATGAGAAGAATTATTTTCGCATGTGTCATTGAAACATATTTTCTATGCGTGGTACGATTTAAGATACTTAGCGAACTTGTTAAAATAGCAACATAACCTCGA
Organism: Leistus spinibarbis; assembly: GCA_933228885.1. NCBI lineage: Eukaryota > Metazoa > Arthropoda > Insecta > Coleoptera > Carabidae > Leistus > Leistus spinibarbis. The sequence goes on along the minus strand of OW121801.1, from coordinate 6,750,649 downwards.
CAGTTCGTACAAAATCAAATAGATATTAACGAATAATGCAATAATGGTGATTATTTCTCATAATTCGATATATTAACAAAAATACTCGTTTATTTATTAATTATTTTCGAGCTGAGTGTCTAGGAATTTATATATGAACGCTCTACGACCTATACTGTTAAACATAAAATATGTAGCTTTGAATTTCAGTTATGTATACCCCAGAAAAAAAAATCCTTTGTAATTTAAAAACGAACATTTATTATTTAAAGCTGATGTATCATTTGAGCTATTTTTATCTTTCTACCCTCTGTTTGCATATACGAAAATAGTAAATATAGGTAGGTACACAAATATATCAAAAACCATATTACGAAATTGCATCGAATCGAATAAGTAATTCGAATGTCAGATGGAAACGATATGTAAGGGAATACCGAATGGAAACTTAAAGAAATGTGAATAACTGTACTGCATAATTAATGGCAATGCATAGCATATATACACTTATCAAATAACTAGTGAGAAACAGAAGTGAAAAGAGACGAGTAAGACGGAGCAAGCGCGTGTTATTAAGTGTTTTTCCGACAGCGAGCAATTGCTCGACACACCTTTGAAAACAGTGGAATCGTTCAGGGGTTTCACCCTTGTTCCAACCTCGTAAATAATTAATGGACTACAACTAGGTAGATAAATTATGCATCACTAATTTTGTCTAGATTCTAAATAGTTTAGTATCAGAATTCTATACATTTAAATGATGTGGTATTTAAATTAATTACACATTAACTCCTATTCGGGACAAACCACGCGGATTTAAAGATTGCCAACATGGTTCAAATCGCTCCGGAGGAGTAGACGGTGGTAACATCCCAGTATTTGGGTTATATATATATTTTTGAATTACATTTTTCCTAAGAGTAGAGATTTCAACGGATATACACGATATGTGACTATTTTCGGAATGACGTCTGTGAATGCTCTAGAGCCAAAATTGTTGAACGTAATATTATGGAACTTCTTATGTGCCTCCTAGTTTGAAAAGAATATTCAAACCGGATATGCATGTTCACTCTATGCATTTTTTTGTTTTAAGGAGTATATTCGGAAATAAGTATAACCTATTATCATGTACATAAAAGTGCGTTTGCATTGTAAAGAAAAGTAGGTTTATTGATATTCGTGTTCGAAAGTGGGCGTATAAAAAGATGTGCCCCCACATTGAAAAACATTGTGGATTGCCACTGGTTTCCCAGGTATTGTATATGAGCCCGTTCGTGCAAATCATACGAACGATAATTGGAGGAGGCCGTAAATTATCTTCAAGATGAGAAAGAAAGGAAACTAGAACATGCGTCAATATGCACGATCATTATACATGCTGAAGTGAAGGTAGAAGCGAAGCAAAATGAGAATATATATACTATATATATATATATATATCTACGTTATTAGTTCTTTATTCTTCCAACTTGAACATCCTCGTATATGTCGCAATAAAAATGTCTTAATTGGCCTGTTTTGCGGTAAGGCCACACTGAAACATGATTGGACAGGTTTGTGCGGTTAAACAAACATGAAAGCCAAACACTTGGACAATCGCTTTGAATCATGAATCGCGTCTGATGAGTTTCAAATTCGTGAAGTGCCTAAAGAAAGAGATGATTGTAGAGATGCTCTTATAGTAATTATATTTTTAATTAGACGCACTCTGCTAACACAATAGCACAACTGAACTTCATTTTACCACAGGACTGGAGGAGCCTCGACTTTATTACACTTTACTATATATACAATATAGCCTTGTGTTTTAAATTCTTTTTCCTTAACGCGTGGTCTTTTCAAGACGTTCAAAAAAGCACTATTCTACCATTCAAAGCATATTTTCTGTTCAACGGTTTTGGAATTCAAGTGTCCCTACAAATTTGGCAATGCACTGTATTTAATGTTTAGTTAAAAATTTTCGGAACAATTCTCAAATCATGGCTATCTCGTACTCCTGATTTAATGAGTTACTTCGACACGACATTAACTGCAACTCTGAGCGTATACAAAACTATCCTGAAAGAACTATTGCCAACTCCAGCCAAAACCCATTACACTTTCAATCTGCGAGATCTCTCCAAAGTATTCCAGGGAATGCTTATGCTCGACCCAGAGACAATTCACGTAAGTTAAATCATACGTCATGTTTTTGTATTATGTGTTTGCTGATTTGCCATTTGTGTATAGTCTCAAATAATATTACTAAAATTGTGGTACCATGAAAACTGTCGCGTCTACCAAGATCGCTTGGTGAATGATGAAGACCAGGATTGGTTTGAGAACATGTTGCGAACAAAAATAAACCAGTCATTTGGTGCAAATGACCAAGAATGTATTGGAGATGGTAATGTGTTGTTTGGAGACTTTATGGATCCAACTGCAGATGTTTTTTTGTATAAAGAAATTCATGATAGGGTTGAGGTTCGTCAATTTTTTTACCTTTATATCTACAAAGGTAACGAACGAAGTAGCAAGATTTAAATTGATTTAACTGTGTATTCACAGTTGATGGTTCAATCAACCGATCATATTTCTTCGTGCAGTAAGGGTGAAATATGTATTTTACATCATTCAAGTGTAACTATATATTCATATCGATTCTATGTCAAATTTTGTAGGTAACATTTGATCTTTAGTTAGGTAAGATAAAATTTCTAGTACGACGTTTAACTGAACCATTGTTTCGACAACCTGAAATACGCAGTTCTAGTATTTTCTGATAAAACACCTTGATTCAATTCCACCAATGTACTTTGCGACTTTACATTCTGTTCTTTGTACGTATTAAATTGAAGAATTATGTATAAAAATTAATTACAATTCATATTTGTGTAGAGTTTAATAAAAAGAAACACAACACAAACATTTTTGCAAATTTAGATGTGGTGAAATATGAAACTAAAAAAATTTGGAGATTCGCGGGTTAAAAATTTTAATACCACGAATAAGAGGAAGCGTGGATATATAATAATATTCTAATTATACATTCTAACGCTATTTAATTACTATTCTCTCAAATATTTAATAATTTCAATAAAATACTAATAAGAATTCTCGTTTTTTGAACAATAAATATAATAGTCACAAGACCAAAATTGCCCATAGGAAGTCAGGAAAGGGCAAAACAAATATCTACATTTTTTATGTTCCCAGTAACTAATTATTATTTACATAAATGAATGATTTACAATGAATAGGGTAAATATTAGATGCTTTTATTGCAAAATATTTGCAAACTTTTCAAATATAATAGTTTGCTGTCAAAGTATTTGAAAATTTGTACTTGTACATTTGCAAAATAATTGAACATTGGTGGAACAGAGCCCTGATTTGAATTTTAGTCCTGTACTTGTGTCAAGCTTCAATAATTATGAATATGACAAAATGAACTTTGGCAAACAAGAGAGAATCCTCCGTAATAATATGAAAATGTAATTTCAATAAAGGCAGACGCAACAAGTAATATATTACTTGTTGCGCATTTGCGAGTTTCAATTCTTGGTATTACACTTTTGAATCCCTCTACAAAATAATTAATAATTATAGAACCAGATGTTTTATTATAATAATGCGATGTTGGAAATGAAAGGTTTGAATATTTTTTGCTAGTTATCTAAAACCCTGGAAAATTACCTAGCAGAATATAACTTGAACAGCACCCGACCCATGAAGCTAGTACTGTTCTTAGACGCAATAAAACATGTATCTCGAATATCTCGAATTATCCGGCAACCAATGGGAAATGCACTACTTCTTGGTATGGGTGGATCGGGTGAGATTTAATGCCTTATTATTACACATACCTACTATTGCATCGTTTTCTGAGAATTTTTCTACATTAAATTACATTATAAAGAAATGCAGCAAATTCTACCAAACATATTTATGTACCAGTGTGTCTCAAACTTGCAATGTGCGACTGCTCCTTATGAGTCATTGTAATTATTTGCACACTCCTGTGTGTATTGTAATAATTGAAGAAAAAAGTATAATAACACCATTATAATTCATTCAACTGCGTACACCTTGAAACCATTTACGCGTACAACAGTTTAGGAAACACTGACATTTATATACTATTTTCTTATTGAAATTCTTTCGGTTATTTCCCAGAATAAGATGGTTAATTAAGTGGCCATATATGACCGCCAATTCTCAAAAAGAAAAGAAAAATAAGAGTCCTACACTCGACGTTCTTATACTTTATTATGTTATAAATTCATTCTACCATAGCCATGAAACAATAAAATGAAATAGGAATATTGCTATTTCCAAATGAGATTTCGCAGTAAATGGAATAATTTTCGAATAAACTTTCCAAACAAAAGTGGCTAGAAATTTTAATATCTTTAAATTTTATAAGATTTCTCCAACTCATGTTATTTTCTAGATATGTAAAAGAACATTTTTTTTGCTTAAAACTATTAACTTTACAGTTCCAATAAACGTCCTTGAATCTATTTTCAAACAGCTATTATAGCTATAAAATCTTTTCTCGTATAAGAATGGCGGGTGAAGGACACCCTCACTTGATTTAGTTTCGCAATTGTAAAACGATGCATTATTTTTAAATGGAAAATTCCACTCCGCATTATTTCAAGACAAATACCATAACCGTTTGTTCTGGTTGTGACAGGTCGACAAAGTTTAACGCGCTTGGCTTCCCATATGGCAGAGTATGTTTGTTTTCAAATTGAGCTTAGCAAGAGCTACGGTGCGAACGAGTGGCGTGAAGATATAAAACAACTAATGCTGAAAGCTGGCATTTATAATGTCGAAACTGTGTTTCTATTCTCCGATACACAGGTTCGTTAATATTGGAAATGATTTCGTATATGAATTTTCGAACATTCTGGAAACTCGGGAACTCTGAACTCGGGCGAATATTGCGCCTACATTGAAGCCTTAGTGGCTTCAAAATTGACTATGTATTCAACTTTTGATTTAATTTAAGTTAAATTTACGCCGCGCACGCTGTATTAAAGATAACATATTAAACCACTTTCAATTTGAACACTCCATGTAGCTAGGAGTAAAGTATGTTAAAATTAACTTTGTGAGGTTTGATTTTCTAGAACAAATTACAATTTATGTTTTGACGACTACAGCCCGACGTAGTATGTCACGAATTTATTGATTTACTCATATCTTATTTTCTAGACAGGCCAAAATTGCGTACAAAAAATAAATAAGATATCTTGACAAGAAATATTGAATATATAATAAATTAATTTAGCTTTTTAAACTATTTTTATGTAAAAATACTACAAAATGTCGTGTAATTTCATACTTTTTTTTTTTGTGTAAATTATCCATGTTACATGTGTGGTAATGGGTCCACAGTACCCGACCCATTTTAAATCAACGCATATGCCAATATAAGTACAATTGAGTAGAATCTAAAAACTCTGGCCGTAGGATTATTTTCGTATTTTTATTGTATAGCGATAAAACAATAATGTGAAATGGCTATTGATCAAACAACAATTTTCATTCCGCAACTCTTGCTATCCGTTCTTTTTTCCATGACAGATAAAATCCGAATCATTCCTGGAGGACCTGAATAACATATTAAACTCTGGAGACGTTCCGAACATTTATCAGGCCGAAGAATTGGACAAAATTTATCAGACCATGAAAAGTATTGTGATTGAGATGGGTCTAGCTGCGACCAAGTCGAATTTATTCTCAGTGTATACGAAAAAAGTCAGATCGAATATGCACACAGTGATACCAATGAGGTATTTATATTTATAACATTGAAAGGTGTATTTTGCGAAGTGTAAAACGTTATTATATTGAATGCAAAATGTGACAAACCAGCTAGAATGGATTCTATAGTTGAATTTCCATACCAATAAATTGACGTCAGTTATAATTAACCTACTATAGTCAGATTCATCATAATACATCAGTACATGGTTTTATGGGGCACACTGTTGCAATATCTTCCCCATATGAACTGATAGTTGAAAGAGATATACATAGATAAAGATAACACAAGCATTATCTGCTATCAATACTTCAATTTTACTGACGCATTATTATATTTATCCGATTATAGTTTAACAATATATATGTTAGAATATTTGGATATAAACAATAATAACATTGCATCAGACTTAGTTTCAATGCGTAATCAATTAATGGAATTAGTGGAATTTTAATCGTATTAAAATGTTTTAATTGTTTAGTCCTATAGGGGAGGTATTCCGTGCTCGGTTAAGACAGTTTCCAGCACTGGTAAACTGTTGTACGATTGATTGGTTCAGCGCTTGGCCTGAATCTGCCTTACAGGTGAGATTTAATTTTGTTTACAAACAACGAATCGACGCTCCATTCGAAATAGTTAATATTAGAATTGTTTGTCACTTCTCCGAGCTATTGCATTAATCGAGCAATGCTTTGTTTCCTAAACCTAATATCGAAGATATACTATTTCCACGACAGTAATTCTATTCACGACAGATGTTGTAAATATCATATTAAGGTATAAGCTCCAGTTTTGGTTATTACCCTTTGAAAGACGGACTCCTATTTTGTATTTATTGAGTAACATTTGTCAATCATAAATCTTGTTTTTTAAATACCTTCGTTATTTTGTAATTAAAAATAGAAACTTGCTGTTAGTACTAGTGTTACGTACATACATTTTTATCACAGTTTACGAACGAATCCTTAATTTAGAAGGCATTTCGTCGGTTGTGCTCTATACTGTGTGACGGTATACTCTTATATGATTGTGTGTTAGTCGGTTGCACTGCAATTTCTGGACGATATCGATGAGCTGAACGTCAGTGAAAAATGCCTGAATGGTATCGTGGTGACATGCCAGCATATGCACGCCAGCGTGGTCACTGCCAGTGAACGCTTCTTGGAAGAATTATCCAGGTACAACTATGTCACACCAACTTCCTACCTGGAACTACTCTCGAGCTATTCGGAACTTGTCACCAAGAAAAAGGGCGATCTTATTAAGGGGATACTACGACTCAGAACCGGTAAATAGTATTAAAGATATTGTTAGAATTTGATTCGCAGAATATTGTTATCCAGCCAAACCGATTTTTATTGTGAACATATCAATTCGTTGATATAGGTATATCATAAAAGTGTATATGCGATTCCAAGAAAGATGTCTGAATCTTGAATAGGTTTTATGTTGGTACGATTTCTATATAATAATGACTTTGATCTCTTCCATATTTTTATTTTCTTATATGTTAGGTATTGTGACCGAACGATTCGATATTTCAATGGATATATCTATTTACTCGTACTTGAATCCACTTTGACTATTTTCTCAATAACGTCTCCTGTGTGCGTATGTGTGTTTGTGTGTGAACGCGCTACAACCAATACCGTTGAATATAAAAATATATTTCAAATTTTTAATGATAGCCCAGGAAAAAACCTCTTATTTTGTATAAAAGTAAAAATATTTTAAATTCCTCGGAACTTTAATTTGATTTTTTTTTGAAAAATGTATCATTTAGTAAAAAGAAATAATTTTCATAATACATTATACGATTTCCTAGTTACCAAGCATATTGATATTATTTCATGACAATGGTAGAATCAATGTAAAACAGAACAAAGTGAAAACAAAGTATAAGAAAGTCCAGTGCAGGGTACTCCAGATTTTTATTTATACAACCAGATCTGAACCTCTATTCTATATTATAGCAAATTTTAATACAGATGCGAAGATTCGAGTTTAATTTATGTAAAATTATAAATAATGGAAGTTTAATGTCGGTATTTCAAGAGTATTCAAGTTCATGTAATCAAATTTAATTTACTGGAAATTATTTTCATCTTTATAGCATTTTAACTCTCCTTAAATTCAACATACCTCTATGAATTATAATGTTTGAATTACTTCTAAACGTATTCAAATTATTATTCTATGTTCGAATAACTGGCATAGTAACACCAGATGAAGCGTCGTCTTAGAGCACAATGGTGATATTTATCTGTTATTATTATTATTTTATAATAAGAATTTTTTTAGTTTTAGTTTTACAAGTTTTAAGAAAAAAATTTCATAGTTTGTTCATTTAATTGCCATAGAAACTTAAAACAGTGCGTTCTACACATTTATTCTTATATATCTGGGTGTTTATAATATATGTATATATACAAAATATAATTATAGTTTTGTTATTATATTGGCCACAACACTTGTGTTTAGATCTTCTTATTTCTTTGTCAATTTGGTTTGTTTGGCCGGAAACCGCATTTTAGGCCACATTGTCATGTGGTTGAAAATTCCAAATTAAATGTATCTTTTGTACAAGACTCGTGAATTGTTTCAACGGTAAAAATGTGTTAAACTTCTATTGTCATTTTGTGTAAGGTCTGGATAAATTGTTGAGTACAGCTGAAGAAGTAAAAATCTTACAAGCTAATCTAGAAGGATTAAAACCGCTTCTAGAACTCGCAGCAAAAGATGCAGAAGTCATGATTGCAGAAATTGCCAAAGATACGGTAATTTATTTCTCGCGTATTCATTAGATTAAATTGATTAATTTCAAAATTAATTTACTTTGATGAAAAGACGGCATTAATTTCGTGTGATAATTAAATTGAGGGCACGTGCTTTATATTATCAAACTGAATTTCAGTAAAATATATATATGTGTAAACAGTTACTGGCTGAAGAAACGAAAGCTGTTGTTGAAAAAGAAGAGCTTGAAGCTAACGAAAAGAAGTATAACACTGAAGTTATTGCAGCAGATGCACAAAGAGATCTAGGTTAGTCAAAAAAGTGTTTTATTTTCATAGACGAAGTCTAAAAGGAAGTAACAGTTCAATGAGTAATATTATTTACTAACTCATTATTTATTGGTTAATTTTGTAATATATTTCAATTCCAATAACTTTATACTATAATGGGTTATGTTAAGACGATATTTTTATTGGTTTATGTTAGATGAGGCATTGCCAGCTTTGATGGCAGCCGAGCAGAGTCTCAAGTCACTGAATAAGAACGACATCACTGAAGTGCGAGCGATGAAACGGCCACCACAGGGCGTTATATACGTAGTGGAAGCCATCTGTATCGTGAAGGACGTCAAACCAAATAAAGTAAGTGAAGTGCAACATTCATAGTTTTGTAAGTCAATTTCGCACTATATCGTTCTCAGAGTTTTGTCCTGACATCGTATATTTGCATTTTTATAGTTTTGGCGATTTCTGTATATAAATATATACATTTTATAGCGAAACTGTATATTCACAGCCGTTTCATGGTATTTTGGGCCCTTTGTAGGTTTATATATACTTCATAGGATAAGCCGGCTTTGTTTTAACCTTGATTTAACTTTAAATATACTGACGACCAGCTACATAAGTCATCTTAAGAAGAAAATTCAAATCGATTATTATATGCTTTAATATTGTTTATAAATTATAGGAACATTGAATTCATTTTGAATATATTCGTAACGATGTCAGTGTGTCTGATTGTGTGTGTGTGTGTGAACGCCTACAGCCAATACCGTTGTACATAAAAATACGTTTTGAATTTAAGCATTTTATGTCTCGAGAAAGAAAACCACTTATTTTTGAAATAAGGAAGTGTTTGTTTACTCATTTCTTTTTTAAGTATCTCGAACAAAACACGAGTTAGAGAAGTAGTGAAACTTTTAAATCTCATTAAGTTAAAGATTTTATATATATATATATATACATATATATATATATATATATATATATATATATATATATATATATATATATATATAAAATCTTTAACTTAATGAGATTTAAAAGTTTCACTATTTTTATAACTCGTGTCGTGTTCGAGATACTTAAAAAAAGAAATGAGTAAACAAACACTTCCTTATTATATATATATATATATATATATATATATATATATATATATATATATATATATATATATATATATATATTTACTTGAGTTACTTAAAAATTCCATTAAACGCAATTAGTTGCGAAAGTCGCTATGCGATGCTTTTAATATCTTTCTTGTATTAGTTTTAAACAAACTATTTATTTACTTGAATTACTTATCATTTACTCACATTATTGGAAAAACTTTAATTATTACTCGTACAATATAAATGACTAGGCTTGCTACCATTATTTTTAATTACATGAATTAATGTCCACTTACTAAAACAACTTTTTTAATCAACTTATTTACTTTTAAATAATATAAATTACGTTTGCCCCAGATTTCTACCGTCCTAGAACATAACATTTATTCCTTCAGATTCACAAAATACAATACGTACAATATTAAGTAAATGGCAAATTTAACCAACGGCACCAATTCATTATATATTATTTATATAATTGAATACAAATTTTAAAATATGTATATTTTGTCCATGTCTATATTAACAAAATATCTCAATTAATAATATTCTATACTTTCTGTGTGGCTTAATATACGACAAAAAAATGCATTGATTAATGGACTCCATATACGAGTATGTGTGTCGACGACCGTACCCTAATTAAATTAAAACTTCTCTTCTTTTTAACAATCCATTTCAATTAATTATATTTTACAATTGTGCTTTACATATAGGTGCCTGGTTTAAAATACGGGGAGAAACTGAATGATTACTGGGAACCAGGCCGAGGTCTAATGACAGACCCCGGACAATTCTTGTCCTCCCTAATGAACTTCGACAAAGATTCAATAACAGATAATATAATAAAACCATTAACAAAATATGTGGAGGATCCTGCGTTTCAACCTGCAAAAATTATTACAGTATAACCTAAATCCTTATTAACTATCGCTGTAAAACATTAATAATATCACAATGTTTAGGTATCAAAGGCGTGCACTTCTCTTTGCATGTGGGTACACGCGATGTATAAATACTACTACGTGAATTTAGCTGTTGCTCCCAAAAAGGCAGCGCTGAAACAGGCGAAGTTAGAACTAGAAGCGACAGAGAGAGCGTTGGCCGAGGCGAAGGCACGTATGCAGCTTGTTCTTGACAATGTTAAAATGCTTAATGATCAGCTCAAAATGAAAATTGATTATAAAGAATCGAAAGAAAATGAGATGCGGCTTTGCGAGGAGCGCATGAACAGAGCTGTTAGACTAGGTAATTTTTTATCTTGACTGTGTAAATATCCGTTTTGAGGGTACCAGAATACATTTTGACTATTTTCTCAATCACGTATAGTGTTAGTCTATCTGTGAACGCTCTACAACCTATACTGAATATAAGGATATGATTTAAGATTTGTGTATATTTACTAGAAAGAACACATCCTATTTTTGAACCGGAGTCTTTTCTTTTATTCCTTTGCGTATCTCAAAAGCGACACCAGTTAGAGAAATGGTGAATCTTATAAACGACCAAAATTTTTTCAGAAATTTTGTTTAAATGTACCAGTAAATATATAGTGAAATTATTAACTTCTGCATGTGAAAAAAATATTTTAGGCTTGTTAAGAACTTGTTCAAATCATTTCTATAGTGACTGGTCTCTCAGACGAACGTATTCGTTGGATGTTAACGATTGAAATGACCGAAGCTGGTGTTCACAATGTTACTGGTGATATTTTACTATGTTCTGGTGCTGTGGCATATCTTACACCATTCACTGACGCCTATAGGTAATTTGCTACTATCCCAAATTTACGTTATTACGTAAATATTTTATTTCGCTTTTGAAAGTCGTGGATTCATGACAACGTGCCACAATTAACTCACATTATACACAATATAATGTATTGTAATCTCCGGGAACAAAATTTTCTATTTTAGAAAACAATATCATAAGCGGTTTACTCTTGTCCTTTCTGCATATCTCGAAAACAATACTGAAATTTCCAGCTACTATTGTTTGAATATTTTTTCGACAAATATACCATTTATCGAAAAATCAGTTTCCCTAATTGGTATTGTAAAATAATTCACATTCACTTAATAGAATATACGGTGAGCTAAAGGTATCGGTGCATGCACCTATGCTTGTTTTTACTGTGTATCAATTAAGCAAGAAATAAAATGGCAAATGTGGGTAAAGGTCAGCGTTGAGGCTAAATTACTAATAACGTCTGCACAATAGACGTCACTTATTATCGGATTGGTTAACCGTAATTGAAGACGAAGATGTACCCCATACGGACAAATGCGACCCTGTGGGCATTCTGGGCGAGCCAGTCGTGATACGACGGTGGCAACTCGACGGATTGCCACGGGACTCCTTGTCAACAGAAAACGCGATACTTGTGGCACATTCCCGCCGGTGGCCCCTGTTCATTGATCCCCAAGGGCAGGCGAACAAGTGGATCAAAAATATGGTGGACGATGAGATATATTATACGTATAGAAAGTTTGTAAACTCATTTGTTGTAGGGACGTGATATGGGAATACATGTTGTTAAATTGGCGGATAAAGATTTGATACGGACGCTAGAAGCTGCGCTTAGATTTGGCAAACCGGTATTGATTGAGAATGTTGGCACGGAGTTGGATCCGGCACTGGATCCTGTGTTGCAGCGGCAGCTTTTCAAGTACATAAGTAGATTACAGTGTTCGATTGTGTGTCTGTAATTTTCTCAGAATCGATTTCATTTGGGAATAAATTCGTTTCACCTTGTAACACTAGCAACACTGACAAATATGTTCAAACGATCAGACCAAATATACCTAGAGCAATAATGCTATATATACTAGTCCTTGTTTTAATTATAATTTATTAATATCATATTATATATAGACAAGCAGGACAATGGATGTTGAAGTTGGGCGATAACGTCGTACCGTACAACGATGAATTTCGATTATATATAACAACAAAGTTATCTAATCCACACTATACGCCGGAAGTGTCTATAAAAGTTTTGCTAGTTAACTTCACCCTCGTTTCCAGGTAAATTTAACATAGACCTAATTCAAAATAATCATTAATTCACTGAGGGACTATAAAGGTTAACGCTAGATCATTTCTTATTAACGTTTATAAAGTGGTCTCCAAGATCAGCTGTTAGCGCTTGTGGTGTTACAAGAACGTCCAGATTTGGAAGAGGCGAGAAGCGCACTAGTCATATCCAGCGCTTTGATGCGTGGCGAATTAAAAGATATCGAAGACCGTATTTTGCACAAATTAAGCGCCAGTGAAGGCTCTCCCGTCGACGACATTGATTTGATTGTTACACTTGAAGCTAGCAAAATAAAAAGTCAAGAAATTATAGTATGATTTCTGTATTTTACAACTAGCGATATATATAACTTAAAAATGTACAAATTTGCTATTTATGTATAGTTGAAAGTCGATGCAGCAGAAGTAACGCAACAAGATATCGATATAACTCGCGCACAATATATTCCGGTTGCGAATCGCGGACAAATATTGTTCTTTTGCTTAGCTGATCTGCCAAATATTGATCCAATGTATCAATACTCATTGGAATGGTATGTGAATATTTTTATTGGCAGTATGGCTAATACCGAAAAATCAGGTAAACAGAATGAAGCATTCCACTTCGTATAATACTTATACCATATAATGCTCCTGGGTACCTATTCTGAGTATCTCAACTCAACCAGATCTCACTCAAAAACGCTGTTGCCATCTATTGGATTCATTGCGTAAACATGATATGACGTCATGGATCTCAATCAATTCGTAAATTTATCTCACTACCTCGGTAGGTAGTGAGACCAGAAAAGTTACTAGTGAGAAAATTGACAGATTATTGGTTGTGTGCATGACATTTTTGTACAAGCGCAGAGATTAATGAAATCGCTTGAACTGACTGTTACCCATTTATTACTTGTGAAATCTTTTGCTGGTCTCTTTGTGTTTTTTGTATTTTGTGTTTTCCTTGTTTTGTGTTGTTTAAAACTCACTTACAAACATTTCCGGGCTATTATATATATAATATTTGTATTTACTGTAGTTTTAAATCTTTTTAAAATAATAATTGTAACAAGTGTTGTAAACTTGAAGTCAGAAAAATCCCTAAAGATCTCACATGCGCGTCTCACTAGTGGTACGTCATCGTTATCTCAAATCTCACTTCAATATATTAAGTTGAGATACTCAGAATAGGGGTCCTGGACCCCTATTCTGAGTATCTCAACTCAATATATTGAAGTGAGATTTGAGATAACGATGACGTACCACTAGTGAGACGCGCATGTGAGATCTTTAGGGATTTTTCTGACTTCAAGTTTACAACACTTGTTACAATTATTATTTTAAAAAGATTTAAAACTACAGTAAATACAAAAATTATATATAAAATAGCCCGGAAATGTTTGTAAGTGAGTTTTAAACAACACAAAACAAGGAAAACAAAATACAAAAAACACAAAGAGACCAGCAAAAGATTTCATAAGTAACAAATGGGTAACAGTCAGTTCAAGCGATTTCATTAATCTCTGCGCTTGTACAAAAATGTCATGCACACAACCAATAATCTGTCAATTTTCTCACTAGTAACTTTTCTGGTCTCACTACCTACCGAGGTAGTGAAATAAATTTACGAATTGATTGAGATCCATGACGTCATATCATGTTTACGCAATGAATCCAATAGATGGCAACAGCGTTTTTGAGTGAGATCTGGTTGAGTTGAGATACTCAGAATAGGTACCCTGGTGTATAATGTCCACTGTGTCTAATGCTTCCGCACGATATATATTGTTCAAAGAATAAGTCTCAGGAGTTTGGGAGAGTTCGATTAATATTTGTATAAGAGAGTCGAGTGCAGACCACCCCAAATTTTTAAACAGGTCCGCTGAACTTGTACACGTCATGGTTTGATCATGGAAAATGTATCAGGAGTGCAGAAGTTGTGGGGGTAGTTTACACGCAGTGGATATAATACATAGTATACGGAGTTGAAAATATTGCCAGCATATTTCTCTTTTTGTAGAAATATTTTTTTAATACCAATATATGTTTTACACTAACAAATTATTGATAACTGTCCAAACATTTTGTTGCATATAGACAAACTTGAAGAACGCGTTGATACAATCAACGACTACTTAACGTACAGCTTGTTTTCGAACGTGTGTCGTAGTTTGTTTGAAAAGCACAAAATGCTCTTTGCGTTTATGATGTGTGCGCGTATTTTGATGGACACACACGTTATTGATCATCATGAATGGCATCATTTCTTAGCTGGTGGATCACCAGCAACAGTAAGTTTGTCTCAGATTAACTCTACTTGACTTTTTTTTTTATAAGTAGTTCAATTGAATCCAAGTTTTCAAATAGGTTTTTTACTCTTTGAAATAATTAATTGCTATATGTTCCTTAAAGCTGTAAGATTGCAAGTAATAGTGCTGAGTAGAAGTGGATTACTTGTAATCTTTGTAACTCAGGCGTATCTTTTCAAGTTTTCAATTTGAATTAAAAGTCGTTTTTGTAATTGAAGTGTCACATCCGAATAAATTCATAAGATTATATCTTTAACTTTTTGTTTCTTTTTTAATTTGAATTTCAAATGATATTGACAGTGTTGCCAAGTTCTTAGGAAATTTTTAATCTTGGTTGAATTACACCCCAAGCATTAAATAAAAGTACTTTTATTTGTATTAAACTTTAATTAGTTATAAACAACTTTTAACGTTGTAATAATGGAATATATCTATATTTGGTTTTTGAAATTAGATTTAAAAGGATATAGTCGTTTCAATGTTCACTGAGGAGTTGATAATTGTTTCAATTATGTATCTCCAAAATGGATGCACTCCTAAAAAATAGTTAAAATCAAAATGAACGATGTTAAAGATTGACTTTTTCGGCAATTGTCGGTTTTTAATTCTCTTTGATTTTCAATCGAATACAATTCAGATAATTAGTGTCATCATTGTTACCACCAATTTGTTTATAGTTATTAGATACAAAACATTCAAATTAAGTTGAAATAAATGAAGTGCAACGTTACTGAATTGTATTGAAAGGACAAAGACAGCCATTGCTCATTGCTTTCACGTAAACACGTGTGAATTTAAAACCAGTATTTCTTTATTCGTCGCCGATTTTAATACCGTATGAATCTGACACGTGTAGCAAATTCAATCAAACCGTTATACAGTACGAAAATTAGTTTCATTTTACTCGTAACTCGTATATATTCCATTATACGTTTCTTTTACTTTAATACAATGTGTTTAATTAAGTCTTGACTGTTTATATTATATAACGAGGTTTTATATTCGTTATTATTTTAATATTAACACAGATACCTACGAATCCAGCAGCAAGCTGGCTTTCTGCTCGAAGTTGGATCGACATATTAGCGTTAAAAGCATGTGAAGTTTATAATGATTTTGTGGATACGTTCCCAAAATATTTGAATAACTATAAATATATATTCGATTCGAAAACTCCGCATAGGTAATTTGTATTTCACTCACTTGCCCACACAGCCAACTTGTTATAACTTTAAAACTTTTACAATTTCATTTTACTGCAAAATTATTCAAGTTTCCTTTTTAAGGAGGTCAACTACTAAAAGGCACCGTTTGATTATTGATTATTAATTATTTAAAAATACAAAATTTCCCAGTTCTATTGTATATGTTAATTACATTTAGTATCAAAAAAATACATATTTTCTTTTATTTCTGTGTATATAAAGAAACACAGAATTTTAATTAATGATAATATTACTTCATTTTTTAATTGCTTGTTTTAACATGTAAAAGTATATATTAATTTTCCTTTCTGGATATATAAAAAAATAAACAAGAGAGTATCTAAATGCGCAATCTATTTAATCAGAACTTTCCGTTTATAAACAAATCAAACAAATGATTATAAAACCGCTTTCGTAATTTGCTTACAAATAATTATTGATGTAACCTTACAGAGAACCTATACCAGAACCCTATAACTCCCAGTTAGATGAATTCCAGAAAATGTTGATACTAAAATGTTTACGTCCTGATAAAGTTACTGATGCAATGCAAGATTATTTAGTCATACATTTAGGGCAACGTTTTGTTGAACCTCAAGCAACTGACTTGAATGCCATGTTTTTGGTAAGAACAAAAACAGATATACATCAAAATGTTTAAAATTAACACCTTTCATAAATTCATTAATTGAATAGTAACATTTGCCACCATAAATTTATAAAATAATAGGAATCAAGCCCCACTACCCCGCTAATATTCGTGTTGTCAACGGGAACTGACCCAGCAGCAGAGTTGTACAAATTCGCCGATAAAATGCGCATGGCAAAACGCATGTCAGTTATTTCACTTGGTCAAGGCCAGGGTCCCCGAGCCGAGAAGCTAATCGAAGATGGTCTTGAATCAGGCCAATGGATTTTCTTCCAGGTATTACTACATCCCAAACAATCCTTCAAACAAATTGCCTTGAATAATTTTTCGATCAGAATTGTCATCTAGCTCCTAGCTGGATGCCACGCTTGGAACGGGTCATAGAAAACTTCAATCCGGATAACGTGCATCGTGATTTCCGCATTTGGCTCACTTCTACACCGTCTCCTCACTTTCCAGCCGCGATTCTCCAAAATGGCAGCAAGGTTATCTTGTTTTCACTTCGTAACAAATGCAGACGAATAACTTGTTTTTCTATGGGTAGATGACAGTGGAACCTCCTAGAGGTGTTAAAGCAAATATGCTACGAGCGTATATAAGTCAAATTGCCGATATGGCAGAATTCTTCCATTCTGAAGGGCCAAAAGTGCCAGCATTTCGATGGTTACTATTTTCTTTATGTTTGTTCCATGGTATTTTGTTGGAGCGACGGAAATTTGGCCCGCTGGGTTTTAATATTCCGTACGAATTCACCGATGGCGATTTGAGAATATGTATTTCGCAGTTGCATATGTTCTTGTTGGAGTATAACGATATTCCGTTCAAGGTATTTTATTATACTGTGCAAAGTGAGTTGAAGTATGGGAGTGAATGTTGGGTATGGAAGTCGGAGTTTTTTGATATTTAGCATCCTTTTCGGGTACATCCATAACCATGACGCTACCTCTCCTTTGAGCTGCCTCTGGAGAACGCAAAGAAAGGCATCAAGCTATTATTATTTTTAAATAAAAAAAAATCCTGAAGGAACTTTGATATATACCTTGTTTAATGCAGTAAACCCTATCAATCTACTATTTCTAAGTTCAGAGTAAAAAATTCGAGAAAATGAGCAATTTTTTTGGCCGCACCGTGTTGAGCGAAATATTTTAAATAGATGGTTTAGATGATTTTTATGGTTTGATTGAGAATGAATTGAGAGAAAGATGTCTCTTATCACCTACACTTAATATATAATTTGTGGTTAGGTCTTATCATATACAGCTGGCCATATTAATTATGGTGGCAGAGTAACAGATGATTGGGATAGAAGATGTTTAATGAATCTGTTGGACGATTATTACAAAAGCACTGTTGTTAGAGAAGGATACACTTTTGATACTGCTGGTGCTTATCATCAGGTATTTCCAATTATTTTTAAATGTTCTATTTCATAAAATATGATATATTATCTTATGTATTTTACTTTACTTTGTTTTATTTTATTAACAAATTAACGATATTCCATGCAAAATACTTTTTATTGCATTTAATAACTTAAAATTGGTGTTCTGAGAAACTACTTAACACTTTCGCGGACAGTGACTATAAATATGTAGTTAGACTATGATCAAACTAACTGAAATACAGCGATGTATTTCATTTATGAAAATATACTAATCTGCGAGGTTCTCTTTAGATGACTTGAACAGTTTCCTCTAAAAAACAAGATTAATTCTGACAATCTTTCTTGTAATTCCACAATTCACCAACAATGCTTTGCCTCCTACCCAGCTACCATCCGACAAGACTCTCACCGAACATCTGGAGTACATACGTAGACTCCCAATTAACGATGATCCGGATTTATTCGGATTACATTTGAACGCGGATATAAGTCGAGCTCAAGCCGATACATTTATGTGTCTTTCTACTCTGCTCGAATTGCAACCTCGCACTGTTGGCGGCGCATCAACAAGTGAAGAAGACTCAACATCAAGTGTGACCAACCAAATTCTAGCACAAATACCAGAACTCTTAGACATTGATGCGATAATGTTAAAGTAATGTTATAGTATACAAACGTTACAATTAAATTCTATTAAATGATACGTTTCGGTAGATATCCTGTAATGTATGAAGAATCGTTAAATACTGTCTTGATGCAAGAAGTGATTCGTTTTAATCGACTATTGAAAATAATTAGCGCTTCGTTAAAAGATTTGCTTAAAGCTTTGAAAGGGTTGGTCGTAATGTCGGAGATTTTAGAACAAATGGCGAATAGTCTGTTTTCTAATCAAGTGCCGGCACTTTGGGCTAAGAAGGCGTATCCGTCTTTGAAGGCACTAGGTAATTTAAATGAAATATATTTGACAGTAGTCGGATTGGAAGATTTTCATATTTGAGTACTTTTATGTTGATACTTCAATACTGGTTAGGTGCTTGGGTAACTGATTTGCAAGCTCGTGTTGCTTTTCTTAAAAAATGGGACAAACAAGGAATACCACCAGTGTTTTGGATATCTGGATTTTATTTTCCACAAGCTTTTCTAACTGGCACTTTACAGAATTTCGCTCGGAAGTATATTATTTCGATTGATACCATTAGCTTCTCTTTTAAGGTGTGCATTTATATATATATATATATATATATATATATATATATATATATATATATTTATATTAAACATGTATTTCTTCTTGGTTTTATGCCATAATTTATGAAATATGGAACTAGATTTTACCCAAACCGCCATCAAATCGTCCATCGGACGGATGTTGCATCCACGGATTGTACCTGGAAGGGGCTAGATGGAATGGGAAAAAGAATACGCTGGACGAATCGTACCCCAAAGAATTATATACAGGTAAGTGGGTAATAAGTATTCACAATTTGATCGACAATAGACCTCCTTATATTTATTTTACAATGAACTACACCAAAAACAGAAAATATATACGCGCTTTAGCATAACATTTTGCCTTTGTACTTTTCAAACTTATTGTTATATTCACTTCATGTTCAAGTTCGAAGACAATTTCAGCACGGTCCATTATTAAAATAAAGATACTCTTTACGGTCTCTTATATTTTAAAGTTATCCTAAATATCTAAAACTATGTTCAGAAAAGAAGACATTTTCAGCACGGTCCATTATTAAAATAAAGATACTCTTTACGGTCTCTTATATTTTAAAGTTGTCCTAAATATCTAAAACTATGTTCAGAATATAATTCGGACAATTATTTCTAGAAATGCCGGTAGTTTGGATGATACCAGAAGAATTTCACAAGAAACCAGACCAAGTTTACGAATGTCCTGTTTATAAAACTCTAACCAGAGCTGGTACATTGTCAACCACTGGTCATTCTACGAATTACGTGGTTTCAATTGAAGTACCCAGCGTAAAACCAGAGAAGCATTGGATTAAAAGAGGTTGCGCGCTTATCTGTGCATTAGATTATTAAAAGCTAATCGCACAATATATTTGGAACATAATTGAAAATGTGGGCCTTAATATTCCATTAAATCATTTTTAGTTACAATACTTTGTATGCCAAAGTAAAGGTAATGTGTGCTATATAAAAATGCTATGCCTGTTTTAGGCTCAGGTTCTAATCCTTATTGAAAGAGTCCGGAAAGGTAATAATAAAAATGTATTACATAAAAATTCTATGTATTATTTTAATAAATTATACAAATTTCTTTAATATTTCAGGCAACAGATCCTTATTAGTTTCCACTAAACATGCTAACATTTTCGGTACACTTAACAAACTTCCAGTTATAACACAAGGATAATTCATCTCATATCCTTTGCCATAATTAAATAAAAGCCGTTTGCTCACATAATTTCCAACCATACTCACATTTCCAATTTCAACGTAATCGTTACTGAATGGCGACCACATTTGTATACTCGCGCGAAGCGCCTCCCAACCATAAAGTTTATTCGCAGGTAAATAACAAACTCTAAAATGATAATTGAACGATTCGTATAAATCAATCGCGTCTTTTAAAACCAAATCGAATTCTTTCTCCATCTCCTTCTGGTCATCAAGTGTTGCAATAAAAATATTCACGGTTGTTTCTTGTGATACGTTTAACAGTGATTTTATTCCTGTTTGAACCGGTTCGTATTTACGTCCAATTGCAAAAGTTTTTAATGGTAATATAGTAGGGAAAACGGAATGACGAGCGAAATAAGACATAAAGGAGGTTAAAGTTGCACTTCCGGTTAAATGTAAACGACTATTTTCTTGTTTTGCATCTGTTTCGATTATAGTGAAAACTTTTGAATTGTCGCTATAATCCGTTCCGCAACCTTCTACAATGACGCTACGCGCAAAATCGGAATTTGAGAATTGGGAAAAGTTTTTATTCAATAAAAAGTCGCTGGTGTAATAAGTTGAGGCTAATTCAAATTTTGCTGCGTCATTCTTTAAGAAATAACAATCTGGTGATGTATATTCGATTACATCTGTATTGTCTATATGAGATTTTATGTCGGGGATTTCCGGTTTATCTAGATAAGTGTGAATTATATTTGGTGTAACTTCCGGTGTATTGTTGTGTAGTATGTTTGGAATTGATAGGATTTTTAATGCCGCTTTTTCTTCGACGTCCCAAATTTGTTCTTTTAACACCCGTAGGTCTTCCTTAACCATTTTCCCGTGCATTTTTAATGTATCGATTTTTTTCTCGAAACGTCCACCTTGTCTCGATAAGTTTTTAATCGTCATAGAAATACTGTTTCTAGACTCCTCAAGGCCGTCTCGTTTTGAGTCTATGTGTTTATAAAAATTCCACATGCGACTAATTTCGTCTATGTTTATGTCAATGTTGCGTAATTTTAAATTCTTTAGTAATTCATCTTTGTTTTGAATGCGTTCATCAAAATCTAAATGTGGTGTTAGAACTGAGAATGTCTCATGGGCTTTATCGCCAGTAATATAAAGAGCTGATTTTGAACGTTTTACATGTTTTAGTATAGATATAAATTTTAAACTATGTTTGGTTAATGAAGAAAACATTTTTATTCATTAACTTTTAATTTTTTTGCAGTCGGCTCTGAATCTTCTATACTGGGCGTTGGATCTGCTATAGTAGGCTCTTCAATCCTGGCAGGTTGGGTTACTATTTTACGTTTAATCGCAGTTTTGTAACTTCCTAAACCAGCAGCTCTTTCGGAATCTTCAACGGAATATGGCTCTAGCTCTAACGCTTTCAATCTTCTTTTATGTACCTATTAAACAAACAAGCAATAGGTCACCTTCAGGTCACCATATAATAATTTTTTTGTTGTTGTTAAATATCTTTTTAATAATTGTCTTTAATGAAGAATTTATAACTCCTAATTTTTGAAGAGAGTGAACCCAAACATACGTATAAACCAAATTGACGAGCAAAAAATAATTGAAAACTACAATGAAAGCAATTGTATTATAAAATATTATTAATTTCATAATTATTAATTCTTATTTGGTATTTTGGTTGACAATCTGAAGAAACTTTATAAGAAGTCTTATAATTCTTTATAGATTTTATTGATGTATCCAAAAATTATAAACTTTTATATTAAATTTCAAAGTGATTATTTATTAGTATAGGTTCATAATATGAAAATATCTGGAGTGGCCTGCACTCGGCTTTCTTTTACGCATCATTCACTAGATATATTCTCAAGCAACTAACCAATACTCTACAGAAATATTCTGAAATGTCATTTATATAATTGAGTCTATTTTGTTTTCCTGTCAAAGTCGCAGATGATCCGATTTTATAAGCTACATGCGAATCCATGCAACGTAAACAAAATATTTATAATGTTTTGTAGCATTTTTCTCGCAACTGGTACATTTTTTGAAGAAATGTTTCAAACAAAAGTTGTGCGAAATATTAATATCTTTCAATATGAACATAACTATTTTTACCGTAAGTGTAGCCGTTCTATTGATATTGGAGATAGAACAAAAAATGTATAGAGTGAACATGTACTACCGGTTTAAATATTCATTTCAAAAATAAGAGGTGCACATCTAGGACATATACAAGTCTCATAAGTTTCATAATTTTACGTTCGACAGTTTTGGCTCTAGAGCGTTCACAGACACACACACACACACAAACAGACGTCATTCCGAAAATAGTCACATTCGATTCAGGGAAGGTCAAAACGTGTATATCCGTTGAAATATCGAATTCGAAAATTTTCATGATTCCAAGACTTACTTATTGTAAAAGAAAGTAAAAACATAATACCAAAAACATCCATATATTTTAAGATTCTGGGCGAGAAGACAAGAAGTTTTTGTCCGGAGAATGTTACAAAAAACACGACCGAACGCTTTAGCTATTTTGTACTACCGTACGAGCTATAAATTTGCAAAAAGAACTCAGAAGCCCAACTACCACGAATTTTCAACTCGACATAATATTAAAATACACCAAATTCATGAATTCGTGTGAAATAAAACACTAACCTTAGTTCGGAAATGATCTTGCAGTGCAGTATCATTAATGAAATATCTAGAACAATGTATGCAATAAAATTGTGCCTGGCCCGGTTTGTCAACGTCCACTTCTTGATTTAGTAATATAGGAGCATTCACTTTTAAATCTTCGTCGATCTATAACCAGCACATGTAACAACACATATAACCTTACATGCAATTATTATATTACCTCATCTAAATCTCGCGTTCTACGTTTTGTCCGCCATCCTTTTTTCAAATGGGTATCTCCTTTATGGTACTTCTTACGTTTATAAGGACCAGGCATTTCAACAATTAAGTTAATAATTGCGCACGTGTAAATATTTATAAAATAATCTTTAGTAGGTGTAAGAATAAGAAGAGCAAAAATCGTAAGGTTTAACTACAGCTATGCTTAATAGAGGTCAGTATTCGTTGGTCTAGTCATGTGTAAGTTGTAAGGAATCTTGAATTGGGAGTTATCAATTGTACCGTCACAAGGCGCGTGCTTATGACGATAACTGAGAAAAATTCCTACTTCAAACGAGATCAATTTAATTTTGTTATGAAGTTTAGGTAATAAGAAATGTATAAGATAGTAGATATAGGATACACCCCTGTTCTATAACTCTTATAGACTACTACTTATATATATATAATAATGTTAATCATAGGGTACAACAAAATTATTTTCATTACTTCAGCAATTACAGAATAATGCTAGTTAATATATTAGGCGTGTTTCTTCGAACTCTGATTCACAATCAAAGTAATCATGATTATGAGAATCACGTTTATCATTATTAGTTATCCCTACTCTTCCATTTTGCGAATCATACTATTTCTACGTATTGAATCACAAAATTGGCGAAGAAACACGCCTATTATTGATGTAAATATAGTAAATCTTTTATTGAGGATTGAAATGATTCGGTTTAAATGTGGCGCATCCGCGGTCCCGCTGGCGATTCAGGCATATGCTACTAGACGTCAGCACAATGCGGCTTGAACAGCTGTCGTGTTCGCAATGCTGATGACCCTGCTGGTGGAAACTCGAACTTGATAAATTTTATAATTTATTTATTTATCTCGTAGATAAAAGGCGTAACGCATTCCGGACGCCGAACTGAATTCATCTTATGTGTATAATGAATTTCTATATGTTCGGCATGTGTACGGTGCGCATGAATACATGACTAAACCTAAATATTGAAGGTACTTCTTTCGCGCCTATTAAACATCAGCACCGGCCGCCATGTTGTTAATATATAGTCTTGTCAAGCATCATGGGTTAGCACTATAATGCTCGTTGTGTGTTTTCGGTAGTGTTTTTGCACATTTAATCATGTTTACCGTGAGCGTTTCGTTCGGTTTGTGGTGATTTACGTGCTAAGATGAGCGTACGCGTGTGAATTACCCGCACACAGGATGTTTCTGCGCATTATTATTGCGAGTGCAACGTTGTGCTAGCGCTGGGAGTCGGCTACTGCCAAGCGGCAAGCGGCAGCAGCGGCGATCGCGAATCAACCCTACAACTACCTACGGGCGACGAACAATACGACCTGGTGCGTGTCTGACGGTGCCGCAAACGCGCCGTAAGCGTGTAAATATTGCGTAAATGTACGCGAGTGACACGTGTGGTACAACAGTGAACGCTTTTGCATCGCGCTATGGCCCGATTGCTCGACAAGGATCCGGCGACCTACGGCAAAGAACGCGATGGATTCGTACGCGATTTGCAACACTTCCACGAGACCCGCGGGTGAGTGTGCACTATCCCCAGTTACACATTGTGCTTGATAACCGTCCAGCGTCCACTCAGGCCCGTGACCTGACTGTCTATTTCGTCTATATCGTCAGTCTGCCAACGAACATTTTACGTTACGTTAGCTTCGCTCAGACGGTTCACCGCTGTTTATACAACAACCTATATCTATCTATGTGTTTGCATCTTTCGCCTACAACTTTGTTTACGTAGCGCTTTTCCCGTCATTCACTCTCTCGCTCTCTGATACCCGCAGTAGATTCACCACCATAATGAATTATTACAAACATGTCCATTGTACAAAACATAAATATTCTTATAATAATATATATACTCAGTGGCGTACCACTAAATTTCAATTTAATTTGAGTTCAAGATCAACTCAGACGGTTTTTCTAATTTAAAACTGTGATTCTACAGGACGCCTTTTCGAAGATGTCCCACACTTGGCGGACAACCAGTGGACTTATACCTCTTGTACTCTCTTGTCACCAATCAAGGAGGATGGATGAAGGTATTGTTCATTTATTTCATGCGCTAATTGATATCTATTGACTATTGGAAACAAAGCAACTATATAAACAGAATATTTTTTATTCAAGACAAGTAACATTTACCACATTATCTTTATGGTTTCCATGTATATAAAGCTATAAAAATACGTTACGAAATGATTAAATATGTAGAAAGTATTTATAGAACATATCGCCTTATATTATAAGACATAACGATGATAGGTTGAAAAATATTTTCGTGCTATTTTTAAACGCAATATTTGAATTGTTCAAACTTCCCGTCATTAATTAAATTATATATTTCAATAAATCAATACTGAATATATTGAAAGGATTAATTATTAATTTGAACTATGTTTACTCGGCTATATTTGAAATCAATTTTAATTTACTGTAAACAATACGATTTTTTGGTGTTAATTAACAGGTTATCAACCCCTATTTATGCTCTAAGTACGGGAACAATTTTCTTTGTTAAAGTAATCGATTATTGAATTAAATATATTAGTTTTAATTTGTTTAAACTCGTTCAAGTAAACATGCCTTTATATTTCGATTTCCGTTTCATTTATAAATGTGAACAATATAAGTAATAAGTGT
Source organism: Leistus spinibarbis (assembly GCA_933228885.1). Taxonomy (NCBI): domain Eukaryota; kingdom Metazoa; phylum Arthropoda; class Insecta; order Coleoptera; family Carabidae; genus Leistus; species Leistus spinibarbis. The sequence continues at coordinate 6,724,268 of OW121801.1, read as the reverse complement.
GTCTGTACTGAACATATTCAGTGTTTCCCACGTATTACGTGACCTTCAAATATGATAACTAAAATACTATAATGGTGTTTTTGAACAATATTTTTATGAAAATGCATTTTTGTTTTTGTAAAATTTATGAACCATGACTTCCTTTATTCGTATATGATATATAAAAAATACAAACGTGTACTTATTTTATTTTAGTAAATTGGGACTATTTATACTGCATTAATTTTATTCCTTATTCCTTAAAAAGCAGCTCATTCTTGTTCTTTGGTTGAAAGAAAGCAGTTAATCCAGAAAGTGAAAGTTTGTCTACATAAATTCCTTATACAGTTACCGCTTGATATAACGGATATAGCGGACTTATACATCGGATAAAGTAAATATTTCAATTGCTTATAGTATATAAATGGAATATGAAGAATTTGATTTTATTTATATATTTCCCTGATTTGATTGGTTTATATCGAACAAAAGTGGCAGGTGAGGGTGAAAATGTAAAAATTTCGAAGCAATTAAACTTTTAATTACAGGTCAACTAATTATATATATGGATGTATTGTGTAAACCCGAAAAATTCCGTATCTCGAGACTTGCATTGGAAAAATACGACAGCAGCGATGGTCAAAACTTGTATTTCCGTTCGACATTATTTGTAATTATACTACTTCCTTATATAGATTCGTATAAGAAAGTAATTATCAACTATATATTGCTTTTCGAACAGCGACTAATCGGTATATTTAAAAACATATTTTATGGAATGCATTTATCTATATGTTTTGTTATATATGCAGTATTTTCCTATTTATGTTTATGAAATGTTTTATTATAACTAATTTAGTATATCGACTATTTTCGCAATAGGATTTTTATAATGAATCAAAGCTTAAAATCGAATAGAAATGTTTTGAAATTTAACATAATATAATTATTTAGTAAAATAATTAAACACCTGGTAGTTTCACAAATATTTATTCAGCAAGAACTATTATATGTTTAAATACTAAATTTAATCTTAAGGATTGTTCACAGCGTTTAAGTAATTAAGCTTAGAAATTATAAGTAATAATTCCAGTTTGTTGTATGACATACAAAGTTAAGGATTTAGTAGGAATTTGTAAGTAAGCTTAGAAATTATAAGTAATAATTCTAGTTTGTTGTATGACATACAAAGTTAACAGTCACAGCAACAACATTTATCATACATTGTGTTCATTTTGTTGCTTGGAATGTTAGCATTGCTTGTCATAATACAAACTAGATAATTATTTGTAATTTTCTACTCGTAAATTACTATTTGGATCGCTCTGAACACGCTAAAGAATTAGTAATTAAGCTTAGAAATTATAAGTAATAATTCCAGTTTGTTGTATGACATACAAGGTTAACGTTCACAGCAACAAAATGTATCATAAATTGTGTTGCTTGGAATGCTAACATTGCTTGTCATAATACAAACTAGATTATTATTTGTAATTTTCTAAGTTTAATTACTAATTGTTTCGCTGTGAACACAATCCTTTAGGACTCAGATTATATTTAGTATTTAACTAATTAGCGCTTAGCGTCCTATTTAATAGTCAGCTAGAATATTGAACCTAAGATTTAGTACTATTGTATAATTATCTCAAAAAGTTTACTATTTCGTAGAAAATCGCTTTGGAAATTAGTGTAAGTTTCCATATTGAAGACAAAATGAGTGCAATAATTGGAATTTGTACTTTCTTATACGTAATGTATTGTGTAATAACGAAAAAATCGACTTGGAAATGTAGAGTACTGTAAATTTCTAATGAATTGGAATTGGAATGAATTGGAAGAACCTTGTCTGTGTTTTAATGAATAGATATTCCATTAGATACAAGGTGATAATTGTTGTAATACTGCGAATAAGGAAATAAGAAAAACGTCTGTACTGTATTTATATATATATATATATATATATATATATATATATATATATATATATATATATAACAGTTTTAAAATTTACAAAAACTATTCATCGAGTAGCTCCAAGTTATAGGAAAAGTGTGATATAACGTCGTTATCTTGAAAATATGGGTCCAATCTTCTCACTTTTGACTATTTTCAAGATAACGTCTGTATATCAACAAAAATAGATATAATTATGAAACTTTAAATTGTGTTTTCGCCCGTAAACAATATTTACACTAGTAGTTTAGTTCCTCTCGCCGTACAAAGTACCGAAAGCATTAAAGCATTCCGTCGTGTGTCTGTAGCATTCTCGGATCAAAAAATTTCATTAAGAAAAAGGCCCTGAATCCAAAAATATATATAACTTATATACTTAAATGTTAGTCGTCGCTCGCTAAGACAACAATTTGTGCCCTCTACTCCTCTGAAGGTACCAAAGCGATTTACACCAAATTTAGTACACATATTATTTGAAATCCTATTTGAATCTACTCGCAGTTTAGATTCAATCGCCCGTATACTTTCCGAGTTGGAATGGATGTAAATTCACTTCCAGTACAGTTAAAAATCATGTAATTGTACAGAATTATAGTAAAATTCGAGTAAATTTGTTATAATTACAATAAAAGTGATATAAATGTAAATATGAATACATATTCTTAGAGTATACGGACAAGAAAGTCTAGTGTAGAGAACTGCAAAGTTAAAACATAAATACAATTTCTAATTCGAAACCAAATGTTAAAACTCCTGTCGAACCCCCAAAGAACCTACTCGCCTCCGGCTCAGAACTTGTTCAGGTTTATCTTCTCCCTTTTGCTCCGCGGCTCACGCTCACCCGCGCCAGCGTTCCATTGCGATCGCTCACACCATTATTTCTGTATAACTGTGCGCAGTGGTCAACTGCGCATCGATATATACACTTCTCAACTGATTCGCTTGTGTTTTCACCGCGTCGCGACATCTTTACTAATTTGCGGAAGGTGAATGTGGGGCAAGGTCAGGGTTTACACTCTTTATCTACTCTCCACACGGCATCTCACTCGCACACTGCCCCCTCTCTATTATATGCACTGTCTATGCGAGTTAGTTGCGAGGGGCGAGGGGCTGGCACGTCGGTACATTGACGTCCGAGGCCCGGAGTTCGAGTTCGACCGGAGCAAAGAGTTTCGTTTGGGTTTGGGCGAATTTATGAAACATTTTCAATTATAATAAAATAGAAAAACTCTTGGGAAGTGCCACAAAATATTTATTAATATGTCTCGGTCTTCATGAGGTACTAATTAATCATATTAGGTCCTGATGATGACTGAGAGGTCGAAACATGTAGACATATAAATAAATATTTACCAGGTGTTTTTCTAATTTATAATAATTGCTTTTTAATTACGTTGTTGTAACCAAAAATATAATGTTGAATCCTTTTATTATTCTAATTTATGATTAGAATATAGGAACATTGTACAATTATGTAATGTTTAATGTGTTTTGTATGTAGGTTTTATGTTGTGACGCCATCATGCTTTTTATGTATTGCCATGACTAATTCAGTTTTTATTGATGAATAATATTTCATTTTTAATGAATAACAATTATTTTGTTTTCCATTTTCATAGCGCAGATAAAACCTGAAATGATAAGCCCCAAGTATAACGAAAAGTTAAATCTACATTTTTCGAAAAACTAAATCTAAATGGTTGTAAAGTTTTCTTAGAATGATCTGGGGCACATTTTGTAAAACGCGTATTCTATGGCATTTTTAATATCAACATTCTCTTGTTCTAAGGAATGTAGTGCAATGCATAAGCTAGTTTTAATTCTACTGTAAAGAAATCGATGCTAAAACATATTTGTCTTATTTATATAACAAAAGAAATCCGAAATTAAAAAATTCATAACGGATAAACTAGCAGAACAAAAGAATCGTGCGCTATAACCATATGTAACCTAAAACGGTTCCCCATCTGCGCACGCGCTAGCTTCAATGTCAAACTTTTCATGGCCGACCAGAATCATATCAAACTTTTATAAAATATCGTTTGTTTTCGTTGATTTTGTTAGCCAGTGTGTAAAAAAAAAGCATTCAGGTGCTAATGCTGTTATCAACAGCGCGATGTCTTCGCACTCTGTGTTCGTCGCTCGTCGTCGTTTTCTCAAACACGACCAGAACAAGAGTGGGGAGAGTGTGTTTCTCTGTGTGATCCGCGCCGGTATACTCTCCTTTGGGTCGGTGAACCCCCACGATATACCAGAATAGCGGAACCATAGAGCCACACACTATACAGAAGCGGTTATAGCCGCAGCCGCTTACTCGTTCACTCCCCAAAAAGTAGTTTTATGTTCGTTTGCTCGTACTTTTCCGTAACTCAGTTGCTTGCTAGTTAATTTAAGGCGTGTTCAGAACGAAACAATTAGTAATTAAGCTTAGAAAATTACAAATAATAATCTAGTTTGTATTATGCATAAGAATATTTCTTAAATCCATAAAGCAAATAAAATCTAGCATAATGAAACAAAGACAATATGACCCGAATTATTTTTAGCTCGTTGTACGAAGTACCGAATAAGCTAAAGCATTCGGTCGTGTGTCTGTAGCATTCTCGGATCAAAAAATGTCATTACCAAAAAGTGTTTGTTTCATCGCCCTGAATCCAAAAATGTATATAACTTATATACTTGGATGTTAGTCGTCGCTCGCTCGTAAGACCAAATTTGTGCCCTCTACTCCTCTGAAGGTACCGGACCGATTCACACCAAATTTGCTACACATATTGTTTAACATCCCATTTGAATCCGCTCGCAGTTTAAATCCAATCGCCCGTATACTTCCCGAGTTATAGGCCCCCAAAATTTGGGGCCCACCTTAATATTGCTCTTATAAAAATAATTAAAACACCCAAAAATTCTACTATTAATACTAAGATATTTTATAGATACAAGATTTTTTCATTTTGTTAACCTAAAGGCCATACAAAATTATTAAATATAATAATTTTGAATATTAAACTATGCACTAAAAATTTTATTACATTAAAATATTCTACAAACAATTTTATATCTGTAACATTTTTTCATATTGTTAACTAAAAGGCCATAATAAATAAAAACCGCTGCTCGCATCGCATATATTTTTTTTGTGCTACTCCTCTGAAGGTACCGGACCGATTCACACCAAATTTGGTACACATATTATTTGGCATCCCATTTGAATCCGCTCGCAATTTAAATCCTATCGCGTGTATACTTCCCGAGCTATAGGGCCCCAAAATTTAAATCCCCCCTTAATACTGCCCTTACAAAAATAATTTAAACATTCAAAAATTCTACTATTAATTCTAAGATATTTTATAACTACAAGATTTTTTCATATTGTTAACCCAAAGCCTGAAAAAAATTATTAAATATTATTATTTTGAATTATGCACATTTTTTTAAATCAATTTAATCTACAAATAATTGTAAGACTTTTTATATCTATAACATTTTTTCAAATTGTTAACCAAAAGGCCATAATAATTAAAAACACTGCTCGCATATCTTACCTAAAGGCGAGCTCTACGCGTTGGTGCGTTTTACGCGTACCAAATCTTGTTTATATCCGTAATAGATTTATAATATGTTGTTCTTTCTATTTGGCGTAAAAAAAATATATAATTATAATATAATTTTATAAAATAGTAAACAGAAAAATATAGATTTAACATATCTTTATTAATTATGCTTTGAAAATGGTTGAGAAATAGTATAAAATGCATTAATTGCAATGCATTTTTCTTTTTTTAATGAAATTACAGTAATTTATTCAGAATATATAAGATATTCACCGTTACACTATATAGACACATACTTCTATTAATCCATGCATTTTGTATAGCCTTAGTTGATTTCTCATTAAATAAATATGAATCTAATACGGAAAAACATCAGTTTTGCATATAAAATTACATATTCAATATTTTATAATATAAAATACAGCTGCTTAAATTCCTAAACCGCATATTTTTAGTTTAGTTAGTACATGAAATCGCAGACCCTCCTGCTGGAGTGGAGTAACATTTTTTCATTTACATTTGTGTACATAAAATTTTTAAACTTGTCAACCCATGTTTCTTGGTCACGTCTATCCATCTGCAAACACTTTTATACAAATTCCAGTGGCGCAGATTATAGTCATTGACAGTGGGGGCTTGTGACGTAGCCTCTAAGTACCGCCGGAAATGGCATTCCGTGCTCATGGCATGTTTCAGATTTGTAGCATGCTTTGATGTTTGCTTGAAAAGGCATGCTTCAAGTTTCAAAATATGAGACTTTCTACGTGACATATTTGATTATACAGGTCCACCATTTTGTACGAAATTTTATCTCATTTGAAAGCTGATACTAACGGCAGTGTTGCCAACTAGAATTGAAAAAGGATACCAGTTTTATTAGATATTCAGGGAGATTAATTCTATTATTGACATGGCAAATATTTGGGCGTTTTTGTCTTGAACTTGGGATACGAAATGAATTCGTACGCCACTGTTGTCAAGGCCTGTTGGGTCGGTTAGGTTAGGCAAGCACGTGTCCCGGCTACTTTGCCATCTGTTATATGCGCTAAGCGTCAAACATCCTCACCCGCGCATTGGAATATTAAATAAGTACTTACGTTAAAAGTTACACATTCACACATTTTATATCGATCTTACATGTAAAACAAACCCGAAATTCTATTAAGTAAACACATATGCAAGTAATCGTGTGTACTTAATTAAAATAGATTAGATACCAACTTTTCAATATTGATCACTGTTCATTTTTTAGGAAATATTTTTTCTTAGTTTTAAGAGATTAATTTAGCATTCTTGGATCAAAGAATATCGTTAGCAAAAAGTGTTTGTCTCGTCGCCCTGATTCCAAAAATGTATATAACTCATATACTTGGATGTTGTCGTCGTTCGCTCGTAAGACTAAATTTGTGCCCTCTACTCCTCTGAAGGTACCGGAGCGATTTACACCAAATTTGGTACACATATTACTTAACAACTCATTTACATCCGTTCGCAGTTTAAATCCAATCGCCCGTATACTTCCCGAGTTATAGGGCCCCAAAATTTGAAGCTCCCTTAATATTGCCCTTATAAAACTAATTTTAACACCCAAAAATACTACTATTAATTCTAAGACATTTTATATCTACAAGATTTTTTCATATTATTAACCCAAAAGCCATAAAACAATATTAAATATTATAATTTTGAGGTTTTTTTTTATCAAAATATACTACAAATAAATTGTAGGATTTTTAGCTCGCCGTACGAAGTACTAAAGAAACTAAAGCATACGGTCGTGTGTCTGTAGCATTCTCGGAGCAAAAAATGTCCTTAATAAAAAGTGTTTATCTCGTCGCCCTGAATCCAAAAATATATATAACTTATATACTTGGATGTGGTCGTCGTTCGCTCGTAAGACTAAATTTGTGCCCTCTACTCCTCTGAAGGTACCGGAGCGATTTACACCATATTTGGTACACTTATTAATTAACAACCCATTTACATCCGTTCGCAGTTTAAATCCAATCGGCCGTATACTTCCCGAGTTATAGGGCCCCAAAATTTGGAGCCCCCCTTAATACTGCCCTTATAAAACTAATTTAAACACCCAAAAATACTACTATTAATTCTAAGATATTTTATATCTACAAGATTTTTTCAAAATGTTAACCCAAAAGCCATAAAAAAAAATTAAATATTATAATTTTGAGTTTTTTTTTACAAAAAAGTTGTAGGAATTTTACATCCATTTGTTCAAATTGTTGACCAAAATGATTAAAAACTACTGTTTGCATCGCATATATTACTTATGCGAGCTGGACCTATAGGTATACTTGGCCTCACGAGAATTCGAGGGATCGTTATAAAACAATTATGCGCCCATAGAGAATAAAAATACAAAGAAACACATTATGCTACTCATCATGAACACGTTTATAAACTAGTTTTACAGGGACGAATTTCCAGATTGGATATTATTATTAAATTGAATCTTACAAATGTAATATACATACATGCTTATATATATATATATGGTTATAAGGTAATCAAAACTAGTGTAAATAGTTCTATGAATGCTGTTTCCCCTGAGTCGAATATATTTGAAAGAACGTGCATCTGGAATAGTAGAAAGCATAACAAATCCATGATCGACCGTAGTATTATTATATGATGCGATAATGATCATTGTCACTCCGGCTCGGTCTCGGTCCCCCAACGCATCCCCGTCAACTACAAAAAGAGGGATTGCGGTGCGATCAAAACAGCTCGTCCTCGTCGTTCGTCGGCTCTCGCCTGCATATCGTCACACCATACACAAAATCCTGGGCTTGGCCGGTCGAGGACGACTCGACGCGCCTGTGGTTTGAAAAATCAATAGACCTTTGCACCGCGCCCCACTACCCATCACAACCATTACACTTGGCTGCGTCTCACTCCCAATACCTTCGTTTGATCTATCTCTCTTTAAACATACCAACAGCAGTTGAGTTGATGAGTCTATTGATGGAAGTCGTACAGCACGACCGAAAAAAGGACACAGGATGTTCAACTAGGAAATTATTTTTGTAGGGAGGCTTTAGAAGGATTGCCTTAATTTGCTAAGAATTCATACGGACGCTTTGGAACTAAATAAATTAAACATGAAATAAGCGGGTTTATCCATTTTGAAAACTGCAATACTGTACCATGAAATGGTCAGATAGACGAGCAACTAAGGACGAAAGCCATTGTCGTACAATTTAAAAACATCTATACGTTTAGGAAACTAATTTACTTCTGTTGCTCGTTTACCAATTGAACCCTGTACCATTTCATTGTCAGATAGTAGACGAGCAACTGAGGACGTATACCGAATTTACCCATTGTCAGACAATTTGAAAATGCATTACGTTTAGGAAACTAATATGTTTCTGTTCTCTGTTTGCCTAAATGAATTGTAATTTTCTAATAGGCATATGGCAACCGTTGCTGTTTAGAAAATGACATATACATCTAAATTTGGAACCCATTTAATTACTATAACCGGTATCAATTAACTAAATAACTCTCAACTTCAATTTGTAACTAGCATTTCAAATTTTAGAACCAGATTTATGTATCCCCTTCACTTTATAGTAACAGTGTTGCATGTAATGCAAAAACTATTTTGAAATAAGTCTACTTTTGACAAATTGTCTAATTGTGCTTTCACATAACCAATGTAACACTCATGTTTAATAATAATGTACACTTGTAACACTAACCTTTCGAAAAATAATTAATAAAAAGGCCACATGTATATCATAAAGAACATAAGACTAACACAGGACAGCTAATAGCGTTACTGAATCTACTTATGAAAACAACTTAATGGTAATAGCCCATAGACCTATAAGGCGCACAAATAATTCGTATCTTTTGTAATATGAAGATTTCAGAAAAACAAAATAAAATCTATAGTTTAAAATGTTCCTTTCGGAATAAAATAAATTAATAAGGCTTGCCACATGCGTGTATTGTACGAAAATGATCGAACTCCAACATTGTAAATTGTATGTAACGAATAACATACATACGTAGTTACGATTTTTTCATAAAACGGATAACTAATAAATGTGTTTTGATTCCAGGTGAATTCGCGCAATGAGTGGGAAACGATCTTTGAACAATTTGACCTCCCTGCAAAATGCGTCAATAGTGGAGTCGCGCTCAAACAAATATACATCAGGTTAGTAAATTCCAAGTTCAAACTATAATTTTATAGCTAACTCAATTTAATGCTATTAAATTAAAATAGTTATTACTAAGTTGAAAACCCATCAAGATCTGAATTTCTGAATCCTTCGCTAGTTGGATTCTCATTACAAATATTTTAGACATAGTTATGGCATCAAATGAAATGAGTGTGATAATCCAACGCTCTTCCGGGCTGGAATTGTGATTAATTAATTTTGTATTGGTAATTAGAAAATTGTAAATCCACTCTTCCCAGGCAATCAAACATTTTACTAATGCCTTTTCTCTGTATTTTATTGACGCTATTTTATTGTTCTCTATAGTGGATCGTTCATTATATAATGGATAATAGAGTACAGTTGAGTCCGCTTAATCGGGACACATTGAAACCTGAACATTTTGGCTGTTGAAGCATACATTATGGATACGAAAAGATATTTACCAATGGACCAATGAAATGTTTTCATTTTTCTCGAATTTTGTGGAATCTGTAAAGGTATTAATCTACAAACAACAAAGCAATTCCTTCTGGAAATTTTCCCATTTTCTGAGATTTGAACGCGGTGCGAGTTGTTGCGTCCGACAGTCCACCCCGGTGGCTCACATGGCTCTGTGTCAGCGCACAGTACTCAATGAACGTTCCCCCTTGCCCCCCGCCTGCCCCCCTTCGATGCTGCTATGGATACTACTACGGATACTATATACTGACTAGTGTAGTAGTAATACACGTAGTGAGTGTGTGTTCCTTTCGCGTTCGTTCGTTCGTTGATCACTGGCACACAGGCACAGCCAAGCAGACGCCCGCTATAAACAAAATACACACTCACCAAGAGACGATCGGTATATTGCCATTGCCCCCGTCGACAACGGACGACCATGAATAGATTTTGTTCATTCATAGATATGCGGCCAGGCGGCGGTTGCGAAATTTTCCTACCATTTCCGAAAATCCAGGAAGATTTCCTATGGAATATGCGATGTTTCTTGGTTGTTCAATTGATTTGGACTTTGTGCTATGGATGCTACTTTGGAAGTTTACGATTACCCATAGATTTATGATCCTAGAATCTTCGTTAGAATGAGGCAATTCAATCAATTCTGAATCAGTACTCTTGAATTACAATAAAAGTTATGATTATTTTCGAAATGATGTCTGTGATCGTTTTACAGCAAAGACTGTTGATACACATTTTGACATTTATTATATAAAATGCTGATGATTTTGCAAAAAAATTGGAAGAATACCGTAGAAATGTAGAATATGTGAAAGTTTGTAATACAATACATGACGCATAACTGTTACGAATAGTTAGATATCAAATTATGATCAAAATGCATGCATTCTTATTGTATTATTTAAATTGTTTAAAAATAAGACTATGAGCAATTGTTTTTGGCATGTGCCGTGCATGTTTTTATGTGCCAAAATTATTTTTATATACACTTAAGATTCCTTCATATTCGTGCCATGGTGCTAAAATTACATTTCGTTAAATACTTCTGGAAACCAAGCATATAACACAATAATCGGTATCGCAATCCGATATGTGATCCATTAAACTTTCACCCAGTTGCTAAATCAAGACTCATCTGGTATTGGACTAAAAAATACTTTATGACAAGATCACAGTTTAAACTAATATATTGGGTGAAACTCGACATAGAACTGGAACTATCCAATGTCTGGGGTTTGTAATACTCTGTCCTTGAAATCCAGGAATTGCCTCTACTTGAAATATATTCCACAACTTTCTGGTTTATTTGGGACACTTCTATATGGCTTCTTTATGAGTAGTTAGTTATTTCAACTCCACAATAGGTTGTTATTACATTAAGATCTTTTTGGTGATCACAATCATTACGTATAAGAGAATAAAGAACTATACATTGTGTGATGACTATCAGTTCCCATTCATATACAATAGAAAAACCGGTAAGAGTTGCAGAATCGACCTCAGTGTTCGTGAGTAATGAGAAACAATGGAATATAGTGTTAAAGTACTAATTGTGTGAGGACTATTTATGTGGGGAAAGTAGCGACCGTCCGAATTGGTGTCTAGCGGGTGTCTGATTGGGAGGCGCGTCCGATACATGCGTTTTACTTGTGCCTGCTGCCACGTGCGACTATCCTGTGCCTGTGTTTTGAGCGAGTCGTCGAGTGAGCGAGACTACACTACTACACCACCAGCACGTGGTAGTAGTCTGGTCTGACGGTGAGGTGACGGTCCGCGGACGCAGTTCCGCGGACGCAGTTCCGCGCTCTTGTCTCGTGTCTTTCGTTGTTGCCTTGGCCCAGGTCACGAACAGACACAGCCACTATCTCTCTATGCACTGTTCGACTTCGGTTTGTTGTACTCATGCACACACTATGCGCTTAGGCGCCTACATCAACGTCATCAGGATTCGCAGTTGTAGCACGCAGCGTCGTCCCGTACGCAGATAAACGCTTCGGTATATTGCCATTTCATTTCTACATAATTCCTTCTTATTCAATGTTCATATGAAGAGTTTGGTACCAAGCTTTATCAGGTCCAGTGCTGAAGATGACAAAATGGAAATAATCCATTATTACCAAAGCGCTATGAAATTACAAAATCTGAAGTTGGTTCACTTGACTGTCTTATACATAGTTTGCACTATATATAATATTGCTTTATAGTGCAATTTTTCAAATAAAAGCTGCTAGAAATTCAAATATCTTCAATTTTTATCAACAACATTTTTTGCTCGCCGAAGTACAGAAGATCTAAATCATTAATCCGCTGTTCGCATCGCATATATTTCTTATAAAGCGAACTGAAGCCTTAGGTGCTTATTCCGTTTTCGAGATATTGAAGAAATAGCAACAGGAAATTATTACTTCTAGACCATAACTATGTCTGAAGTTTCATAATTTTACCTTCAACAGTTTTGACTTTAGAGCGTTCATACCAATACAGATGTCATTCCGAAAACGAAAAAGACAGATTTTGTTATATTCTCAAAATTTATCAAAGATCTATACCGATGGGTATAAATTATCAACTAAACAATATTTAATATCGTCTTGGTATTTCTCTTCGAATATTGACAGCTCCTGGAAAAATTCGTGTTAAATTCCACTTGTATGTTTTCTTATGTGAATCGAATTTCGTTTCGCTTAAAAACTTATGAGAATTTCATAACAGCTGTGGGACAAATCACTTAGTGGCCTTTTGTCGTTGAATCTCATAAAGCCCCTATTCTAGGACTAGTATAATGATAAGAAGTATAGTGAATTCGTTTATTCGATATTATTCGTTTATTCGATATTACCAATAAATGAACATGTATTCATGGAGTAGTCGGTGAGTGAGTATATTCACAAAAGGTGGGAGTGATATCTATGGCCCTGCCGCATTGTCGTAGGTCGTGGCAAACACAAGTGTAGAAGAAACGAGGCGCGCACGCGCATTAGGGAAATGCGTGCCTGGTCACGTGCTCCTACTCTTCCGCCTCAACTAGGTGCACACTAAACATCAGGTGAAAACAGCGGCGTGCAAAGTTTTCATTGTCTAATGGACAGCGCCTTAAACTGACTCCCTGACTCCGAAAATGGATATAAGACCTCGAACTTTGAATTTTTGAGGGTATATATATATATATATATAAATTTCTCGAATATTCTATATCTTTAAGTACCTTTTAGTCGCACTTTCGTGATTCGACTTATGGAAGTTTGACTGTTTCCTTATTACGGCGAACTAACAATTCTATACATCGAAACACTTTTGCCAAGCGAATAAAATCCATAATATCTTATTGGCTATATGTTTTTTTTTAGATACTTGGACCGGTACGAGAAGGTCCACTTTTTGGGTGAAGAGGCGGATCGGGGTAGCGATGATGACGAGGAGAGTCGCCATAAAAGATGGTCCGCGAGGGCTTTACACTCAGTGCCGCTCAGCTACAACTACCACCAGCACAACATTGCCGGTAACTTTTTAATGCTATTTTAATGTTTCCGTCCAAAACCATAAATGCCCAAACAACACATTAAATTTATAACCAGCAGTAAATCGTTAACGGCAAATACAATATCCGATTTTATTATTAATCTATTTCGTGTTTATTAGTATCGAGCATGTTCAATGGCGTCTTATCGCCAGTATAATTTGACTACGTGCGCTTATATTGGTTTCAAAGCAATTGTGAATAATTTGTATTCTAGTATAGTTAATACAACTGTGTTGCCTTCTGTTGCCACTGTATTTCCAATGGGCCAATTACCCTAAGACTAATTTTACTAATGTCATATATTTAAGTCAAACACAGTTATAATTGAATCAAATATAATGTTGTTTGAGTCTATTTTGTTTATTGAATTCAATGCAATGAGGCTATTCATTTGGTTTTTTATGAAATATATCTTATATATTTGATATATATTCTAGGTAATAAAATTTGTTGTTTCATGTAGGTGGTTTGCGTAGGACGCCGTTTTTGGGAATAGGTATTGTTGGTTTTGTGTGCTTGTGAACCGTGCAACAAGCATTGGACGTCTGTAGTTGCAGCAGAAAGCGTCGCGTTCGCCGGGACGCAATCGATAGCGCCGCGACGTCGACGCGCTCATGTCGACGTCGGCGTCACTGTGCGCCGATGCGCGCAACCCAAAATAGACCGGACGAAATCCGTATATACAACCATGCGCTTTTACGTTTTCTAAACTATATATCTCCTTTCTCACTTCGGCCGTTTCTTATGCAGATCTCACGCTCAATGTTTTTCACACCACAATTTGCGAACAATCAAACCACAACAAATTTATACTTTTCGTTATTGTTTCATATTTTGAACATTGATTTGCTATGGATATAAATAAATATATTGATGTATTTTTGCAAAAACCAATTTTGTTCAGTTTGCTACGCTTTTGTCTCAATTATTCTTTAGCAATTTAGCCTTTTAAATATGTTCGATAACTCTATAAGAAGTTTGATGTTTGTAGGATGGGTATACTATGAAATGGAAACTATTGGAATTTGTTAGTTTTCTGTTTAAATCAATAGATTTTATTTACATTTGGTAGTGTGAAAAGTGGTAGTCAAGGCTTCCGCTATTTTAATAATGAATGCGTCATACAAACTATTTTTGGACAACGAGCAAATGCCAAAAATTCAAGAATGTATGCATTATTACTCCTCACAATCACCAAATACCCTGAAGAGGACCATATATTGGTCGAAATATATTACTAAATATGTTTATCGATCAAAAAATCATAATAATTGTTCCCAATTTAATTTAATGGGAAACTAATCGTTAGACGCGACACGTGTTGAACTCGGTTTTTATAGAATTCCCTGAATTGAACAATGAATAAGCACAGATGAACAATTTGGAGAAATATCTTGTTAGGATTAACTGTTATCTTTTGATTAGATCATAGTTCATAGAAATTCTAGGTTTTTGTTTCGTCTAACTGTACAAATAGATTGAAGTAATTAGGATAAATCATTGATTATAATAGAACGAATTCAAGTTACCAGTTAATTTAAAATAATATCTTAATTGCTCTATGTTCAGGAATATTTCTTTTTAAGGCAATTCTAATTCCCAATATTTTTAATTTAATGTCTCGTTAAACTGGAAGTTTTCGAATTTTCAACAAACTATCATTGCGATTGATATGATCGATATAGGAAAATTATCCTCTTAATACATTAAAATTTACGTAAAATACCAAATTATGAGTTTGAATGTGAAACTGAATCGACGCTACAAACTATTGTGGAAACCGTGTTACCGCTACTGATTAGCAGAGGCATGCGGGCGATCGACACGCGTCCGATAACGGATTACACCGTTGACAAGGCGCGAATAGTCGATAGTAACAAAGATAGCGCCGGTCAAGTACACATTGATGTGCGATGTGTAACGCGCCGAAGCACATGTCGCTTAACCAAACAGTATCAATAATACGCGAGGATAGTTAATAGAGAATGCCCAATGTCGAATCTGGTGCACTGAGTGGACTCACAGCACAGAAGTACCGCTAGAGGGGGACACTTTAGTTGGGACACTGAACTTGCGAACTTCCTCATATCTCACGGCATTAGGCGTTGCTTTGTTTCGCGCAGTTTATCTCGATTTGAACTTGTATTTATGTTTTGATGATTAATCTCAATATTGTATAAATAAAATTGCATCACCAGATGTTTATTTATTTATGTATCTAGAATATTCTATTGCTGCAAAGAAAACATACAAAAAAGGCAAAACTGATAGAGCAGCTATTTGAGGTTGTTCGGTGCCTGGACAACTGATTGTGTTACAAATGAAACAAAAGGGAACGATCACGATCATCATCGAAAAAGTGAACAGAAATAAAATAATAAAAAAGACACACACACACACACACATCACACAAATACATATACAGGGAAAAAATTGCAGTGAATCGATAACCGGTTCAGAGGCAGCCATATCATCACGATTGCACGCTCTATGGATGAATGCGGTTATTATTATAGAATTTAGACGACTGTTTCAGACATTAATGCTATTTCAAAACTATAATATTGGAAATATATCACATAATAATGTAAAACTGAAGAAAATATCTGGAATGGCCTGCACTCGACTTTCTTTTACGCAGTTTTCACTAGATATATATATATATATATATATATATATATATATATATATATATATATATATATATATATATATATATATATATATATATATAACCAAAACCAGCTATCAAACTAACCAATACTCTACAGAAATATTCTGAAATGTCATTTATCTAATTGTGTCTATTTTGTTTTCCTGTCAAAATAACAGATGACCCGATTTTATAAGCTATATGCGAATCCATGGCAACGTAAACAACATATTTATAATGTTTCATGTAGCATTTTTCTCGCAACTGGTACATTTTTTGAAGAAATGTTTCAAACAAAAGTTGTGCGAAATATTAATATCTTTCATTATGAACATAACTATATTTGCCGTAAGTGTAGCCGTTCTAGTGATATTGGAGATAGAACAAAAAATGTATAGAGTAAACATGCGCACTTCCGGTTTGAATATTCTTTTCAAAAATAAGAGGTGCACATCTAAGGCAAATACAAGTCTTAAGTTTGAAGTTTCATAATTTTTCGTTCGACAGTTTTGGCTCTAGAGTGTTCACAGACACAGACACACACACAGACAGACAGACGTCATTCCGAAAATAGTCACATTCGATTCAGGAAAGGTCAAAACATGTATATCCGTTGAAATCTCGAGTTCGAAATTTTTCATGATTACAATACTTACTTATTACTTCGTAAAAGATAGTAAAAATGAATTTGTATTTAAAATTATATAGGGTAATTGGCCAGCAAGGTTTAAACATAAAACGAATAATTCTTAATTTAAAATAATGATAGCCGTATTCTGTTCATTACTGATGGCTATTGCCATTTTGAATTACTATCAAAATAATTTTAGTAATGTTTATAATAAACTAGTTGGCAACCTTCTCATATTTCTTTTGATCATTAAAACATATTAAACTTTTTTAAATCTTATTAGTTGAATAAATATATATATATATATATATATATATATATATATATATATATATATATACTGAAGGCATTGCTTGTTAAAAAATCCCTAACATTAATTTAACTTTTAAATAGAAATATAAAATATCCAATTCTCGTTGTTGTTCATTAAATTTATTCTGCTACAGCTAAGCTCTTTTTTCAACCTTATTAGTACGTTTAGTAGACATTTTGTTTTCTCTTGTTGGTTTTTTTTGTGTAACATAATCAATTTGTTTTTGTTCTAGACTCGACGCGAACGTACAATGGCCTATCGGATAATCTATACAAACCGTCCGATTATGATCGGCTGGCATTATCGTTAATATCACCGCTACCCAACGAACAAGACTTCGCCGTAAACGTGTGCACGTTACTGTGTAACGAAGGCAAACACACACTCAAACTGGACAAGTGCCCGCGGCTCGTCGACTATCTCTTAGCACATACTGGGGTTTTTAACCATTGTAAGTTACTTTTTAATTATTTTTTTTTTAAAGACAACCGAAACAACTTTACCATTTTTCAGTCTGTCTGGGGTCGTGTTCATCACAGCGTATATTTCAAAATGCTCACCTTGAAATATTTTCAACTTTAAGCCGTTCAGCAATGTCCAATTTATTTGAATATTGGTTTTTTATTTCCTCTAAACATGTATAACAAATGTTGACCTTGAAATATTTGTGGATTTTTAGATTTTTTTATAAAAATAGAACTATTTATGAATCCATGTATATTCCATCGCAGCATCAGTACATTTGAAAAATCATCACCTTGAAACTTATAGATTTTATAGGATTTACGCTTGACCAAAGTTATAAATTTTTCAAATATGTTTTTAATAATAATATATGGCCGTGACAGAGTAATTATAGAGTTTATAAAAGGTTCAAATAATTACACTATATAGTCAAAGATCAAAATTGATTGTAACTAATTTTAATGGCGTTTTACACAACATTTTATTAGGCAACATCTCTACAATTATCCTTTTAAAATTCTCAGTAAACAATGTATGTTGTTCCCAATTTCTTTCTTCAATCAAATCTATTGACGTCAACATTTTTAATAAAACTATGAAATGGAAAACCATATAGATTCACAGCGAAACAATTAGTAATTTAGTTTAGGAATTACAATTAATAAAACCAGTTCAGCATTCATAGCAACAAATTTTATAATTATTTATGCAAATTTTGTTGCTGTGTATGCTGGCAACTAGCATTGCTTGTCATAATACAAATTGAATTATTATTTGTAATTTCTAATCTTAATTACTAATTGGTTCGCTGTGAATACAGTTTAATGTTAAACTATGTATTCGTCTATTTTTCTTTTATCAGCGTAACGATTATTAAAAAAAAAGACCTGATATAAAGACTAAGGAACTAAATCATGATTTTGCGTATTAGCATTTTTGCTTTCCTTGCCTTATTTTTACAATTTATTCTTTTTGTTTTCTAAGGTTCATTGCGAAAGGTTTTCACAGAAGTATACTCCAATGTTAGGAAGCATTCTTTGAACTCTTTCTGGTCGGACGCATTGGAGACAGATGAAGTGTTAGATCTCGCTAACGAAGAGAACTTTATCACCGTGAAAAAGCCCGCAGATACCGCGCCGCCAACCAACACATCACCACCCACAAAAGGACGAACGAAAATCGAAGAAAGTAAAGAGAACATCGCGGGACCCAGTGGTATCACAACCAATGTAGCAAATCTCGAAGAATCTCGTCTCAAATGCAGCAATAGTGACAGTGACGTTAAAAGTAGTGATAAAATAGTAAATAGTGACTCGGACAGTGATAGCGAACTATTCGCCAGTGAACCGTGCGTATCCGAACAAAAAACCACCAAAGGTAAATTCAAGTTAAAATTGGAGCCGAACGATCGAGATCTATTTTGCTCGGGTCGCACATTGGGAACTCAGGATTATTTGGGACAACGCGTCTTACAAATAGCGAATATATTGCGTAATTTAAGTTTTACTGATGATAATATACCGATTTTAGCGGCGAATCGAACATTTTTACGGTTTTTAATGTTGTGCGTGAGTTCGCGATGGAACTCGATGCACCAGTTGAGCTTGGACATGTTGAGCAACATTTCTAGTGAATTAACGTTGAAGGATCAAAAAGACAGACTTACGGAGTGTTTAATGAAATTTGTAACGAACGGTTTACACAGTCAAGACAGGGTAGTTATAATCGCGTGTTTAGAGATTTTAAATAAACTCAGCCAGAAGGAAGCGAATGAGGATTTTATGTTGCGGGTTTTAGAGCAAAAGACATACGCGCAAGTGTGTTCGTTCTTAACATTACATGATGTTATGTTGCTGATTTATACGCTGGAGTGTTTGTACTCATTGTCGTCGTTGGGTGAACGTGCTTGTAATTTTATTGTTGATGTGCACGGTATTATCGATACATTGGTGTCATTGGTTACGGTGGAAGGCAAAAGTTACGGGCCTAAAGCGTGTATTGGCATGAAGCTGGTGGAGACGGTGCCCGGCGTTGTGAACGCAGGCTCGACGGCAACGAATACGAATACACAAACGCAACCTGCGACTGTCGTGTCAACTGCAACGATTATGACCACACCGGCGCGACCAGTACCTGTTGCCACACCGAGAAATATCGCGGCTGCACCCGCCAAAACAATTGTTACACAGGTATGTTTCCCATGTCGCTTTTTCTATTTCTTCTTTTTCGAGATACTTCCTTCAGTTGGACAAGCCTCTTCTTTAGAAATATGTAGCTTGTAACATTTCGCTTATGTGTATAAATTAAGCTTGATATAATCCTAAGTAGTACATTAATTGATTGGATGGTGGGCACTTGGTGAAACATATTGTTATAAAATTAATTTGAAATCTTTATTTAGTTTCGCTTTATACTTTATTTCCTACAGCAATCATTTCGACCTTTCGGTCATCATCAAGAATATTGCTATTATATTGGTGTATTTTCTTGACTGGATTTGTGATGAAGGAAAACATTTTTTTGAGTTTCTTGGGTAAAGCAGTCGTTTTTAATAATTAATTATATTGACACCCCAAGAAGTGATGCTTTATTTTTTACTTTTTCATTCTCCTGAAGATGGCATATAGGATGCCGAAACGTAGGGTTGAATAAAATTGATTATTAAAAACGACTGCTTTTCCCAAGAACTCAATTATTTTCTCCTTCATTACAATTATTGGTGGTTTTGTACATTTTAATTGACTCGCTACACTTCTGAAGATGGAATATTTGATGTCGAAATGTTAGGAGGAATGTTTGTGTTTATATTTATGTTTAGATTAATACCATTTTTTATTTTAAGTTTGTCTTCATTCGTCTCAGTTTTCTGATTTACTTCAGTTGCTTTAACAAATTAATTTGTATAGCTATTAAAATACTATTAACTATGTAATATTATTATTGGCATAGCCAGGATATCCGTAGCGGAATTTACGTTTCCTGTTTGACGGTAATATTCTTTAATGATTCCATGCTACTTGTCAATAAACAGAATAATTTCTTAGTTTATAAATAAATATTCCCCGTTTCTCTTAGTTAAAATATTTACAATTTTCTTTAGTATGGCTTATATTTATTGTATGACATGCTATATTAGTATATAGTTCCCTATATATTTTATATTGTTGTCACCAGTCATCGGCTTCGACGCCAGCGACCCCGCAATTGTCGCAACTATCCTCGCAATCAGCGAGCTCGCTCATTCAACAACAGCACGCCCATCAACAGGCCATTCAGGAGAACGAGCAATTCGCGTTAGCCTGGCTCCGTGCCACATACGAGCCGTGCAGTCACGGCAAAATCGAACAGCAAGAGCTTTACAAACAGTATTTAAATTCGTGTGCGAAAATCGGCCGTCGTGGCGTTATTGCACCGTTACACTTTCCTCGTTGCGTCAGGTAATTAAAAAGAAACAGTTCACAATCCCAATAATTTTCTTTCGTACTACGTATAATCAACAAATTACCTATTACTATCAGGTCCGTATTTGGCGGTACGGTCGGTCCGAATCCAATAAAAGGCACCGATTCGGTAACGCTGCAGTACTACGAGGGTATACGCGCCCGAATAGTACCGCTAATAATCACATTACCATCGGCCACACTGCAACAGACCGTCCATAACAAAACGATAAGCGGTAACCGGCGTGGTAACAAAACGGTACTGACGACTGTAAACACCGCTGCTCTCATCACAACAACGTCCGATCCAGCGGAACCAATACCTATATCGCCGGCATCACCGATACTCAAAGCTCAGCTGAGTGCACCACCCAAACCCCGGGAGTCACCCACGAAAGTCGATGTTAAGAGTCAAGTAAGTTACTATCAGCTCATCTGGTTCTGCGCATATATTAAAATTAATCGCATATGTTTCACCGTGTTCTATCTTTTTCATCGAGAAAACTAACTAACTATGTTTTTGTATATTTCGTAGTTAATCTGTTAATGCACAATAACAATATATCAAAGAATAATCTCTAAAAATGACTGCTAATGTGTTAAAAAATTATTGTAGCGTCGTTCAACCCTCGATATTCCTTTATTTTACGGATTGCGGAAGCATTGCTAATAAACTACTAAAAATGTTTTATTTTTGATTCATTTAGGTTTTGGCGCATCCACACCTAAGCCAGGCACTTCTAGGCAGCGGTTCCTCATCGTCCTCAACAGTAACAACCGCAGTGTTAACAACAGCAGCGCAATCTGCGCAAGGTCAGAGCAACACGTCGCTGATCAAGAGTTTGCTCGCCACAAAGGTAAACGAGTGCATGCTCCCTGTCAGCATGAAGCCAACTGCATTGTCGCCTGCTGCCGCTGTCCCAACACAGGACAGTTTGCAAACCGCTGTTTTAGCTCAGGTAATTCGCTCACAACAATTCATCGGCTAACTCAGAAATAAAAAATAAAGAAAAGCGCTACCGCTAACACAGAAACAGACAAATATTTCAATTTTAGCTCGTGTTTTTCAGATTTTTAGATATTGAGTATTATTAGGTAAATATGAACAGCGGTATGTATTCTCGTGGACAGATAATGCATTTTGATCGTTTCTGCATTGTTGTTGTTAATAGTTTGAAATTAACCAGAAGTTGTGCGTTTTTAATCGATAATTAACCAGTTATATGCAGAATATATTCTGTATATAAAAACAGCACGTTGTTTATATAGTAATTTTGTTTAACAGAGTGTACCACTAACAATCGTGTGTTTTTCTTAAATTAAACTAACTTACGAACGTATTGTTATTTTTAAAAATTATTTACACTTTAATAGCGCATTTATTTAATTAAAATATATGTCGTTTATTAACCATATCTTCGATGTTAGGTCGCCCAGCGTCAACAACGATTACTCGCGCAGCAACAAAATCAACAGCCCGGTTTGCAAACGTTCACAACAGTAAACAAAAAAGTTCTGCCGAAACCACAGCCAAAAACTGATTTAAAATCGAAGTTATCGCGAGTGAACGGTATCCGATTTCCCGATAACGAAAACTCCGATAATGTCAGCTCAACCTCGCAAATCTTAGAAAACCATATACCGGCACCTGGCTCTTTAGGAGGCGGCGTAAATTCAGCGTTTCGCGGCCGGAGGGAACCTCCACAACCGCCTCCGCCTCCTTTAGCTCCGCTAAGTCGTGCAAAAACACCAAGAATGGATATAGAAGATTCGGATTCGACCGGGAATAATTCTGTGGCTTCTAGCACTGGCATTAGCAGCAGTAATGTCGCATTGAGTGGAGGGATCTCTTCAACTGAAGATGGCGAAAATTCTCTTACGAGCTTTGAAGGGATACTCTTAAACGGAATACCTCATTCTTTAGATATCGACGCACCATGTGAGGATAGTAATTCAAAAGATTCGATACGAATGCCGACTGCGTGCAAAAAACCGTTGATGCTAGCAGACTTACTAGAGAAAAAAGTCGATAAAGATCTGCCGATAATGAACGGGATCGTAGGTAAAGAGTTACGCATCGGTGACAAAGGGCTGGAGCTAGTTGATAATCATATCAATAAAATCTTAAACAATGAACCCGACAAAGTGTCAGTGATTGTCTCAACAGACCGAACAGACTTAAATAACATGTGTAATAACAACAAAAGTGACGGTTCTAGTGACATTAAAATTGGTTTAAAGCGGCCGGCAGACGAAGATATCGCGGAAATAGACGCGAAAAAACGTAATTTATCTTCGCCGTCGGTTATAGTGTCAAATAATGTGAATGGTGTTGACTCTCCGAAGCCTGAGTCAGTTGATTCAAATGGTGACGATAGTGGTGCTAACGGGTCGGTGTCGGCGACGGCAGCTAATCTATATGCATCATTAGCTGCAGATGTGCTGGAAGACGAGGACGAGGAATTGCTGCAGCAAGAGGCGGCAGGAATCTCGAGTGCGCCTGTAGAATCACCGCAACCGATGCAGGTTGTACAGAGTGCGCCAATGCATCAAGTTATTACGATGAGTGGACAGGGGGATCAACAGCAGCAGCAACAACAACTGATCCGGCAGATTATTGTCAGCCAAGGTAGGTGTCCAAATCAGAGATTAGAGTTATTTTTGGGTCGTCGTGCGAGTCGGCATATAATAATTTTTTGAATTTTTAGGTCAAAATCAACCAACTCAACAAGTATATATAACGGCCGGAGGTCAATTAACATTACAGAACCCTGCGACAAATGCGACAATAAAATCCCAAACTGGCCACCAAACAATGCCATTGTTGGTGCAGACGAGTACTCAACAGCGGAATCCCGTTGTACTATCACAAGGTAACTCGGCGCCTATTATCATGTCACACGGACTGCAAGGACAAGTAAGATAACTTCCTCCTTATTAAAAATACATAACTAATCATAATTGTTGTATAGGTACAACTAGTAACCAGTGGTAGCCAACCAGGCCAGTACGTGCTCTCAACTGGTGGCGCGTCCGGTCAAACCCACTACGTAGTAGCTCAGCCTCAAACTGCTTTAGTTCAAGGTCAAGCTCAAACTGTGCTAGTTGCGCAAACCCCGAATCAACAGGGCACACCTACAAAAACCATCATCATTTTGCAACCTCAACAATCGAATACGTCCTCAAAAGTGATGATGACGCCTCAAGGTCAACAAGTCGTTGTTACACAATTGCAACGGCCGATTTTGCAGCAGTCTACAGTCACAAATAACATTCCTGCTCTGGTGCCGAGTACGCACACCACAAGTATCGCCTCGACAGTAATCAAATCGACTCAAGCTGCATTGATGGCAACCAACTCGATAAACACGATGACGCCGGTGAAGATGATTGCGCCGAAGGACAACAAGCGGATTGTTAGCGGGATTGTAGCGTCTACTAGTGCAGCAGCGCCTGTGCAGCCTGTTAAACCGGTGGTTATTCGGGATTATAGTAATCCGTATATTTGCGAATGGCTAGGTTGCGCAATGTATGTTTGCTCATTTTTTATTAGTATTATCTCCTACACATTTAATTTTGTTGCAGTACCAAGAAATTCAAATCGGCCAACGAGGTGTACATGCACGCTTGCGAAGCCCATTGTCCGCCAACGATAAACGGCGAAGAATTGCAGTGTTTGTGGGAAAGATGTGACAGTATGAAACGTAAACGGTTCTCGCTGATGACGCATTTACACGACCGACATTGCAGTCCAGAGGTAAAAATTATTTTCACCGTTTCGATTCAAATGTAATCTAACATTTTGTTCAGATGATGAAAATGATGGCAGCCAGACGTAAGCAACTAGCGCAAAGTGGCAAAACTGAGATAGCTGCGCCCGCTCCTCCGCCACCACATCCTGGTTATGCCCCCGATGCGGCGCTGCACGCAATCAAGCGACATGCGCTCGAATTCGTCAACCCCAAAGAACTACAGGTAATATTTCGCGCATATTTCAAACCAATCTAACTCTTAATAAATTTAAAATCAAATACTACTGTGGATGTTGGGAATAATTTAATTTGATACTACTAAAACCATAATTTTGTGAAATGTGTTTTGGTAAAACCACAAATCGGTTGTGTCCGGTTCGTTTCTATTTGATAAACATTGGTGATGGGTTTTGTTTGATTGTGAGCAGCAGAAGGGCACTACGAAACCAGGTGCGCCGGCTGCGGCTGTACCAGCACGGCCCGGCACCCATTCGCAACCAGATCAGGTAAGATTTCATTCCATTCACATAATCCCAATTCCCGGATTAAAAAAAAATCCGAACTGTATCCTATTACAGTTCTGCATGGTGTTCAAATTGTTAACTTTGTTATTTTTCTAGTGCATTTTATTTTTGTGTGTTATTATCTTAACAACTTTTGAATATAACGCACTATTCACAATGCAGGTTATGCAATACGCAATTTGGTGTTAAAATATATAGCAACATTAGGTTTAATTTAGCTTATACGTGCGCATGCGTCGTCGCCATGACACTTCAACGATTGAATTCATATATATAAGTTACCCTATTCACAACTCTAGTTATCAGATACGTAGTCCGGTGTCGAAAAATTACTATTTAATGGAGGCAACTTGTGTTACTCTACTAGTAAATTTTTTTTTAGCAATATTAGTGCCTAGAAATACGTATAAAATGATTACTATAGCTATTATGCCTGATATATACAGGGATTTGTTACACAAAGTATTTCAATTAAACTAAAGTATCGAAAAACCGAGAATAAAAATAGAATGTTTTAATAAATTTAATTTGCTGTTAGGATTTTTGTAGTTAGTTCTGAATGATATGTTACGTATTGTATTAATTTTGATCCTGTTAGGTAAGTATATATATTTGTTAAATTATGTGTATGGTTGTTGTAGTAACTTGATTTTGTGGTTTTGCTAAAACACATTTGATTACAGATACTATACAAAAATGCGTAAGTTTATATATTTTTTGAAGCACGGTTATTATTGCATTTTTAAGCATGGTTTTTTAATGTTTTTTTTTTTAAATCTATTTGGTTAACTGGATGTATAAATGAGTTGTGTTTATCTATTTGTGCAGGATGACAACGAGGGCCCAGTTACGAAAAGTATCCGATTAACGGCATCTCTAATATTACGAAACCTAGTCAACTACAGTAATAATAGTAGAAGGTAATTATTTCTGTGTAAAATTTACAAACAAGTCTTTTGAAGATTGTTGCCACCATTTTTATTATTAAAGATTATTTTGCACCCGATGATATTGGACTGTTTCCTTTTAGAGCGGCCATTTTGTTTGTTTTAGCGCTGCCATCTGTTGTTTTAGTCCATATATAATAATTTTTAATTTTGTGTGTAGGTACTTAAGGCACTACGAACCCCATTTGGCCGGTGTAGCGCTCAGTAATGTTGAATCCTCGCGGACAATCGCGCAACTGCTGTACGATATGAATGACACGAGCACGGGACGACGGTGACTGAGTGCTTCGAGTATCCCTCTAAACCCCACCATACCACAAAGACTTTAAACTGATTGACCGCTGGCCCAGTGAACGAACATATAAAATCAATCAAGTGTTGTTGTTGTTGCCGCCGTTTCTACTATCTATACATAAAATAAAAAAAATAGTGATCGAGAATCATCTTTCAAAAAATATTATTATTATTATAACTTTTAAATGGAATATTGTACAAATTATATTGTAATCTATAAATTTTCTTTTACAATTGCTATAAACGCATTGTTTTTATGTGAAATCAACTAGTTGCTTTAAAAGAAGAATTATGATTTATTTCTTAGTTGCGAATATACTATTTTTGTTTTTCTTTATTATATTTTTTTAAATAGATATAACAATAGAATTGTCATTTCTCGAATTTCTGTTTTTTATATAACGATGTTGAATGTGCAATTTGTTTATTATTAGTATTTATTGGTATTATTTCATTGTGTAGAATAATGTCGAAATAACCCACATCTGTACATAATTATTGACAGGAATTTATTTATTTTATATTTTTTGAGCACTTTCGTCTTCTCCATTACAATACAAAATACATGTTTGCAAAATCAAGACTTTCATTAATATGTTCATTGGGAAAGTGAATTATCAAGAGAAGGGCTTTGATCATTATCATTTTTGCACCATTTTATTTACAATTTCTAACGCTACAATTGACTCTTTTTCAATGAAAATCTACTCACAAATTTAAACAGGAAGGCAATTAAAACAATGAAATATATACAACTTCAAATATAAATATGTATTATATTTTAATTGTATTACAATTTCTAATGCATACACATTATATTTGCATTATTTTTTCATACTCGTCCTATGAAAATCATTAGATGGTTGAGGAATTTTTAAGTGACTGGATGCAGTTTTTTAATTCACTTCCCCAATAACATGGTACATTTTTAGGAAATAAATTTAATATATTATTAAGTTTAAAATACTACAATTGAGAACAATTTGTTCGCTTAACATACTTGTCTGTGCTAAAATTTGAGTTCATATTTTGCAAACAGAACAATAAGAATATATTAAAAATGAAACCAGCTCTCTTCATAACTCTGTCTATTTTTAACTATAAAAGATCTGTTTTTCACTCAGTATTAAAAATAAAATAATGCATAAAGATTTTAAAAAGCCGGCACAACTCGGAATATTGAATATTTCAGCCACTTGGAACTAAACGGAAGACTGGCAAATGTTTGTACGTATTTCGCGCAAAAGGAGTTTCTATAATTCAAAGCGGCAAGGTCTACGACTGATTTAAAAAAAAAAACCAACGCGTTTTTTGAAGGAATTCTTCGGATTTTTTAATCGCGTCCTATTATAATATGGTCTATTTTTCATGTGTGCTTTAAGTTTTTGTAAGAAACTAAAAATGGATCAGTAAGAAAAAAGCACTGTAAATTGTTTATGATTATCTAAACAATAAAAAAGCATTTATTGTAATTATGATAAAGAAAATATTTCTTTTTTTTTTATAATTGTTCCTTAGTTTTTAAAATTTCGGTACGTTAATTTTCTTTTGCATGCCCTTTGTACAAACTTTTCAAAAAAAAATCTGTATAACTAAATTTAAGTTTTTGTTATAAATATATATAGAAAAAGTAAAAATCTTGTAAAGAAAATTTATTATTTATCAAAAAATAAACAAATGCACATTTTTAAAATAGTTATTTTTGTGCAAATTTGATAATAAAAATGATTTAAAACTATTTTTCAATAAGCAAAGTAATATTCTGAGACCTAATAGATCGTTAAAATATGTTTTTACGTGAAACATAACTAATCTAAGAATACTTTGGTTCACATGCTCAAATTAAAATACGAATTTTTAAGAATGTGAACATGTGTCCATGAACACGTTTGTGTCTCAAATGCCCCTTTGCAATCAAGGGTCTCTATATAATTTGAACTACGTTCAATTCGTAGTTATAAGAAATCACGTCGTTTCTCTAATGGCGCTGTGAGCCACAAATGTGAACGTTTTGTTAAAAGTAGGGTTAATTACAGCGTGTGGTTCTGGAACCATGGCGTCAATTTTGCGTTCTGCAAAATTTGTGAGATATGTAGCTGGTTTTGCGCGAAATATAGTGATAAATCCACCACGAGAATTCGACGGTAACCTCATACAAAATTCTACATGTTTGTGCGGTGGACTACAAAGGTATTGTCATATAATCGGGCCGGCGTGAGCTTATGCAATACATGGGAAATTTGTTTTATTTGTTTAATATTCATTTACAGTATAATGTCACGTTGGTTTCTCTGCCTATTTATCTAAATTATTTATATTTAATTGTATATTCGGTTATTTGTTAAGAGATTAGAAATGTATTAACACCATTTTTTCCCCCTACCGCGAAGGGTGAAGCTGACTTTGTACACCCCTATTATACAGTATACATGCGACCAATGATTGTTTAGGTATATGACGTCATTTATACAATGATTCTTGTATACCAATCCAATGATTGGATTGCGTAGCTCTTCCATTTTTCATTGCTTTATCTACGTTTATTGCCTTTTCCGGTTCATACAATATTATCCAATGATTGTAATACACTTTTTTTTTTTTTTTTTTGAAATGCAGCTAATTGTAGACATATGTCATTTTACCCAATGATTCTTATACATATCCAATGATTGGATGTAAAAACATAACTTATCCATTATCTAATAATTGTACCGTTTTTCTGGCGCCATATAATATTCAATGATTATTCCCTATTCCATATTACCAATAAATGCATTACCCAGTGATATATGCTGTATTTATCACTAACTAACGTCATTTGTTCAGACAAAAAAAAAAAAAAGTAAAACATCTACTGATTAATGCGAAGTAATGGAAGCTTCAAAACGGTGTATACTTTTCGAACAATTGTGACCTTGTCATTCGGATATTTCACGTATTTAGCTGTAATATTTAAACGTCAAGGTCACAAAAGTGAATTTTGCCTAATTTATAATTTCAAAATTAAAACATCTTGATGGTCAAAAAGCATCAAATCGCCGATTTAATATTTTTGGTGTAATAATTATTGCAGATCGCTTCAAAACGGTGTATACTTTTCGAACAATTGTGACCTTGTCATTCGGATATTTCACGTATTTAAACGTCAAGGTCACAAAAGTGAATTTTGCCTAATTTATAATTGCAAAATTAAAATATCTTGATGGTGAAAAAGCATCAAATCGCCAAAACTTCGCCGATTTAATATTTTTGCTGTAATAATTATTGCAGATCGCTTCAAAACGGTGTATACTTTTCGAACAATTGTGACCTTGTCATTCGGATATTTCATGAATTTAAATGTAATATTTAAACGTCAAGGTCACAAAAGTGAATTTTGCATATTTAAAATTTCAAAATTAAAATATCTTGATGGTGAAAAAGCATCAAATCGCCAAAACTTCGCCGATTTAATATATCTGGTGTAATAATTATTGCAGATCGCTTCAAAACGGTGTATACTTTTCGAACAATTGTGACCTTGTCATTCGGATATTTCATATATTTAAATGTAATATTTAAACGTCAAGGTCACAAAAGTAAATAATACATATTGTATAATTTAAAAAAATCTCCTTGATGGTGAAAAAGCATCACTTCGCCGATTTAATATTTGTGGTGTAATAATAATTCCAGATCGTTAGCGACCGAAGCAAACGCACAACGACCGCAACATGAGCAGAATCTCGAGCGAAGCATACGCCGATTGGATCAAGATGTGCGCCGATCCGGCCGAATATCGCGCCGTGACATCGAAGATATCCTCGAAGAAATTCGCCACACTCGTTCCGCGACCAGTTCACAATCGCTCCTAGTGATACGATGTTGCGGCAATTTGGTGCCAGAAGAATTACCCGCAATCCGAACGAACCTTGTACAGGAAATATGGAATACGCTGCACAAGTTAAACGTACCCATGGATATCTCGCATTACAATGCATTGTTGCGAGTGTATCTAGAAAACGAACATCCATTCTCGCCGACAGACTTCTTGACCGATTTGGAAGCGAAGGGCATCGAACCCAATCGGGTTACTTATCAGAGACTTATCGCTCGCTATTGCCAGTTAGGTGATATTGAAGGTGCTACCAGAATTTTGGAGTTCATGCGGGAGAAACAGCTTCCGGTTAATGAAAATGTCTTCAATGCGCTCATCATGGGACACTCGCAGACTGAGTGAGTACATTTTAGCCGTACGAAGTACCAAAGAAGCTAAAGCATTCTCAAATCAAAAAAAAAA
The DNA here is from genome assembly GCA_933228885.1 of Leistus spinibarbis. Lineage (NCBI taxonomy): Eukaryota > Metazoa > Arthropoda > Insecta > Coleoptera > Carabidae > Leistus > Leistus spinibarbis. Next base: position 6,693,312 of record OW121801.1, on the reverse strand, counting down.
ATCCTTAACAAAAAGTGTTTGTCTCGTCGCCCTGAATCCAAAAATATATATAACTTATATACTTGGATGTTAGTCGTCGCTCGCTCGTAAGACCAAATTTGTGCCCTCTACTCCTCTGAAGGTACCGAAGCGATTTGAACCAAATTTGGTACACATATTATTTGGCATCCCATTTGAATCCGCTCGCAGTTTAAATCCAATCGCCCGTATACTTCCCGAGTTATAGGGCCTCAAAATTTGGAGCCCCCCTTAATACTCCCCTTATAAAAATAATTAAAACACTGCAAAATTCTACTAATAATTCTAAGACATTTTATGTCTACAGGATTTTTTCATATTGTTAACCCAAAACCCGAAATAAGTTATTAAATATTATAAATTTGAATTTTAAAATATGCAGTATAAATTATTCAATATAATCTACGAAAAATTGTATCTATAACATTTTTTTAAATTGTTAGCCAAAAGACCATAATAATTAAATACAACTGCTCGCAACGCATATTTTACCTAAAGGCGAGCTCTACGCCTTGGTGCGTTTTACGCGTACCAAATCTTGTTCATATTGTTAACCCAAAAACCACTGAATTTTAAAATATGCACTAAATTTTGCTTTTAATCAAAATAATCTACAAAAAGTTTTAAAACTTTTTATATCTTTAACATATTTGCAAATTGTTAACCAAAAGGCCTTAATAATTAAATACCGCTGTTGTATGAAATATGTAAAAATATTTTACAGTACTATTTTATATATAATATTAGCTGAAACTTGTTAATAATAGAGGTTTTTAATCAATTCAATCCCTTAGGGCCTTATTCTAAATCGGTGATTGACATATTAATTTTATTAATAATCGTGACATCATTCAGCATTGAAAGTTTAGGCGCACGCACATGCAACGGTTATTACATTTAATACATGTTTAGGTAATATTCAAGCATAATTAAATTTTACATATAAAGTTATAATTATTTTGTGTACGTAATGTTTATTTTATTTAGTATCAATTTAAGAGGTATAGAATATATCGAAAAGTGTATAGTTATACACTTTTATATAATCTAATATCTTTTACTACTTTTACTAATATTAAATAAAAATGTTTAAACTCGAAAAAGGTGAACAATTCTGAAATAGTGAAGTAGATTACTTCACTGTATATTATTTAGTTATAGTTAAACTTTCTGTGCTGTGCTTATTTACACCTTCCCCTTTTATTTTATTCCAGCGATATGGAATCAGCAAAAGGTATTCTATCAGTCATGCAACAAGCTGGTTTAGAACCCAGCGCCGACACATACACAACATTACTCTGCGGTTTCGCTCGCAAAGGTGACATCGACTCGATCCAATCAACTCTCGCTGAATGCGAATCAAAAGAAGTGTATCTGCTCGACAAAGATTACCTCGACGTTATATTTTCCCTAGCCACAAACAATCACACCGATCACGTCCCTGTATTACTATCCAAAGTTAAAAAATCAGTCGGTTACAGTCAAGACGCCATTAACTTAATCCTTCGTTTAATTAACAGCGGCCAAGAACAAATCGCGTTAGAACTATTAAAAACCATACCCAAAAGTCGCAACGAAGGCCAAGAGCCTAGCGTGGGTAATTTCTTAATACGTCAATTGGTAAAAGTTAAACGGCCAGCCGATAAAATTATAACTATTTGCCGATATTTACAAGATAATGATTTGAACAGTAAGGCTTTAAGTTATGCGGTTGAAATGAGTTTGCAAATGGCGAATGCCGAACTAGCGTATCCGTTGTTGAAAGAGTTGCAAAATGATGGACAAACTGTACGCCAGCACTTTTTCTGGCCGTTAATCGTTGCGAAGGGGAAAGAAAATAATGGGAAAGCAATTTTAGATGTTTTGAGCAAAATGTCTGAATTTAATTTAACCCCGTCTAGTGAAACTGTTCGTACATATGTTCTCCCTTATATGACCGGCGATGTCGATAGTATAATTAATAAATTACGGTCTATTGGCATTTCGGTAGGGTCGGCTGCAAGTTGTGTTCTTTATAAATATTTGAATGAATACAAATTAAAAGATGCTGCTAGTATTGCAGGACGTATTCCCGCCTATTATTCGCCTTTGCTGCTTCGCAGACCATTAACCAACGCATATTTAAAAACGAATGATTTGGAATCGTATGTAATGGTAATACGTCGCATTCACGATAATTTTGATAGGCGCGAAGCGCTGAACCAACGTGATGAAAGCGAAGAAACAACCACAAGAGCAGATAAAACTGATATTGTTGGTTCATTTGTATTAGATTTACTTTACGTGCGGCCCAAAAACTATATACAACTCACCGAAAATATTCTAACTGGTTTAATTGAGCTTGGACTTAGTATGAGCAACGTAATGGCGGAGCGTATCCAGGAGCGATTAGGAGAAAAATTAACTCCAGAAATATCGAGTCTGTTAGGTAAAATGACTTCAGGGGAGTTAACTCTTACACCTTTAGACAAAACTGAGCCACATTATACTCCGTCAAGCGCCATGAATATACCGCAACTTGAACGCTTAGTTGCGAATTTAGAAGCGAAAGGCGAAGCCACTAAAGGCCTCAAACGGCAACTATTAACTTTGTATAGCCGCGCCAAAGAACTACAAAAAACGGAAGCATTATTAGAATCTTTAAAATCTGAAGAGTTTATCTATAATGGTGGCGTGTACGCCCAATTAATCGACTTGTATGCTCACCATGAAAAATTAGAGGAAGTCTTAGACTACTACAAAAAGCTTAAAGCACTGGAAGCTACTACCGTTTTAGACGACACGAAAGCGATTAGAGTAGCAGCTTTGCTGATTAAAAACGATCGTTTCGATGAAGCTATTTCATTCTTAAATGATGAAGCTCGCGTTCGCAAAACTGAAGAAAAATCATTCGCGTATTCAGCGTTGTGTTGGAGACTTTTAAATTCTTTAGCAGAACAGGGCAAAGCTGAACAGCTACAAACTCTATTTGACAATTTGATTAAAAATAAATTCATTGAAATCAACAATATACTGTTGGGGCCTTTAATCAAAGTGCATATTGTAAATGGGGATTTTACTAAAGCAATGGAACAATTCGAATTATGTTGCAATCAATATCGTTCGACTCCGTGGAAAAATGAACTTGCATGTAAGTTAATCCAAGCTGAGGACGCGGAGAAATTGCAGAAATTAACGGATTTGAGCACGAATATCCATGGAGAAGTTAATAGTTTATATGATTTGGTTTTCGCTTTTGTTGAGTGTGGCAGAATAAGGCAAGCTCGTAAGATTTTGGAGACGCCAGGTCTGCAGAGCAGACCTCAACGATTGAACTCAGCTTGTGAGCGGTATAGAGAAGAGGGCATGGTACAACCTCTAGAAGGTTTAATGGAAGCGACTAGAGACTTATCACATATCGACAGAACTGACATATATCAACAATTATTATTGAGTTATATTAAGAAAAATGATCCAGAAAAAGCGCTTGGACTATGGACGCAGATGCAAGATGAAGACGTAGAAGCCACCAACGAATTTTTAATTAAACTTGGCACATTTTTAAATTCCAAAAACCTTGACGTACCATTTGACATACCAACAATTAGCCAACCTAAATCTACTCAAAGTCAAGAACCAGTAAAACAATTCCGAGAACCCACAACGAAAAACGAAGTAACCCAGTTTCGACAAATCATCAAAAATGGCCAAATTGACGAAGCATCTAGAATGAAAACCAAAGTTGCAACACATTTAAACGTAACCGATTACTCGCTACTCTTAGAGCGTTTGGTCAAGGAAGAACGCCAGAATGAAGCAAGTAAATTGTGTTTTGAAATGATTCAAAAGAATATGTATCCGATTCCACGGGTATTCCGGTTTTTCTTGAACAGAATTGCGAATAATGGCGATGTTGACACAATGGAACGTATTGGGAGTAAATTGAGTTCAGATTTGAAGAAAGTGTTGTCGTTTGATAATAGATTATGCCATGCGAATATTGTGGCGGGGAAAGCGACTGATTATTTGGATATACTAATAAAAGAAATTGACCATGCGAAAGATGACCAGGTGCAGATTTTAGCAGAGAAATTTCCGAGAGGTGGAGCAGTTGGAATTCTAGAAAAATGTTCCGAACTCACAGACAAATGTAAGTAAACTATTTATCTAAATTTGTGGATGTTATATAATCAGTTTTTTAATAATATTATCTAATGTATATTAATTATTTGTGTGTATAGATGAGTTATTAGCTGGCAAATACGCAAACCGCGGAGTCATCGCTCCAATGAACGTTCTTTGGGCACAGTATTTTATCAACAACAATGTCGAATCAGCTGATCGTATCTGGACAACACACTTAGCAGAAACACCCCGTATTATGTTCCAACGAGTCGTGCAACTGGCCAGAGAAACAAAAAACGAAACATTAATTCGACGACTTATCGAGCATTTGAAAAAGAGTAAGGTATCCGAAGGGGCATTAGGCAATGCGTACAGTTGTCTATTTGATGTCTTGGTAGGGTTAGATAAAAACAACGAAACGATACTAGCGTTTGAGGAAGCAGCTAAAGACATCAATATAGACAACGTAAACCGAACAGCATTGTTAAGAGTTAAAGAAATATATGAAAAATCGGGAAAACCATTCACACATCAAATACCCCCAAAAAATGTAAAACCTGCATCATCTGCTAGTAGTAGCGAGGATGATAAGAAACATTAACTTTAATAATGCAAACGTTATATTTTGTTTGTTTTCTTACGGTTTACAGCTGATCTCGTATGTTGCAGTTGTTAGAAAGGTGTTTATATTTTGGCGCAGCTGTAAGTGGCAATAAAACTAACACTAATTGTTGAATAAAGATGTTACCGATTTAGTTTTGTTTATAATATTAAATATGAATATACAAGTATACTATGGCATTGTGGTTAAGGTCGAACTGTCATGGCGGCCACGCATGCGTCTTAAGCTTTGCGCACTGGTTTCAATAAATATAATTTATAGAATCATAACTAAATATCGAATTTCTTGAATACTGATAGCATTTATGAAATAATTTGACTATCAAGACTTTCATCGTCGATATTATTGTTGAAATAACAATATTTTGATTCGTAAATAATAACTGGCAACGTAATAAATATGTTTAGACTACGGAACTCGTCTTTAGTTTTAATAACATCTGGCGATTACGTGATATCTTGCTTCATATTTCTTTGTTTATGTTTTGCATTTTTTCATATCTTACTCGTTATAAACAAAACTAGAAACACTACCACAAAAATATATGTATTAAGTATCAATTTAATAGATTAGACTGTGACTAATTTTTAGTACGATTAGTTGATAAAAATGTATAAGAAAATTGATTTGTTAGTAGTAACAATTAGGTTCTAGATTTATATTTTGTTTTCGTTTGTTTTATATATAAATTTTTGTTGCTTAATCTTCTTTTTATATCAGAAAAGTGTATCACATTTCTAAAACTAAGCATTTTTCGTTAAATTCAGATCTCTAGTCAATTTTAGTGAAGCCCAACAATTGGGTACGAAGAATCCCAGTTTCGAGATCTGGATCTCTAATCCTAGAAGTTTGTACGCTTTTGTGATTTATCATATGTAGTTTTCGAAATGTCATTGTGTTATTTCATTCATTTTATAATATAATAAAACAAGTAAAACTATTATTATAAATATTGTATTTTTTTACCAATTTGCTTATACATGCTTATTTAAGAGTAACAATTAAAAATCCGTTAGGACTTCATAATTATATTAATTAACAATATAATCTGCTCTGTACAAAGATTATTAATACGGCTATCTGGATTTTTATGAAAAAATCACAAGTTTATATTTCACTATTGGATTATTTATTATTATTATTAATATTTACAGATCTGTAGATAAAATATGTGAACCTTTGCCATTCTGAAATAAAAACATATTAAGCCTACTACAGTTCGCGTACCGCGCACAATAAAGAAATCTGCGCATAAACCAAATAAGGTTTCTGCGCAGATGTACAAATTGTATTACGGGACGAAAACATTGTTTAGGCGTGCGAAATTTTACAAGTTCCAGTCCAAATATTACGCTAAAAACACAACGAAAAAGATGAAAAAGAATATAAGCACCGCGAATATTTTGATCATTAGCCACCGATTTGATGTAACAGACTGGAAGTACTTTAATATTTGCCCATGGGCAGCTTCAATATTCATCTCTGCATCTTGTACATTGGTGTCAATTCGCTCAACCATTTCCTCTTGCTCTTTCACCATGTGCGCCAACTGTTGGAAAATGCCGCCTAATTCAACAATAGTCGACTCGATATTTTGCATTGTCTCTGCACGACTTTGCAGATAATTATCGGTGTCATCGTAAATAAGGGACTGCTGCTGCTGTCGAGGCAGCAATTGTTGGCTGGCACCTTCAAGGTCAATGCTAACTTGTTCATCTTGCATCAAGATGCTACCACTGACTGCTGATGGTGGTAGGCTTCTTGAGACAGGCCCTTGAGAGAATTGGTCTCTTCGGTTCTTCTGGTGTTTCAAGTTCTCGGTGCGTACTTCGAGGATTTGTTTGAAATCTGTGGACATTGTTGCCAGTTTTGACTGCAATGCTAATACCACACTGCTGGAATGTGACTGTAAATGTTTGCCATTGCTCAAATTTCGTTGAGACTTCGATATTTCCTGCAACCGCGCGATCTGTTGGTTCAAACTGTTCAGATCACCTTTAATTATATATGTAAGCTCTTGTATTTCCGCTGATCGGTCATCAAATAATGATTTTCGCTTTGCCACTGCAACAATACAGTTAGGTAAGTACACACTAGTTTCAACTGGTCCATTATAGTATGTGGGAAGTTAGATATTTGAATATATAATCAGTTAGTTAATCTAGCTGTGTTCTCTAAATTTAATGTATTAGATATGTAATAAATAGAGAACGGAAATATATGAATTTGCATATTATATAATATCGATAAGCCAAGAAAAAGTTCTCGTATCTAAACGAATTTATAAAAACCAAATGTAGAAAACCGATATTCATTCTGCATATTTTCGGAAATTAATGCATATAAGTGCATATTTCTATGTATTTAATAATTATTTTAAATTATATAAAGCAAATATTGCGCAAATTGCATTTTGAGAACTGGGATTCCCCTACATTTTACAAACAGTCCAGCATCCAGTTAGTTAAACTAGTATATATCTGAGCTGTGTTCTCTAACTTTAATGTATTAGATATGTAATAAATAGAGAACAGAATTATATGAATTTGCATATTCTATAATATCGATAAGCCAAGAAAATGTTTTCGTAACTAAACGAATTTATAAAAACCAAATGTAGAAAACCGATATTCATTCTGTATATTTTCGGAAATTAATGCATATAAGTGCATATTTCTATGTATTTAATAATTACTTTAAATTATATAAAGCAAATATTGCGCAAATTGCATTTTGAGAACTGGGATTCCCCTACATTTTACAAACAGTCCAGCATCCAGTTAGTTAAACTAGTATATATCTGAGCTGTGTTCTCTAAATTTAATGTATTAGATATGTAATAAATAGAGAACGGAAATATATGAATTTGCATATTATATAATATCGATAAGCCAAGAAAAAGTTCTCGTGTCTACACGAATTTATAATAACCTAATGTAGAATTCTGCATATTTTCGGAAATTAATGCATATAAGTGCATATTTCTATGTATTTAATAATTACTTTAAATTATATAAAGCAAATATGGCGCAAATTGCATTTTGAGAACTGGGATTCCCCTACATTTACCGGAATCGTATCGCAAAAACTGGGATTCCCCTATTTTCTCTACACATTAACAACGAAGATGTAGGACGCATTAAAATAAAATTACATACATGCAAATTTAAACTCTGTGGATGTAGAAAAAAATTGAAGAAATATATTACTGTAATATTTACAATGCTATAATAAATTAAATGTAATATTTTGTAGTTTTTATTTTACTTTAACTAATTACGTATAAAACAAATAAGTTGTTTATTGTTTGTTTAACTACGGCAAATTTTCAGCATATTTAAGGACATTGTTGCATATTTTAAGAAAACTGTTGCATAATTTAATTAAATATATGCGTATATTTTCAGGGCTCTAGTAATAAATACATGCAGGTCCGCTGATCGGGTCCATGGCAGCTGAAGCTCGCGAATGAATTCTTCACACTTATAATAGGTTTTGGTGCCGTATATAATAATTAAAATACTTACACAATGTAAGTTTCTCTAGTTTTGTGTATGTACTAGCGATATTTTTCCCGATAGACTTTGCAATATGCATAAACTCCGAATGACTTTGTATGACTTTTGCCTTTCGCGGGTCCCGAATAGCGACAGCGCGAGCGATGTTTCTGCCCTGCATCGACCGTATGGCAACGACAAATTCATGGGTGCGATCCCTGGACGTCATGACTGCTTCAATTTCAATTGTATCCGTTGGCAATTCAGACGCTACGCTGTACTCTTGTGTGGTTTCATAAGAAGCGGGCTGCTGCCAAGTTTGTTGGTTAGGATATGATGGGTTCGTTTGTTGATTCCAATGCGTATGGTTGTCGGTTACAATAACAAACGGCTGCTCAGTTTCGGAGCCAGTGCGCCGTCTTCTAGCGGGCATTGCATAGTCAAATTAGTTTTTTATATTTGAAGTGTATAGCTCCACGTATGTCACTTGTCACTTTGATTTACTTAGCTCATTTGGAACTATTTCAAGGGAAACTTTATACTAAGATATTGACGCACTAGTATTTTGGCATTGATTAGAGATATTGAATTAAAAATAATTACATTATACTAATAAAATACACGTATCTTGCATCTGTCATGACGTTTTCATGAACAGGCGGAGCAAGTGAAAGTGGGAGTGAAATTTGTAAATGCTCACTTCTAGAATATAGTACACATTCCAGTCAACAGATGTAACCATATACGCGATCCTGATAACCATATCCCAATCAACTGTTCATATACTCATCTGTCCAGAGTAACTAATATCTAAATAGCTACTGTATTGTCCCCGAAACCATTTAAATACATTTAATTCCCTATAATCAGCTAAATATCGAGGATTGTAACACTTTTTATTACAAAGACCGGCTAATATATATATATATATATATATATATATATATATAATTACCCAGAAATGTTTGTATGTAAGTTTGTATGTGAGTGTGTTTGTGTAGAACGCTTTTTTTTAAAATGCAAATTGGCATAGACGGCGAAGGAACTCACGACCTCCAGGGTGATAGGCAAGACTCTTTACCACTGCACCATGGCGCCTGCTAATAATATTATAAAATATCTAGAGTGGAACTTCTTTTTACGCAGTTTTCACTAGATATAAATATATGTATATGTATATATATATATATATATATATATATATATATATATATATATATATATATATATATATCCAAAACCTGCTGTCAAACTAACCAATACTCTACTGAAATATTCTGAAATGTCATTTATCTAATTGAGTCTATTTTGTTTTCCTGGTATAAAAAAGCAGATGATCCGATTTTATAAGCTACATGGCAACGCGTAAACAACATATTTATAATGTTTCATGTAGCATTTTTCTCGCAACTGGTACATTTTTTGAAGAAATGTTTCAAACAAAAGTTGTGCAAAATATTAATATCTTTCATTATGAATATAACTATATTTGTCGTAAGTGTAGCCGTTCTAGTGATATTGGAGATAGAACAAAAATGTATAGAGTAAGCACTTCCGGTTTGAATATTCTTTTCAAAAATAGGAGGTGTACATCTAGGGCATATACAAAACTTAAGTTTGAAGTTTCATAATTATTCGTTCGACAGTTTTGGCTCTGGAGCGTTCACACACACACAGACACAGACAGACAGACAGACAGACGTCATTCGATTCAGAAAAGGTCAAAACGTGTATATCCGTTGAATTCTCGTGTTCGAAATTTTTCATGATTACAATACTTACTTATTACTCTGTAAAAGAAAGTAAAAATAATCAAATAGTTTATACTGAAATAAAACAATCACTACTCTTCTGAAGTTCAGTCTGCTTTGAAATAAACAAAAACGAATCAAAAGTCAGAATGAAATGTTTTTGTGATAAATCTTCAATTACTTTGATGATTTGAGGTGTATTTGGTGTGTTGTGTACTTTACACAAAGTGGCATCTGCTATATTATATTAATATTGTATGCCAATGAGAAATATAAATAATTTTAGTTAATAAAATTAAGTTTTATTTATTCTAATTTGAAGTTTGTGAGTGTCGCTATTTTAAGCATTTATGTTAAAATGACCGACCAAAGAACAAATATAAATAAATGTGCTACCACGTGAGCGTCACAAACAGTATTTCAATGTGAATTAGTGACGTACGAGTTACGGAAACATTGCTTGAATTGTAAATCTTAAGTTTAACGGGAGTAACATATGTTATTATTCAATTTTTAAGTATTAAATATGAAATAAGTACATATTATTGCCTAATTTGCAAATACGTGAAATTCCGTCCATTTATTTTAATTCATAGTTGATATTTTCACTTCAAAATGGCCAAGAAGCAGTGTATTTTGAAAATATGAGGTAATTAAAGTTAATAGCTAGTGGTAGTAGTATTGGATTTAATATTTATTCAATTTCGTTACCAAGAAACAACTATTGATTAAACATCACAGACATTAGAGGATACCCAGTGACATTTGCAAAAGTGTTTGATTGAAAATGTCTACTGCCACTGGACATGGAGTTCCGGATATAGAACTTGATTATAATACCGAATACTTTGGCGAAGGATCGTATCAAGATGAAGAAACACCATTAAATTCGGATGATTTTATTTCTGGTCCGTATCTAAGTGAACAGTGTACTATTAGTGAACAAATATTAGTGCTTGAGTATCCTTTCCATCGTATCATCTTCAGTCAAATTAACCATTTTTAATCTACAAGTTACTTTACAATTTTACTGTCACTAAAGTATGATGCACATAAATAATTATTTTGAAATTTAAATAATGTCATTATCTTTTATTTTTTATTTCTTGAAAATAGGTTTTCTTCATTAAAACATTAGTGGTTAAATATAGGTTTGCTGTACATAAATTAATAGATTAAATGGTGAGCTGAAGGCATTAGTGCATGTTGTTTCTAGAACATTATCAAATATGTTATTGACTATATATAAACTTAACAAATAAATGTAGCTTCTCGTATGGTTACGATTGCAAAAGACATTACAATTTAGTGGCCCCAGATCAAAATACATTAGTTTTTGCATCGGGCAATTTAATACATTTTTATGATGTGGTAAAGAAGGAGTTCAGCTTCCGGCGAAGCTACTTGGGGGGAGGCCTTGGTCATATTACCCTTAATCCGAATCCGAATTATCCGCATGCAGCAGTGGCTGAAAATGGTGAGAATCCTCCGATCATTTTGTACGAATGGCCGTCAATGGATATTGCTGGCATTTTAAAAGGAGGAGCTGCTAAAAGATTCGCACATATAAATTACAGGTGAAATTAAAATCTGAAATGTCTGATATTTAGTTTTCACTTTATTGTGTTTCTATTTTATTTTGTGATCACAATACTTTCTTTTATATATTTCGGATAAGACTCTTCTACTAAAATAAGAAATAACTTGTTTTCATTGATATAATAAACTATATATTATAAGTATCTAAATAAATAAATGTATTTTAATAAATATATATTTTTATTCAGTCCTGAAGGAGATCTGCTAGTGTCTCAAAGCTACGGTCCCGATTTCTTAATCACTGTCTGGAAATGGAGCAATTGGAGACAGTCTCCGATCATATTACGGACAAAATCTCACGTCCAAGATATCTACCGCGTTATGTTTTCGCCGTATGTTCCTGGCCATATTACTACAGGAGGTATACCTTAATCATAGAATGGCTTTTTAGCTCGCCGTACGTAGTACCGAAGAAGCTAAAGCATTCGGTCGTGTGTCTGTAGCATTCTTGGATCAAAAAATGTCCTTAACAAAAAGTGTTTATCTCGTCGCCCTGAATCCAAAAATGTATATAACTTGTATACTTGGATGTTAGTCGTCGTTCCATCGTAAGACCAAATTTGTGCCCTCTACTCCTCTGAAGGTACCGGACCGATTCACACCAAATTTGGTACACATATTATTCGGCATTCCATTTGAATCCGCTCGCAGTTTTAATCCAATCGCCCATATACTTCACGAGTTATAGGGCCCCAAAATTTAGAGCCCCCCTTAATACTGCCCTTATAAAAATAATTGAAGTACTTAAAAATTTTATTAAAAATTCTAAGATATTTTATATCTACAAGATTTTTTCATTTTGTTAACCCAAAGCCCGAAAAAAATTATTAAATATTATAATTTTGAATTTTCAAATATGCACTAAAAACATTATTTTATCAATATAATCTAAAATTAAATGTAAGGCTTTTTATATCTATAACATATTTTCAAATTGTTAACCAAAAGGCCATAATAATTAAAAGGCACTGCTCGCAACGCATGTTTTACCTAAAGGCGAGCTCTGCGCGTTGGTGCGTTTTACGCGTACCAAATCTTGTCATTACACAAATGCGATTAAAACACCAATATTTAGTCACAGAGTAATAATATTTCTAGGTGCTGGCCATATAAAATTTTGGAGAATGGCGCAGACATTCACTGGATTAAAACTAATAGGGGAAGTGGGCAGATTTGGCAAAACAGAAATCTCTGATATTATTGGTATATATCCAATGCCAGATGAAAAGGTAACAATTTACACACCCCATATCTGAAACTGTACCTGCCGTACACCCGATCCGCGAACTAACACTTCGACTTCCATGTTTTGACAATTTCAAATATTTTTTAAATATTGTTAGGTGATCTCAGGCTCTGAATGGGGTAATTTACTTGTATGGGAAGGAGGATTGATTAAAATAGAAGTGTTTCGAACACTTCGAAGACGATGTCATTCTGCACCTGTAATGCAACTGGAGTACGATATGACTGAAGATGAGTTGTGGAGTATCTCACAAGATGGATGGCTACGGGCGTGGGACTACAGAAAAATCGACGAAGCTGATCCGCCCGACGAAGATAAAATTGTACAGGTAATCAGAATAGCGCATATGGAAACCAATTTTGTTTAGAATCGAATTGTAAACATTTACTATTCAGATAGTTCCAACATATGAAAGAGAAACTCCAGGTGTTCAATTTATGTGTATTTGCAAGAAATCTATATATGATCCAGATGATTTCTTTTATTATGCTCAGGTATTGATAAATATGTCGACCGAATATTCGCAACCTGTATTTTAAATATAAAACAAAATGTGACATAATTCTATTTGTAGGATGGTAATGGGGGGATATGGATGATAGATTTGGTGCTTCGAAACGACCATAAAAAACCCGAAAGGCTTATGCGATGCCATGCCGGACCCGTTGTGGGTATGGCAGCATGTCCTTGGGGTACTTACATCGCTAGTTTAGGGCAAGATGGCCGAATACAAATATATGACTATATGCTCAAGAAATTGTTGTATTTTTACCAATTCACAGCTAACGGAAGGGCGATTTTTTGGTTGCCATTAAGCGTAAGATATGTTGTACCAAACCCATAAATATATATTAAAATTAAAACACTTTTGTTGGACTTGCACTGTCGTAATTAAATATAAATAATTCAACGATTACGATACTCAGAAATTATTATATTATTTTATATATATATATATATATATATATATATATATATATATATATATATATATATATATATATATACATATATTATTATTATAAAATATTATTTTTTATTGAATACGAAAACATACCTTAATGAAACTTTGAACATATGTTTTATTGGTCTCATAATATACTTTTTTTTTTTAATTTTGGCCCCACGTCGTTTGTTACAGTTTAAAAAAAAAAACACCAAAAAAATCACGGAGTGCAGGATAACTGCCCTCAGAAAAGTCTGAAAAAAAAAAAGAAACGGGAAAGGAATTATTATATTATTATTTATATATATATATATATATATATATATATATATATATATATATATATATATATACATATATTATTATTATAAAATATTATTATTTTTTATTGAATACGAAAACATATCTTAATGAAACTTTGAACATAAGTTTTATTGGTCTCATAATATACAATTATTTTTTTTTTTGCCCCACGTCGTTTGCTACAATTTAAAAAAAAACACCAAAAAAATCACGGAGTGCAGGATAACTGCCCTCAAAAAAGTCTGAAAAAAAAAAGAAACGGGTGTTTAATCAGCATCAAAGTGGCCATGGATTGAACTAAAAAGAAATAAATTGGTTGAAAAATAACAAAATGGCGGCGTTTTTTCGAAAATTTACTTTTTTGTCCCCAAAAAATGTGTTGTAACTCAAAAAATTGAATGCCGATTTTTTCATCCGTAGGTCATTCTGAGCATTAACATGTGTAGATTAACGTGTTAAAATTTCAGAACGATCGGATAAATACTTTTCTTCTAATCATGCACGCCAACTTAAATAAGGTTGTTTTGAGAAATTCGCTTTTAAAGTTAAAATACAATATTTTCTTTAAAAAACCTTACCAAAATTTGATCTATGATGCCTGGGCCATACTTTTATATTATTAAAATCATGTTTTTAAAGGTTCATTCTAACATATTCTATTAACAAAAGAATTCGATTTTTTGAAAATTTGTAGGTGCTACGTCCCCTTAAATCAAAATAGCAAATTGAATGATTTGTACAAAAATATATAGTTTTGTTTTTTAGATTGATCCAACCGGTAACTTTTTAATACTAGGATTTGATGATGGAGTTATAAGAGTATGTACTTTAAACCTTGCAAGTGAAAAAAATATATACATAACTATAACACAGGTTTTTAATTCAAATATACATAATTACTAAATAAATATGAATATAAAATAAATTTTAGAGCCTTAAACCGCATGGAAAACCCATAACTCTATTATCCATAAACCACAGCGGAACTTTACTAGTGAGTGCTGGCGAAGATAACTCTATATTCATATTCGAATTAAAAAATATAAGTTTATGCATTCAACTGCGTCCAATTGGATTCATATTGTTGGACAGTATTGTAACATGCTTCACATGGCAACCACACACTAAAAACATCCTATTAGCTGGTTGTCTCCACGGGCAAGTCTACGAATTACAAGTACCAGCCCATGTGCAAGCTTACACAAAAATCTCATACTTCCTGCATACAATTAAACCAAAGAAACAAAGATTTACTACGTGCAAAGCGCAAATACGTCGCAATATATACATGAAAGAAATAGAAGAACGAAAAGCTGAAAAGCTCGAGGAGAAACGGCAGAACTTGAAACAGGTGAAAGCTGATAATCCAGGCCTGGATATCGACGAGGAGGCATTTCTGGCGGATTCTGAAGAGGATGAAGTACTGGAGCCATTACATATTCCGGAAGTACCTAATCGCATATGGTTTATGATGTATACACCGGAGGATACGATTTGGCTGTCTATGGGTGGGTATGATGCTGGGTATATTTATGAGTATACGATGAGTCAGGAAGAAATTGAACCAACTACAGCTACAATAATTGAAGATTGCGATGATATTGAGATGCAATCGTATCTTTATAGGTTTGTATAGAATTAAATATATCTGGAGTGGCCTGGCTCCAACTTTCTTGTACATACGTATTTCGGATACTTGGGGCACCTGTATATAAAATAAATAATAAATCCGGTACAAAATAATAAAAATTAAAAGTGGTGGCACAATTTTGCAAAAGTAAAGCTTAGAAAATACAATTAATAAATCCAGCAACAAAATTTATAATTAATTGTGTTAATTTTGTTGCTTGTCAAAATACAAACTGGATTATTATTTGTAATTACTAATCTAAATTACTAATTGGATAGCTGTGAGTATTAAATACTTTCTCGGTCATGGTTATCAGGATCGTGTACTGTATATGGGTTAAACATATTTATTAATTAATTTATTTAAGAAAATAGAACTCTTTTGCCGTTTATATTTAATTTTTATGTTATTCAATAATTTTAGCAAAGACGAAAGATACTTGATTACAAGTATGCAACATGGAGAAATTCGTATAAATCGAGTAAATCCCGCGAATTTCCGTGATCTATCTGACTACTGGCAGCTGTCCATGCATGACAACTTCAATGGTGAAGTAACAGGAATGTGTTTCAGTTATGATCACAAATATTTCTTCAGGTAATTACCAAAACATTTGAATAGATTATTCAATGGTCTCTAAGTATGCTCAAGTAATAATAAAAATTCAAATTAACAATACGTTTGATAGTGTTAAATATGATATGCTTCAGTTGTGGAACTGATGGAAATGTGTTCTCCTACAAATATCAACCAGAAGAAGGCGTGCACACAGTTCATAAACCTACAAGGCATGAAATGCCGTTTATGGAGGCAGCAGAAGTGGATGAAAGTTATGAATCGTACAGTTTAGAAGAAACAATGATACATGCAGAAGAAGACAAGCAGCTGCGCTTAGCGAATGAGCATAAAAGAAAATTGCGATTACGTTTAAAAGAGTTGACCGCCAAACTATCATCATTACTAGAAAGGTGGTATATTTTTTCTCGAAACTAATTATTGTTTTCTTAGTAATATGCTTACCACGAAGTTTCAATAGAATTTTATAATTAAAAATGTCTATGTTATTAAATGAGTGTATATTTCTTATCTTAGAAATTGCAATCTGCCAAAATCCCAACGTATCACTTTACGCCAATTTATAATAGACAACCGAATCATGAATGCATTGGATAACACTTTGGAAGCAAAGGTAAATTGAAGAAAAACTAATATTTAATATACTGATACAGAGATACGGGTATGAAACTTGAATACTTTGCCATTTCTTCGAATTCTAAAGAACAGTGGCCTCTCTAACATCGGGTTCACGTCAGCGAAGTTTCAAACACTCTTCAATACAGCATTTCATGATTTTACCCACTTTTGGAATTAAAATTTAAAATATTGCTATATGTATTAATGCTATTTTAAAGTATATTCCTGTATTGATATCTGTAAAATGTATATATATATGTCACGAAATGAGTCCTTAATGTTAACCAGGTGGCCTTAGAACGAAGAAAAATTGAGTACGATGTAGAGAAATCAACAATTGCTTTGAAAAAATTGAAGAAACACTACATTGACTCTTTGGATGTGTTCCCAATTACTGTAAAATCTTTTCAAACTACATACCATGTGTCTACGTTGCCGCAGAAAGGGTTAAAAAATAAGTTTTTTGAAATGTATGGAAAGGTCAGGCAAAAAGTTATGGAAGAAAGACTACAAGGCAGGTAGAATTTTATTCTTTCCAGTTCCTATGCAAATTTCTTAAAAGTATATATTCAAACTATATTAATACGAATAATTTTACAGAAATATTAGTATTTTTGGGTTCCTATAAAAGGAACTATGAGCAATTTTTAATATAAAAAATCTGGAGTGGCATTCACTCGACTTTATTACACTTTCATTATCTATATAATATAAAATTGCTTTATTTTGTTTTAAATTCCTGACGATTGTCATGAAACCATATCAATATATTTCGTTACCTTGTATTTCTCGTTATATGAACTATGGATAATTTTAAATTATTATAAAATTAAGAAACCTATATTTATAAGAATAATTGTGACTGAATATTAAAATAATTTAAGTTTTATAAAAATAATATGTGCATATGGGCATATGTGAATTTATTATGTTTCATTCCTATATTTACATACCTTAGAAAGTTGTTTTTATAAAAAATCAATTTACATTTTAATTTTACACGCTGCTAGACAAAGAGTATAAAGAGAATGCAGAATTAGTGCAAGAAGTGTAAGTGGTGAATGTGTTTTTAGTGTTTAGTGTTTTGTGTTTTAAGTCGATTCAGCATATCTGCACTTTCTGTAAATTTGTTTAGAATGCCAGAACGGGAAGAAGTTGTATCAGATGTTAAAACAGAAATGAAGAAAAAACAACGAGAATTAGAACCATTTCTTGTTGGTTTGTCTCCATCGACATTGTCTTTTAAAATGGGAGCAAGATTGATGCGATTACTGAAAAAATATAGGGACCGGAAGGCCAGGCGAGAAAGACGAACAACAGAGGTATATTATTCAAATTAGGTGACTCGTAATATGTTGCTAATTCATAGTTTTAATATTTGAAGTGGGCCGAATTGAATCTACAAAAGCCTATCGAAGGAGCCAACCATCCAGATGACGAGAAAGCGTTAGCGGATGCTATGAATACAATTGGTGATTTTAAACTGAAGACTGCCAAAGACTATCAAGTGCCACCAGAGTTTCGCGATTCCACAGTTACCAAGTATCAAGATATATTAGCGACCCGTCTATTCGTAATTTCTTGACAAATAAATCCAAATTTCTTCCATTGTTTAATTGTACATTTGATATAATAGGCTTACAAAACAATGATTCATGCTTTCAACCTACACGTCTATGAGTTACGAGCTGAAAAAGTTGAAACGGTGGAAAAATTAAACAATCTGGAATATCAACTAAGAATAATTCATCAACAACTCCCCGAAGACAGAATTATTGAAGTTGGAATTATACCACAAATGACTCCAGAGGACTTCCCAGAAAAAGAATTAGAAGTTAATATAAACGTTGAAAAAGATTACGCATCAGCGACGAAACCAAAAAAGGTTGTGGTTAAAGAAGAATTCATTGAGGTAAAACTTAAGTTCAAGTATACAAACTTGTAACCATGGAAATGTTAGGATAAACCATAACCAGCATTGTAATACTGGATCTAAGGCTTAACGGTATTAGTTCTGTGGGTCCAGTTATTACAGGTGTGGTTTATGGTTTCTGGGGTCTTATGAATTATAAGTTTTTAAGCGTACGACAAACAATTTTCATTGTATTCTAGAAAGTTGATATCGAACGAGTAGTGTTGTTAGGTGAAGATCGATTTGAGGATATAGAAGGCACTAGTGAGGATATTGTCAAACATGTTATCAAAAGTTTGAGTGGTAATATTGAACCAAGAGATGTTTTGAAACGAATGCAGGCAGATGATGACAAAGTAAATGACCTGGAGAAAATTTTGAAGGGAAGACGGTTTATTCGGTGTGTTGGATTGGCAATTTTGGAATCTCTTAAAAATTTTAAATCATGAAAGACTGCGACAATTATCTAAATTCTTTCACTTATACAGACTAATGCATATGCAAGATCAGCTACACGCCGAAATACACAAAACGATAAACGACTTTGATGAGACAATCAAGAAAGCGTATGATAACTGTTTCCAAGTGAGGACGAATGCAACATTCTTAGATTTACATCTGTTAGTTTTGAACCAAGAGCTGGTTATCGTCAAAGAGTTTGAAGCTGTTGAAAATAATTTGAGAGATGTGAGTTTCTATTCTATTCTAAAAAAAAAAACAACAACAAACTATTATTACGATTACAGGTAGCGTTATGCAAACTCAATGAAATGTTAGATATGCGTGATAAAATGAAACGTGTCGAATTAAATATGGAAGCTAGACAAAAACAAATTGATATAAACAATGATCTTATTAAAGAACTGCAGCAGACGTTCAACGCTGCAGCAAAAGATAATAAATTTTGGGACTTTTTGAGACGAGTCTTCAAAAAGAAATATAGACCACCTAAAGTCTACAATCCAGATGGTATATCTATATAAATAATATTCTATCTAACGTCTAGCTATTACCGCCTTATCTTCAAGTTCCAATGCTATTGAAATGTGCCATCCTCCATGGGGAAAGAAGCATTTCACACACTCTGTCATTCCAACGTCTACAAAACACCTTTAAACATTCCAAAATAGCTTTAAACATCACTAAAACTGCTTTTAACATTCCCAATACAACTTCAAACATCTCCAAATAGCTTTTATCACCTGAAACACAGCTTGACATATTTCCAAATAGCTTCTAACATATCCAAAACAGCTTAATCAGCTTCCAACATTTCCAAAATGACTTTAAACAACTCCAAAACACTTCCAAAACAATATAACTACTCCAAATAGCTTTTAAGATATCAAAAACAGTTATTAACATCTTCAAAGTAGCTTATAACATCTACAAAATAGCTTTTAACATTGACCAAACGCTTTTAACATCATCAAAACAGGTTCTAGTTCCACCATAACTTGAAGAAAATTTAATTTTTTTAACTTATTTTTAGTATAAGTATAATTTATTTTAAGTTACAAATTATATTATTATGCATACGTTTGACAGAATCTGAATCAAGCAGCGACAGTTCCGAATCGTCAACTGACTCCGAAGAAGATGACACAGCCAGTTTGGATTCTAGAGATATTGGACCGATTAGATTAGATGAAAATATATGCCCAAAAGGATGCGACAGAGAAATTTATGACTATACATTTTCTTTACGTGGACAACGGTATAATTCAGATTTTCCTTATTGTTTTCTTGGACGATAGTTAAAATAATGACATAATTTAGACATGAACTCGAGAAAGGCATTAAAGAAGAAATAAAGCAAATTGAGTTGGACCGAAAAGATTTAGAAGGTACAGGGAAGAAAATGAAATTCTTAGATCTAGCCTGGAAGAAAAGTCAAAGTGACTTGGAAGAGTATCAAGTAACATCAAATTCATTCCACATTCGTCAAGCTCTGAATATAATTCCAAATAATTATTCAACTCATTTTTGTTATTTATTTATATCTGCTTTGTACACATTAACATTATTTGATACGTTTATTCAGAAGTGGATGAATATTACTTACTTGACTTCGATTTCAACAATATTATTTGCAGCGTTTGAAGCAATTAAAACTAAATGAAATCTCGTGTACGATTATGTTAAGACTGCACCAACTACAGCACATGCTGCCTGATAATACCACACCCACTAAATTGGCGGATGTGTTAGTGTTCAATGCGTCTGCTCTATCTCGGCTATTTGCAAGGGTTTCAGAACTTCAACAGGAAACGCTCGAACAACGCGCTAAACATAAGTAACCTATAGTGTATTCGCTGTGGTAGTAGATCTAAACTTTAGCACATGGACTCCTAGACACTTGGTTTACATCTACTAATACATCCCTTTAGTATAATAATTTCTGTTATACATAACGTAAATGTAACAACTATTAATTCTAGAAAAAACAGAAATCACCTGCACAGAATGACAGTGGACTGCCACCATATGCAAATAAATATCGCTGAATTACGTAAAGAAATTGTTGAGTCTATGTTTATTAAATTTGGCTGTAAAATAGATATAGATGATTTAGAAGAAGCGATTTTGAAGCGTATGGTCTTGGAGTTACGTATCTCTTTACTGAACGTTAAAGAAGTGTATGATAGAGAGTTGGCAAGAATTCGAGTGAGTTAATACAGTGCATTGCAATTTGACAAACACATGTAATTTATAATTTGATTAGTGTGTTTACGAAGAAAAACAAAATGAATTAAAACACATAATCCGTGAAAACACGGCTCGACTAGAACTGCTAGCATTACTCAATCGAGAAAAAGCAGAAATGACCAAACTACTCCAGCACCAAGAAAAAAAGAAGAATGCAGATAAAAAGGAAGATTTTATATGTGACAAAGATATTGAGAAATTATGCGCGGTCTCACAAGATCAAAAAGATCAAATAGAAGTATAATTGCACCCTTATTCTGTAACTATTAACGAACACAATAATTGTGTGTAGGAGTTACAGAATAGGAAAGTTAGTTGAATTTGTGATTGCAATGCTATATTTCGCAGGATTTAAAACGACAAATTAAAGTGTTAAACACCAAATCACTACCATTAAAGGTAATAGTACAGGAAAAATTTGAACCGATTGAAGAACCGAAGGTATTCGACGGTGACTTTGGAAGTTTAGATGAAGAATATATTGGTCCAGAAGTACAGATTAAAAGCGTAGATTATATGCAGGAAGGGCACGTGCAGATGGTAATAATAAATTTACAAAATGATCCCGTCAAGATTTAGTTTATTTCTTATTTAAATGTAGATAACTGAAGATGAAATTGTGGAATGTATCAAAGATTTACTGTGCGAAATCGTGGAGGGAATTAAGCAATCTGGTAAACCACAGGAAGAAATGATAGTCCAAATATTAAGTGATATGATTGATCAAATACCAATGGCGTATTTCGATAGTCAAACCACACTGGAGTTTATAACAACACAACTAGTAAAAATTCTTTCAAAAATCGGAAGTATTAATAGTGATAGTATCATACAAAAAGTCTCAAAGATAACTGGACGAAGTGCGGAAGAAGTGCGAGCAGTCACAAGTAAAATCTCACAGTACTCAATGAGCAAAGAAGGAAAAGATACGGAAACAGGTACTACGAAATTAATCTTGTATACATTTTAAATAAGTGTAATAGTTAGGATATTTATTTCTCAATTCAATGCACGATATGTACCATCAATTCTATTTATTGTAGAGAAACGTAAGAAAGTTTTGATAAACCTAAAAAGTGAAGAGGAGGTTTCTATTGTTGTACCAACACAAGAAATAATGCCGCCTGGTGACGATACAGTCACGCATGATGTAGAACCAAAACCACAGTCTCCAGAAGAAGAAAAGAGAGTTATTGAAAAAGTGGCTAGTACTTCCGAGAAACCAGTGGATAAAGAATAGCATTTAAATTTTTATAAAACGTTGCATAAATTTGATTTAAAAACTATTTTCGGTTTTACACAAATTTAAATTATGAATACTTCTACGCACGTAGTCTCATAATGTTTAAGTTTTATCATTGCAGGCAAAGTAAGTTAAAATATTTTGGGAAAACCTAATACACAGAAACTATGACACTTTTAAATAAACTGAGCTCATTCAAGCAATGAACAATAAACAAAATGCAGTAGTGATTTAAATACAAAAATATTCATAAAA
Source organism: Leistus spinibarbis (assembly GCA_933228885.1). Taxonomy (NCBI): domain Eukaryota; kingdom Metazoa; phylum Arthropoda; class Insecta; order Coleoptera; family Carabidae; genus Leistus; species Leistus spinibarbis. The sequence continues at coordinate 6,670,283 of OW121801.1, read as the reverse complement.
TATATCTCATTTTCTAACTAAACGGCGATAATGTATTGGTCCGAATTTGTAACTAGATCCTCAAAATATGTAAGGAAAGATAAAATAATGGTAAAATAAATATTTATTAAATACAATTTAATTTGTTTTATTAAATTTACATTGATTAATGTTTGCTCCAACCAAAGAAATCCATAATTAAAGCCAACAGTTTGACAGTATCAACACCTTTGGCCTCTAGTCGACGTAATAGTTCAGCCCATTCAGGCATAGCTTGTACAACATCTCCAATTTTGACGAATTCCGGTGATCCAATTGCGTCCATAGCGGCCTTAATATTAAACCATAGTTAAAATATAATTCTACAGTTCACGTCATAATTATAAATGGATATAAACATTAAAAAAAAAAGAACTTCTTCTTACTTTGTAGCTTTAGGCAATGTTTAGGCGAGGAGAGGTATTTAAAATACTTACAATGAATACGTCATCATTCTTGATCTTATCGTCATAGACTTTGCGTAGTTCTATTAATGGCAGAGCATTTTGGAGTTCTTCAATAAAACCGATTAAAGATCTTGATTGTCTAGTGTTATATACATTTGGGTTTTCGATTTGGGGAAGTCCCAACAGATCGTGCAGAGCATTCAAGTAATAATAAACATCTAATCCTAAATGGTACAGTGTTTGCAGAGTCTGAATCATAATAAAGCAATCACACATATGTTAATTAAACCTGTTTGGCTAAACCGTCCTTTAGTTAATGAAATCATTCCGAAACAAACAAATGAATAACTTACATCAGTGTATTCTTTCATATTCTGAACTGTAAGTACAATTTGCTTGAATTGAGGACCTTCGACGAATTCTAAAGCTTCCATAACTTGTTCATCTTGGCTCATGGCTTCCAAGACAATTGGAAGAATATCATCAATAGGAATCAGTTTGACGAATTCATGAAGGGATTCTTTCAACGTATGATCATATTGAATCTCTGCAACATATAAAAGATGAAATTAAATTTGATTTAAAGATGTTATTGACGAGGACGAGAAGCTTGCAATTGAGTAAGAATGTACGGGTACGACCGTAAAAAATGTTGAACATGATTGAGAAGGGAACTAATGAAATAAAAGGATAAATGAAGCGCTTGAAGTATGTAAGGATATAGTAAAATGGAGAAAGCTTGTGAATGTCTGAAAATGGCTGTATGCCATTTATAGGAAAGGTGTATTTCTATGCATGTATAGAAATATTTGAATAAAAAAACATATAAACCTGATTCAATTGACCTTGCAGATGCAAAACATATAAACCCAACCAAAAATAACACTTTCATTTTGATTTTATGAAATATTTTAAGTCAATCATTTGTGATTAATCTGTGCCTTATATAGTAGCTATAACAATAATCGTAAATGATAATCTAAGATTATTTAATCAATAAAAGACGAATGATGTATACAAATGTTACAATGTTATGTTACAAATAAATTGTGAAGTGCTGATAATCTAAATTTTTAATTTTTTTATATATAATATATAAAAGAAAGTGTTGTTATAGCAAAAGAATCAAATCTTGTCTTAACAAACATTTTTTCAAAAGAAATAACTAATATAATACATTTTATTTCTTATCTATATAAAAGTAGATATGGTAGATATCTAAATTTTTAGTGTACAGCACGTCATGTGAACAGAGCTGCAGTATTTGATTATAGTTTAGAAACAATCTTTTTTCTTTTTTAGTTTATTGTAGTCATGAACATTTTCGACTTGAAATTTTAATGAAAATATACGTTTTGAGCTTTACTGAATTACTATTGCGAGAACGGTGTGGAGTTAGAGAAAAAGTGATAAATATAAATGTTAAAGATATTCAAATTTCCTATAAGTTTTGTTTGAAAAGTTTTCCCAAAATATGCATTATTTGCTAGAAAATCGTGTTGGAGTTTGGTAACTTTATATGTTGTATGTCTTATGGATACGTATTTACCAAATGGTTTCATTAAAATCGCAGTAGCAACGAGTGCCAAAACTTAATACAATATTTTGATACATTTATCTTAATAGCTGTGCATTATCTCTAAGTAATTAAATAATATAAATTGGAATGATGAATTTGATTTGTGAATAAGATTAGGAAATCAGTCTTTTGTTTAATAATTTTTTACTCTCCATGTTTCAAAATATCTCCACTGATACTTGGATTATACGTACAAAAAGTCCATTGCAGGTGTTTTGAAGTTACAGGCGTTTAAAATAATAGTATCGATATGACTCCTTTATTACTTCAACGAAATAAATGAGTAAATCAATAAAACCGATTCAAGAACACGTTTCCCAATACAATACGACGAAAACATAAACATAATCTTAGTAAATATAATTTCTAAGATCATAACATTATCCCAATTACATATACAATTCCAATAAGCCACAGAGCTTGATATACTACCATTTCCTTAAGTGATATCGCACTTTTGCATCTGGGGAATTCCAAATATCAAACACAAGCCACATATAATCATAACGCACGGATATTAATACAGGGATATCCGCGCTCATGCATAAGTCTTCACTAATAAGAACGAAATAACAATCGAAACAATAACATCTTTATGTTCAGAGTGTTTAGGGAAAATTTTGTTCGGTTTATTAATATTTTTAAGTGCTGATTGTTCAAGAGTTTTTTTTTTGTACGAGAGAGAAAAACCACAGGTTATCGCATATGCTCTTCATGGTGAATTGTTATTGTTATTTATGCGCAGAGTTTTAATAACACCGTGTACGTGAATTCAATCGGTTCAGTCTTGTGTTCGCCTTTGTCGTACTGTGTTCAGTGATACCAGTCAATATGATTTTGTATACAAGTAAGTTTATTTTCTTTTATTAATGACAATTTAATACGGTTATAGTGAAATTATTGGCGAATTTACGGTGAAAGAGATATCAGAGGGAAACGATTTATCTTTAAAACTATTTTTTCATATTTCTACACAGGCATACGTACATTCTGCTATATTGACGAATTCGTAAAGAGACATATTCACAAATTTTGAATTATTAATTTTGTTACATCCACTATTTTGTTAGTAGATTAGTTAAAATCTCTAAGATATAGTAGTTCTTACTACTCCTCCAAAATTATCCTCATCCCTTTTCCTTTTTTACTTTCTTGGATAAAGTCTAAAAGGAAGTACTGTTTTTCTGAATTGTTTATGACTATTTTGAAGATGCCGTCTGTTTGTGTGTATGTGTGTGTAAATATTGCTTTATTTTGTTTTAAATTCATGCTAGATTGCCATGAAACAATATCAATATGTATGGTAACTATAAGGAAACGTAATTAATTAAATGATACAATTTTTCAAAAAGAAAAAAATTAAACTAACATTGCTAGAAATTTTAATATCTTTCCATTTTAATATACTCGCATTTTCACTAATTCATGTCGTTTTAGAGATTTGCAAAATGCAGCTAGAGTAAACTATTATTCCTGATTAAGATTGTTAACAAAAATAGGAGGTTTGCTTTCTGATCATTTACAAGTTTAAAGATTCATAATTTTTCCTTCAATGAGCGCACATACACACACAGACACCATTCCGAAAATAGTCAATTCGATTCAGAGATAGTTAAATAGTAATAATTTTCAAACTCAAAATATGGAAATACCATATTTTGAGTTTGAAAATTCTCATAATTACAATACATATGCGGTTAAGTAAATATAGATTTGGGGAGTCACCTAAAGTTATAGTTATATTTAAAACATTAATTAGTAATTTTTTGTTTTAAATATTTGAATGTTTATCTATATTAGTAGCGGTTTAACTATATTGTTGATTCTCAAAATATGAAACTGTACAATTTTCGAATTTGACATAAATTGCTCTTTTCGTGGTTTATTGTATATATTTCCGTTATTTCAATGGCCTAAACCATAACCAATACAATATTATTAACATAAATATTATTGATTTTAATTGTTATTCGAAACAACATTCTTACAAGTTAATTTAGTATTTTCCATGTAATGTGTTCTCCAACGAATCTATGTCAACATGGGAAATCCCTAATGCTTAACATAATTTGCAAATTAACATACAGTCAAACTTCCATAAGTCGAATTATTTCTGAAGTCGTATTTTTGCGGGCCGAATTTCCAGGGTTCGCCATATGAAAGTTTGACTGTATATTGTTCTTATACATTAATACATCGCTTAAGCTAAGTTGCGCCATTAGCTATTAGCTTAAGATACTAGGATCAGGAGCAATCAGATTTTTTTAAATTTGGAAACGTAATATTTGATTATGTGTTGTGGAATAGTACAATAATTCGTTTTTCTATTTCAGATAATCTGTTAAGAAATATTATATTCTTAACAATATTGGCGTTAGCTAAAGGAGTTACAGAATATGATTCATTGAGCAAGGCATCGCCCATATTTGCTGGGAATCTATATAAAGTAAATACGTATTAATAGATAGATTCAAGGTTGTAAAATTCAATGAAACATTGTTCAAACGTCATTATTTCATTGTACATTTCACAGCACGATTTCTTTGAATTTGAATATTAACACTGCAATTAAAAACTAAAGGTTACAAATTGTATTTCCAGGCATTAGAATCAAATGAAAAAAATGTACTAATATCACCAATGTCACTACAAACAGTACTAGCATTAGTGCAAATTGGTGCCAAAGGCACTACTCTCACCCAAATGTCTCAAGTGCTATCGCTACCGGTCAACAAAACAGAATTAATAATCGCGTTTGCGGAATGGCATCGCACACTCACAAATAGCCAAATAAGAATTGAATCAGCTAATAAAATTTACCATAGAAACGATATAGAACTTCTCCCATATTTCCGAAACATAACTAAATATTTTAACGCAGAAATCGACAATTTAGACGCGGACTTTGTTGCGAAAGTTAATTTATGGGTGCAAAAGAAAACGAATAATAAAATAAAGGAGATTGTTAAGGATTCAGATGTGAACATGGATACGTTAATGTTACTTATAAACGCGTTGTACTTTAAGGGTGATTGGGAAAATGCGTTCGATAAGCAGTTTACACAGAATAAGACTTTTTATGCTAATGGTGTTGACGAGGTTGTAGTGGGTATGATGACGCAAAGTACTAGGTTTAACTTCAGTGAAAGCGAAGCTTTAAAAGCGAAATTCCTGGAACTACCGTATACTGGGGAAGATTTCGTTATGACTCTAGTGCTACCGAATGACAGGGATGGTTTGCCTGAGTTAGAAAAACATATTGAAGAGGTTTTACAAGATCGACATATGGACATGTTTCAAACTTTTGTTAGAATTCCAAGATTTTCAATTGAATTCGAAGTTGACTACGTCGAGATTTTGAAAAAGGTTTGTTTAAACATACATAGCGTACAACATGTCCATTTTAATTCATTTATAATTAAACCTTCAAAGAGAATATTTTCATTAAGCTGCTGCGTTTGACTTCTTTTTGCTTTCCTTTATACATAGCTTATAAAATAGTAAAAAGTATTTTATATATGTGAGCATTAGACTCTTTGTACTTTTGAAACAATTCCTTAGAGCACAAAGGTGATATGTCCATATACTAATATGTTTTCGCGTGCTATAACTAATATATTAAGCGTAATTTGTATTCAGTCTAAGTTTATAGTGAGTTTTGAGACGATTGTTTTTATTTTTAGATGGGATTAAAATCGCTATTCCGAAAACCGAATTTGACTGCGATGACATTAAGCAAAGAACAAATAGCTGTCAGTAAAATTATGCAAAAAACTTATATAAATGTAAATGAAGCGGGAACGGAAGCTGCTGCTGCTACCGGAAGTAAGTAACTGATGAAATTCATAATTAACTGTCCTCAAATTTGAATAGTACTCGGTCCATTTTATTAATAATTTGATAATTCAAGAACGAACATATTAAAAAACAGTTATATTATTTATGCATGCAATATACAATAGATATAGTTTTCGATACCGAAGCTAAGCCTGGTTGAACCACTAATGCTAAACTATAAGTGGTACTAAGGTTTTGTTGTATAAATAGACAAAAAATTCATATTATTATTGAGTTCACTTGTGGTTTTATAATGAAATGTACTTAAGTTACGCTTAAGTAGGCGTAACTGGCTTAGAGTGCAATCATTACACATAGAATTAGATTAATTTGTAGTTTTTGTTTTAGTTGCTCTGGATGTTCGCTTCGGTTACGACAAATTACAACATTTCAATGCCGATCACCCATTTTTGTTCATAATTAAACAAAAATCAACTGGTATCATTCAATTTTTGGGTCGTTACAACGGACCTTGAATTTTTAATTGCTATGTTGTTGTAATTAAAAAATAAATGCTATTGTGATATTGATATATAATATTTATTATAGATTATTGTAGTTATATATCCGAAACAAATTAATTTTATTCCCTTCCCACTTTGATAAGATTATTGTATTGAAAAACGGAACAACAACAAAAAACATTGTTTTTGCCACCCAGTTTTTTATTTTTTTAATTTATTTATTAACAATTCTTTCCTGGCCATTAATTTTCAATAAAAAGATTAAGTTTCAAAATGATTAATTTTATTAATTCTTTTATAACCTTTGAGCAAACTTTGTAACATATTGTAGTATTTTTGTAAACAATTTTGATATATTTATGAAAGGGCAGTATTATAAGGGGCTCCAAATTGTGGGGCCTAATAAGTCCCGAAGTATGAATACAATTGTATTAAAAAGAAAATTAGGTTGTAGTTACTTATATTCAAGTATAGTTTAGATACATCAGGGTGGCGAGACAAGAACGTTTTGTAATGTTACGGACACAAAATCAAACACTTTAGCTGTCTGGTACACCGAGCTAATTTACATTATAGATCTTTAGACTTATTTACAATACGTCAATTTCGCGCCATTCGTACTATTAATACTACGTAATACTAGAAATCTACAAGCAGTTTGACTTTTCACCAGTAGATGCCACACGATATATTATTTTCGTTAGAATTGCTTTCAATTCCAAATGTTTACCCAATCATGCTTTTAAGAAAGTAGTAGGGCTTACCATTTTCTTAACGATTAATAGGCGGGCTTGTGTGTGTGTGTGATTGGATGAATTCTAGCTAAGAGCTTCCTCGCTGAAAGCTCACTTTATATCTATAAAATTCTCTAGGCTTATATATTTGTGATGAGTTTATAGCATGTGTTAATTATAGTACCTAAAATTTGAGAAATGAAATTTTTTTCATTTGTATACATAATAAATATGAATTAGTGTTTGTTAAAAGTTTTTGGAACATGTACGCATAGAAACAAATTTTAATTAGTTAATTAAAAACGCTCATCTTCATTACGAAAACATTATGTATGCACACATATATGTAACACCTCATGTCCTCCTAAATAAATAATAACTCAAAACATTAAATACCATTAAAATATGAACACTATCACGGTTGACGGTGCTAGAACTGCATAAGATTAAGAAGATTGTCGTATATTTTAAAAGGCAAAAGAAGTGATTACTCTCACGCTGGATTTAATTGTTTTTTATGCTAAGCCTATTATTTTTCACAGTAGGAAATGTTGAATTATTTTATAAAGTCAGAGATTAGAATTTGCATGCAAATAGTTTGTTAATTAATAAAACTCTATTCTTTCGTACTTTGAACAACACGAAACTTTATCTAACTTGAACCCGATTTGCGAACCAACTTCATTCATAATCAAACACAGTGGTTTGTCACGATGATATATATATATATATATATATATATATATATATATATATATATATATATATATATATATATATATATATATATATATATATATATATATATATATATATATATATATACATAAACACGCAGATGTATGTGTATGTATGTGAGAATGAATGTATGCATGATGAATGAATGTGTGAATTTATGTGTAGAAAGCTTCGTTTATTTGGTTACTACCAGTGGCGGGGCCAGGTACTTTTTACAGTGTTTCTTTTTTGAAATATTGTACTATGCGCGAAAACTGAACTCTAACCTATTTGTATTTTAACATATGGTCATTTAACACTTTTGATAAAACTGTGCCACTGAAAAAATCAGTCTAGTTCAGCCACTGGTTGTTTATACAAAGACAAAAACAAATTTAAAGACAAATTAAATGATATTATTGCGAATAAACTATTCAAATACAAATGCAGTAAGTAATTTTATGAAAGAAAATGCGTAGTACCACTGGTATAGCATTACATTATTCTAGAAGATTTAAAACAGTATAAAATAACATTTCAAAGCAATCCATTTTGTTTGAATAATGCACTAAGATAGATATTCATAAAATATTACACATATGCCAGGTCGGTCGGAGTCGTTCTATCTCTAAGTCTAAGTGTGTGTGTAGTGACTAGTGATGTATATATTTTTTAAAAGTCATTCGCACATAAATCGCGACACTACTCACCGGAAGTACTCGATACATTTCCTGCAAAGTACAATTTCGTTCGGTTGTAACTGTTTAATATAATATATCATTTTCGTGCGGCCGCCGCTAGTTTAGATTGCCGGCGCGCCGTCCCCAAAGACGAATCGTCTGCAATTTCCTGGCTATCGTTTCTTTTACTATTTATTTGCCTCATTTTTTTATTTTCTTTTAGCGCGATTTTTCTTAATAACGCTAGACGCTTTTATAGCGCTTTTCATCATGGGATATTGTTCAAAGATGTTCAACAGTTGTTTATATTACTACTTTTAAGTGTCGGCACGTAAATCAATATTGTTTTATTAAACTTAAGATTTATACACTGTTAAAAGTATTCGAGGAATTTACACCTGGGTGCCATTTATAATATTGAAATATATCTTCTGAGAAATCACTGCGTTTTGGTCAGGATTGTGACTCAAGCATCGGGTCCAAGCCAGTTGAAGTGTCATAAATTATAAGACTACTTGTATCAATAAGTTTCTTCAGATTGAAAACTCAAATACCGTAAAAAATGTTTGAATTGTTTTATGCTCGCCAAACTACTTTATATTTGTATCATGGATTAGATAAGCTTATCAAAAATCAGTAATTATAAATAGATTTTCATTTAAAGAATTAGAGGATTGAAAAAGAAAGAAAATGTATCAAATTAATTATACGATGAATTGGATTCACGCCGGTTGAAGTTTCGTAAAGCTGCAACAAATTATAAGACTTCTTGTATTAATTAATTTTCTTCTGATTGAAACACAAAGACCGTAATAAATATATTTGAAATATATTTCCTCGCCAATCTAGTGTGCAGATGTGTACTAATTAGTTGCTCAAAAATCAGTGATTATAAATAAGGTTTCATGCTTCAGTAAAAATGTTTACTACTTTAATAAAAAATCGGTTGTTTCGTTTACGAATGGCATCATAAGTAGCTTGTTGATAAAACACGGTAAATTATTTTAATTACGTACTGGTGCACAAATTCGTCTAATTTTACGGTGTTTTTATTTACTAGGAAAATTGCACATAATTTTGTAAAAGTTCTTGTGTTTCGGCAATTTTCTCTTTCAAGTGTGAGCGTTGTTAATTATATCCAAACATAGTGCGTTGCAAATGCTTATGTTTATCTAATCAAACGCGATGGCTGTAAGCGTAAAATTGACTGCAGTCGCGTGCGCCGAATCCCTTGATGTTAATACAGTTTGTAAACACAAGAGGACATTGCATACAGTATACAGTATATCCATATATATATAGGTGTGGGCGTTTGCCTAGTTGCCTTTGTATCCATATTTATCCTAACGCTAATAGAGCAACATACCTATACCAAATTTTCCCACATTGTTTTGATTGGTCAAACCACCAACGCGTATAGCAAACACTATCATAATATTATGATCAAATATTAATAAACGTCACATCTGGCCAGCACCAGAGTTTCTTAGGCTCCGTGGTTTAAACAGTTTTGGGTTGAGTTCAACATTTTGTTTTTAGTGCCATTTGAAAGCTAAACCAATATTGAATAAAATGTCAAATATGTAACCATTTGTTAAAGTTCGCAATTTTTTTTATTATACAATATTAACATTTAGACTCTGACCAAGAAAGTAAAAAGCATTTCATCCTTTGAGGGAAATATTCTGACAATGCAATGTCCAACAGCTTGTAGTTTTTATGCATTTGAAAGAAGAAACAAGAAGACGCAAGACATAAATATATATTTCCGTAGATGGTATTGGGGAGCGAATTAGAGTTGTGAGTGTTCTCTATATAATAGAAGAACATAGAGTACCTATAAGTCCGAAAGAGTGCGGTTAGAGGCTTAAAAGGAGCACAAAGTTTTCACGAGAAAGTTCGCTTGGTGTAGCAGCGCACCGTTTTCTTCGTCCGTCGACCTAAAGCACAAAACACAACACCACAGACTGAGCTGGCAGGCCTGGACACGGCGAGAAAATTTCTTATTAGTTATTTATGATGTTACCGAATATAATCCAGGGAGGCTTATGTTTTTCTTCGGGCGGACCGAGTTTTCTTTCTCAGCTATTCCATTGTTTTTATTCGCCTTTCAACCATACTGGGTTCCACCCTACATTTGTACCAATCATCATCTTACAAATTGACGATCATGATTGTCAAGGTCAAACTAAGTTATTACTGAAGCCATTCTTTTGAAAAATATTAATGGCATAATCCGTATTATTTATATAGTTGAAAATAAAAAACTCTTACTATGAAATAAAATAAAGGAGAAAATCAACTGCAACCTGCAGCAGAAACTAACTAGATAGTTTACTGTGATGTGATTCATATATACGTGCATTTTGAGCAGCTGTATTTGAATACCTCGCATTTAAATATAATATGTTAAACATACTTGAAATTTAAATATTACGTATAAACCCGACAGCGAAACACTAGTATCCAGTATTCTTTTATAGAAGCGCATAAAGCTGCCTGTCCAAGTCCAACGAAAGTGGAATTGGAATTGAGTATGGTTCGTTCAGTGTGTCCACTTGGCGTGGTGTGTGCGAGTCTGCGAGTGTTCTGATAACATAGCGAGCGACGCGCCGACCTACAAGAAATTACAGAAATTACCAGACGTGGAACAAAAGAGGAGCTTTCGCTACTACAGATATTTATTATATAGACCGCAGTTGGGTTTGGGTTGAGTTCGCTGGATCTGGCTGTAGATGCGAACTCTCGATTTAAAGAATTTTCTTTACGCGTTTTTTCTCAGTGTTTCTGTATGTACACCACTAAATAACTGCTATGCATACAATTGGACTTCATTACGTAAATAGCTATTTTAAATTACTTTTTTTGCGGTTCAGTTTTATACAACAGTTGGTTCCATTGTTTATGGAACATGCCGGTGTCTGCCTTTATGTTTCAACTTTATTTTGCTGCTTAAAAAATGTTATTAAGTAGGTAAATCCGTACCATGCGCCCATATTATATACAGAATAAAGTTCACACCTCACTCATCCATCAGTTTACTTGAATAATTTGACGGATGGCAATTTTTCATGTTATTTCTTGTGTACATTTAGACCTAATGATGCCTACACCATATATATATATAGAATTTCCCTTACACGGTTTTCCTTCTGGACACGTTTGTGTAATTTCGTTATTTGTCCGCATTTTCATCTTTATTAAACTTTATTATTTACACTACTCGATATGTATCAAATTGTCGGCATTCTGTGAGGTGAAGGCTGACCAATGCTTCTCACAATTCACACACAATATATTTAACAAAATTAAATGTCAATGATACTATAATGTGATATTATGTATGCATATCTCATACATTTCATAAAAGTTCGTGTGGTTCAAAAAATGATATTGTCCCACAATAAAATGTTATGTTTTATTAAATTTATACATTTATGAGCACAAAGAGTTGTCAAATAATAAATACAAAGTCGAGTAATCCGGTTACCTCGAAACACATGTGATGAAAACATATTTTATTTCATTATAAAATATCAAAATAAAGGTTAATTTACTTATTAAATTCAGTAGAGAAAACGTAAAATGCCATCAATAATTTAATAAATTTCATATATAATATAATCATCACTGAAAAATTCTGGCCAATTAAAAAACATTTATATGAATTATGAAGTGCATATAATTAATTTCAAGAAAGTAATTAACATTTCTAAGGAATTACTAAAATCTTTTTTCTCTTCTTTTACTTCATCTTTTCCACTTAAAAAATATGAAACGAAGCATGAGGATATTCTTAGAAAATTTAATTTTTCTATTTGAAGTCACGTTGTTTGGTTGCTGTTAAAACATTTTCATTTTATAAAGTTGGTATATAGAAAATAAAGCATAATAAGATAGGGCTTTTAATTACCATAATGCATAGCCAGTGTTTCTGTGTAGATTTTTCTTAATTTTAAAGATTTCTGTTTGTTACGAATTTGAAAGACATAATTTGTATTTAATAAATTGCGAATTCGATGCCTGTATATTTCATCGTATATTATCAAGAAATGCAATGGCATTTATACAAAAAAAGTGAACAAAAAGTGAAAAGTTGGTAACTTCTTAAATTAAAATCAAACTAAATTCAAATTAAATTTTCTCTGTATAAAGTCGGCATCAAATTTAAAACATCACATTTTTATGTTCAACGGTATAGGCTGTAGAGCGTTCACAGACACATACACTTTCAATTGCATTATGATTTCGAGGTCGACATTTCTTACGCTCACAATATTTTGTATTATTCATAACGTATAAGAAAGTAAAATGACAGAAGATGTGAATTATTTTCATCTGAAAATAACTTCATGTATAAATGCCGGAAACATCATGAAAATAGAATAATATTGTAGGTAAATTAAACGCTCAAGCAAATTTAGCTAACAAAAACTTAATCAATCGTAGAATTTTTGTTTACAAAATCACACAAAACATCACAAAATTTCTTTTATTTGTTGTAATCTGACGTTTGATTTTCATTTGTTCGTGGCAACTGGTATTTTCTGATTAAAATGCAAAACATATTTTGTACCCTTTTAAACAAAATGGGATTTTCTTGATTAAAATTTAGGTATAATTTGTTGAGCATAAAATACTGTATGTTATCAAGAATGGTTTTGTTCAAAACTCATAGTACAGATAGAATATGTAATTGAAATTTTAACATGGGAATGTGGTGAGTCGAAAGAGGTCATGTGAGTTTATATATTTGTTTATTTAGAACTATTAAGCACTACTCTCAATCGGTCAGTATCTATTGATAGTTAGATAATTCGGAGCAGCGGTTTCTCTCAATTCGATTTAATTTCGAATAATTGAGTTGTTTGTCCAATGACCAGTTTAACACTGAATTAATCGTGTCTTTCTTGCCACTGTCATTATGTATTAACAAAACGCAGACTAAACCAAAGTTAGACATATGTATACAATCGTTTGATGTATAACCGAAATTTAATTTGAAAACGAAGACTATCCGACCCACGAATCCAAGCAATATTGAGTAACCTTGATCTCATCTCTAGCATGTTCAATTTTATATTATATTTACGAAAAGGATCTTGGTGGAAATTCGATTTTTGCAGAATGACTGAACATTGGTTATTTATGGAATCTAGTGAAATTTTAATAACTTATTTGAGCGTTAGAAGAACTATGGAAGGAGGTGGGTGACTGGCAGTGGAAATGAGAATTCTGAGAGATATTTGCGATATCTCCGGAGCACATACGAATGGGAATATGTGCGGGTTTATGATGAGGATTATTTTGAAAGAGATTTCGTATGTAGAGAGTTGATTATAGCTAAAACCAAATGAAATTATATTAATATATATTGCATGTATATTAGTTGGATGTCACAAATGCAGCTATACATTTTGCAAATGCTTAAAATTTTTGATGAAGAGGAAATTGAGTCCGGATCTGTTGGAATGACTACGAAATTTAATTAACCCTTTCGCACAATATAATTGCGCGCAAGGGAATACAAACAGAAAAAACTAGAGACTGAAAAATGACGAGAATATGAACTGGTTCATTTCGAACGAGAACAGAATAAACTTGTACCTACAACTAGTCTATATAAAAAAACTTTCCGTATGATTTTTATTTCTCCCGAAGTCACATCTATCTTTTCGTTGACTTTTTATGTAGCACACAGTTTTCTTTTCTCCTCCTTTTTCCATTTCATTCCGTTGCATTTGCTGTAGCACGTTAATGCACTTCCTTCAACAATTGGTTAAAAGTCAAAACTTAAAACATTTCTCTGTCCATTACAGTGTATTCTAACTTGACAAAGTTGGTTTTAAAAGTGGTAATTCCTTTCCCCGTTCAGCTCACTTCATGCGCCGCTATTGGTGAAACTTTGTCCGAACCAACTTCAGAGTGATTCAATTTGTGTTCTGGATTGTTGCGTGTGTTCGTTCCCAAAACACGTTTGGACAGTGTTGTTCAATGTTGTTGTCTCTGTGGTCGCTTGTTCTTGTTGGTTGTTCTTGTCTTATCGTGGCTTCTGCAGAAGCACGCTGGTCGATTGTATCTTAACTCTTTCACTTACCTTTTAGAACACTAATCTCAAAAGTAGAGGTTTATTCTTCTATAAAGAATCCGAAGCAAAGATATGTCTGTTTCTCTGTTTTTATCACTCTGTTTGTCGTCCTTGGATAGACTTGTGGTTAGGTGGCAGTATTAGTTCAACGTCTTTTGGGGTGTATTTATATATAAAGGTTTGCGATATTTTATAGATCACTGAATGATGTAACGGTTTTGGGTGCAAAGAAAATAGAATACATTATTAGCAATTCGTGTGAAAATTTCAACATAGAGATATAATAACGGAATTTACGATATCAGGAAATAAGGCTAGCGTAAAAATAAAAAATTCTGCGCAAACTTTCGCAGTAAATTTCTGCGCTTAAACCAACTTATTAATACCGGACGGCGTGATAAATCATCCCTTAAAAGAAATGGAAATTGCGTTGGTGACTTACTACAAAACTGAAGAAAGAAACTAAAGCAAGCATAAAAAAAGAAGTGGAAGAAGAAGAAGAGGTAATACGAAAGGGCACGATTCATGTGCGAAACCTTGAAGAGCGAAACTTTTAATCACCTACAATTGGTATCGTGTTTAATTCTTCAGCTAGTGCAAGAATATCTAATTAAGTGTTTTGGAATTTATTTCCGTCCGCTGTTTCACGATATATATACTGTAATTAACTAAAACACCGTAAATATATACGTATTGGTATGTAGATTGTTTTATTACTTTGTTTCTTTTGTTGTGTTTCGTTTTCAATGAATTCACGTTCTTTTTATTTATAGTACAAAAAACCAACGCGCTGTTCGTTATTTATAATACTACAAGCAATATGAAAAGGAATGCTAAATGAAAACTGTGAAATTTATAACAACGATATGGTTAACAAATAAACTTAAAAGTGCTGATAGTAACATATATACATTCTTTTTGTTAATTTTATTGTGTTTTTAAACTTGAAGCTGTATACCTAACTTTTATTTCGGTATACAAGCATTTCTTTTTTATTGTTTGTTCAATTTTGAGCAACAACATTACAAAAGTAAGAGAAACGTTTATTAGTTTCTTGTACAATTATTATTTTAATAATTTAAAATATTTATAAAATCCAGGAAACGGTAAGACTATTTATATAAGAATGTGAACACAAAGGCCAAAAAACAACGTTAACAATCATTTTGAAATGTAATATATAGTCTTGTTTCTTTAAATGTTAGTAAATATTTCCTATAAAATTTGCATAAAAAATAGGGACATTCCTGTTAAATTGTTTTTAAACACATATTTTAATGTTTCCCAGTTAATCCAAATTCAACAGGGTACTTTGTGAAACACTTTTCAGCGGCTTGAGTCACAGTGGGTATAGATAACCGCATCTGCCACAGAGCTTCCATTTATTTATTCTTTTGGTTTTGTTTGAATTAATTATTTAGCTATCCTCCTGACCAAGATCCATGTCCTGTGGTTCGAGCCACTGTAGGCAGGCTTAACGCTCTCGGTCACGGGTTAAAAATGAATGTGCATTTCCAACATCGTTCTAGTCTTACACTAATAGAACAGTTAAATACAAATATTGCAATAGCAACGTATTTTATATATTGACAAAATATATGTACACATATTTCGTATTCAAAAGTCAGAACAAGGAAGTTTTGCTTTGGTTAGATCTTGATTGAAATACCAATTCACAAAAGTATCTAAATATAAACACAAACGGGTGAAAAACTCTAAATTTATAATAGTTTGTTTATTGTTCAACCTAAAGTGATGCTTAACTATACTTAAATTATATTATAAACGTTTTGGCAGTGCAACCGGATATTATTAAATAATGATAAAATATCGTTTGCAAACGTCCGACAGTAGGGTATATGCTTATTGTGTCCGAAAACGGTTCGATCATAATTGGAGAAAAATGTTGAATACAAATGTAGTCACCAGTCAGCGCGTCGATCGGTGATGGCGAACGTGCGATCGACGTAACACATGAATTGAAATGCGGTCAATTTAGGTGAATATCTATATAAATCGCGACCATACATATATATGTAGTTAGATATATTGACAATCAGGTCGACACGTAGGTACGAGCAACGCGATGATGATGGTGACGAATGAAATCGCATAAAGAGTGAATGACTGGTGTGCTGCAATGGCGGCCATGATGCATGGCATTTCCTCCCAGTTGACACATCAGTGTGATTTACGGCTGCCAAGGCCTACCGCTGCTTTTTCAGCGACTTTCAGCGGCCGCGCGGCCACAGAAAAAAAAAAACAAATTTACGTTTGTCACTTGAACACACGGCGTTGCGTCGCCTGGTGTGCGAACCCGCTCCATCTATGTCTGTCACATCTAGGATTTTTTCCGGCTTTCCAGCAAAGCAAAGAATATGCTTGTTACCATAGAAACGGTTTTGAAATAAAGTAGAATATACGTTGTATTTGTATTATTCTCGTGTGCGAGTGAGATAATAGCAACGAAACCACATATTATTATTTTGAATAGATTTAAATTTGATGTTGGTTTACAAATAAACATGTTATTTGATACACTAATTAATGAATTGGTAATTTGTATATTTAAATATATTCCTGATTCTAGTATTGTATTTACCAAATATTTAAAAATAGGCGTTCGTTAATGTGCTAACTAATACAAAACAAGAACGTTCATAAAATCGAATTGTTCAAATAATTCAAAGTCTATCGGAGATATGACTAAAAGCTGTTCTGGTTCTGGGCATAAAATCGCAGATTATTTATTCTTATATGAATTATAAAATCACAATATTCATGTTGGTGGAAATATAATGACAGTTCTATCTTTTTAATTTATATATTTACAGAATATTCTTTAACTGTTCTTGTTAGTGGAATATTGGCAAATAATACGTTATAACCTGTCCTTATGGAGACGTATGACGACGAAGCATTGTTCTGATTAGTCTAATCGAGGAAGCTAATGCTTACTTTCATGTGTAATTTGTCAATTTTTGTTTTATCGTGTTTGTTTGATTGTATTTTGTTTGAATATCCATATTTCGCGTATTGAAATGAGCGAAAGTGGCTTTTTCAGTGTATCGAAACACCAACTTCTGTTTCACTTATTACGCTTAAGCAATTACAATCCAGCACCTTTCGAATGTGAATACAAATTTACCTATGATTACCGAGACGAATAGAAACAACATAGTATTCATAAAGAACACCATCCTCCGTTTCACTTTACTACATTTAAACCATAATTAGCTATCCTTTTACAATGCACCAACTGCGTTTTGAATATATACTCGATAAGCACATCTTTGGGTTACTTGCATTGAAAGTTATGATAGTAAATAGTAATAATAAAAACTTGTAACAATCTGACCAATTATTATCGCTATTGTGGCAAGGTTCAACTATTGGTTTTAGTTATTATTAGGGCAACCGATTTCTGTATGTACCCGAAGGCGGGTATTAAACGGTATTAATCGATAATTGTTTGTGTAATTGTATTGTGCAAATTGTATTGTGTGACCAGGCTTTACAGTAATCTAGGATTGACTATGTTGATTGATAACTGATCTCGAATAAATTGTTCTGTTCTTGCTATCATGCGGTTACTATTGTCTAAAACAGTTGGGTTACATACAGCTTATAGTAAACAATAACACACGGCTTAATCGGTAGAATACATAATATCTATAGCAGGACAATATTCAGGTTTATAATAAGATGGTAAAGTTATCATCCAGAAAAAAAAAACAGTGGGCAAAAAGTCAAAGATACATTTTTTTTTTAAATTGTTCTGGAAATATCTATAGGCCACGGAAAGGAATTAATTGCAAAAGTGGCAAAAATTTGGATATACTACTACTATACTATAATTTATAGTGCGATTCTGAGCCGGTCTACGTACAAATATTGTTATAATATTACAATAACTCAAATTATTACCGCAAGTTTAAAGATTATTCGTTTTGTTAACATTAAATCAGTAATCCATTACATCTGAATCGTTTATTCAGTGCGGCCCCAGGTAAGCAATCTAAAAATTTGAATTTCGCGAGTTTTAATCAAAATTCAGCAAAGACTATTTCACGAACCGCTAACAAATCATCCACCATAACTCGAAGGTGAGACGGATAAAAAATTTAATTCTTTCAAATGGACGAAAAGTTCCTCGATGATGATATAATAGCTTGTAAAACATTGAGCGCGCCATATAAATTTTCCAGTTGTCTGACACGTTGTAGGACACGCCGATGTTCCGTGAGTAAGGGTTACACGGTCGGCGAAGCGAACGAGCGAGCGAGCGAGCAGTATTATGAATGCAGGCCAGGTAACCAGCTAGATATCTGTCGGCCTCTGTCTCAACGAAGCCTCGCCGAGCTCTTTGTTAGATGAGATGCGAAAGTCTCATTACTGGCGCCCGTCCAAATGGAGCATTCCAATTTAAAATCAATGCCCCATACGTGGACATCACACGTAAAGAGATAAACGACCTTAGAGCAGATCTTAACTTATCACACACCGCCATTAGTCTCACTGATGTCATGTGATAGCGGACTCTATCTGATCACGTATACTATACACTCTTAGCCTTAACTTTTCGTTTTTATCTTTGCCGAAGGACTGCCAGTCTTTAAAACTGTTTGAACTCCACAAACCTATTTTTGGAACTTTTAACAGACTTTTCCTATCTTGGACGAAGTACAAGAACAACTACAGCCTACTCTGGCTTTACGGACGTTCGGCTTACGAACATTCACTGTAACGAAAGTCACAAAAAAAAAGAACGATACTTACCGAAATAAAAAGTAGCTATGAGAGTTATCAAATATAAATACTTTAAAAATCAACAATTTAAAATAAAAGAAACGATGTCTTGTAGTTATAGGTATAGTTAGTACTCCCGTGAAAAGGAATATTCCAAGATCTTATTATCTCATACTTTAGCAAGTGTAAACATAAAATATATCAGAATACCTTAAGATTTTATAATTATGATGTAAGGTACACGAATCGAACAGTATTCGAAGAAATGATGAAGTATAAAACTTATATTTCAAAACATTTAATGCGCGTATTGCTCTTTTTAAGATCAACCCTTAAAAGTTTTTGGAAGCACATTTTTTTGTACGAAACCTTTTTCATTTAAGTTCCTATTAGAAATTTTAATTACTCTTTAAACGCCTTCGGATTCTCAACAAGAGAGCATACATTTTTGCAAAGTGTTCAAACGGAACTTTGAAAGAGTAAACAGACACGGTGCGGACGACGACTTCTCATGAATTCTAAACAGATTCCATTAAAGTAGCACATCTCGACGTCCTTAAGCCAACACTGGCCAGCATCTTGCTAATGATTGCGCCAGCCAGGTGCCTCGAAATATTCACCAAGAAGTACGCGGCTGCCGCTGCCGCTGCCGCTGCTTTCCCCAGGTACTTGCCAATTACTCAATGCATCAACGACGATTAATCTCTTATCTGTTTGCATTTTCCATCAAATCACAAACAATGCGGAATATATTCGAGAATATTCACCTCACTGAACACATTGACAAGACAGAAAGTATTGTTGTATTATTTAGTTACAACATCAACGTGATGGGCATGACAATGCTATAATCTAAATTTGGACAAACAATGTTGACGAAAATTGCGTTTTTCAATTACGTATTCTTTCTTATTTGTTTATCCATGTTGATTCACCGGTCTATTATTTAGCAAATAAATGATTTGTATAGCGACTGGACAATGACGGTGCTACGGCGGATGTTGGACAATTTTTCTTTTTGTTCTGACAGGCAAATATCGACCCTTTTAAAAATTTGTAATTTGTCTTCTTGTACCTCAACAATACATTTAACAATATATAATACATAGATTACTCATTCGGAAATTTAAAATACTATATTGTATAGAAAAGTTTATTGTTTATATTTCCTATACAAATAAATATGTTTAGCCTACCGATGTTAAGCTGCATTTATAATCAAATACTTCCACGGCACGGCACTTTACGTCAAGTTTCCGGGGCAACCGTGTACGTTTACTTTTAAGGACTGTTTATAAATTGCGTTATTTCACGTCAACTTTCCGTGTAAAAGTTGGCTATCTCTATCTAATGCAACAAAATAGATAACCTGTCCTACTCCCACCAAGTATAGTGTGAAAGCAGGATGGTTGTCATTCGTGTGCGCTAGATAAAGATAGCTATTTAACTTGCCGTGACGCACCGTGGAAAAATTCTATTATAAATGCACTCTTACACGGTTGCCGCAGAAACTTGACGTAAAGTGCCGTGCCGTGGAAATTATTTGATTATAAATCCACCAGACAAATTGTTATTTTGTATACATTCCCCAAATATGGACATGTCACTTTTGTATGAACTACTATTAGAATTGTGAAGTACTTCAATTTTAAAATTATGGATGTAATTACTTGTTTCCTTCTATTTAAATTTGTTTTGTAAACATTGGTGGAGGTGCTGAACGATTATATATCAAGAATAATTGTTCTTTTAAATAAATATAAATATATATATATATATATATATATATATATATATATATATATATATATATATATATATATATATATATATTTGTTGAAATCTCAAGTTCGCAATTTTTCAAGATTACAATATTTACTTATTACTTCGGAAACATTAGTAAAAATGAACTAAACAGTTATATATATGCATATATAACATCTAAAAATTTAATGTATTCGCGGTTAACACAAGAGTATTAGAGGTTTGGGTATATTCATGAAATGAAACGAAGCAAAAAATTCTCATTTTCTGTTTTTCTGCGGTTTGGTCGTATGACAGATCCTGGCGGTTATGCGTAACCATTTCTGTTTCACACACATGTGTTTCAAGCAAAACCTCACTTTCCCACACACACACACTCAAGTTAGTCACACACACTTGCACAATGAAAATTTATGACAAGAAAACAGATACGCGGTGTTAGGCCAAAACAATACAATGGAATATTTGGGTGTGATCAAAATAATGGCGAGCACATTTGGCAATGAGGTGCAGGTATTTTGCGGACTATGTGGCCCTATAGTGAAATGTATGGGACATAATATGTTGTACGCGTGAATTGTGCTGTAAGCCACACACATGTTGTTGGGTCTATACTAATGTTTCGGCCTATTCACCTGACACTGCATTGTCTAGAAACTGCGCGATTTATTCGATCACCAGGGATGGATTCGATAGTAATTTAGTGGCCCACAAATTTCCCCTAGAGCTGCATTTGTTGTACAATTAATTTAAATTTTGTATATTATTTTCAAACTATCATATATTTGACAATACTCATTGTTAATAGCCGTTTATTATTATTAATAGACTTTACCATTAAACAAATAGAGTTCCGTCAAATTTATTAATTTAACTGCATTCATAATGAAAAGATGTAAACTCTGTTGTGTTGTGGATTGAATAAAGATGGGAGGTTAAATAAAAGTCTTATTTTTTCAGGAATTTATTAAAATTTGCTACCGGTTTCAACCAATAAGTTAGTCATTTTCATGGTACCGGGTAGAACATTTTGTCAAAGTTAAAATATAAATAAATAAATTAGCGATATCAGAGAATAACTTCAAAACATGTTATGTTTATGTTCAACGGTATAGACTGTAGAGCGTTCACACACAACAACACACACTGACGTTATTGCGAATGTAGTGAAAATGAATTTAGAAACCTTTAACACTTTCTCTAAGGAATTTGCCAATATTCATTTTAACGAGTTTGAATTTCATTTTTACTTTCATATTTTACGAGCTGATATGAGCGGAAGTGACAAGATCACTTATTTCGTCTACATAAATAATAAACTGTTCGAAGTTTGAGGTAATAAAGTTAAATATTAAAAGAAATATATAACCTTATACTTGTCGAGTGGATATATTTAATATATGTGGGATTTGAAGTATGTACACGTTATTTCTCAGAGGGTGGTTGAAATAAATAACATTTGTCCTCTAAAATAATCAACAGAGTTGACAATTTACTACCGAATAATAAAAGAAAGAAAAATAAAAGCAAACGAAGCATATACAGTATATATATATCGTAGGCATGATCAAATTGAACATACATTGGTATCGGTGTGTTTTTTTTCTGGTCGAATTCACTTTGCAATTATCCAAAAATGCCAGTGTACATGGCCGTACAATACCCATACGCGCAATAATTATCGAAATCTCTTGATCCGCGTTCCCAGTTAATTAATGTTTGGATTTACCAATCCAATATTTCACAGTAACACCAAAAATGTTCAAAGCAATAGAAATAAACTATAATATTTAATTTATGAAGTACGGAGAATATACTACCTTCTTGATATTGTTATTTACCTCAAAATTCTAATTAAATGTTGAGGTCGATATTTTTTGTGAACGCAATGCTTTCTTTTATTAATTATTTATATATACACCCAGTATATATGTGTGAATATATGGATAAAAGTGTAGAACGCTTTGTTTATATGTTTCTCTGGTTACTACCAGTTGTGGAATTAGGTCTCTTTTACAGTGGCTCGAGCCGTTTAAACCACTGTAAAATTGTGAAATATTGTACTATGCGCCAAAACATCGAGAAAACTGACCTATTTTTATTTTAACATATGGCCATTTATCACTATTGAAAAATGCGGTGCCACTGCAAAATTCAAAGTTTACCGCTTCATTGGTTATTTATTAAAATGTCAAAATTATGAAATATCAAAATTAATGAGGTTATTGTGAGTTAGGATTAATGTGCATTGCATTATCTACTCAAATAGAATCATTAAGTAAATCTATAATCCTGATTATTGAATGAATAAAATGATAATGTTATTGTATTATTAACAAACAATACAGAATTGAATGAACAATATAATTCAATGAAACTGTCTCGCTGCTCACGTACGAATATGTATGAGTATATGTAAGAAAAACGCTTTATTTATATTGTGTATCCATGATTAAGTCTATATTTTAAAACCATTATCAGAATAATCGCCACCTATCAAATTATTCAATTAGACAGATGTACCGGGGACCAAGTTACGTATAAAAAGTAAAATAAACAACAGTTTCAATCAATTTGTCTATATTTTTTATAAAATAATAGTTAATCGTAATCTAAAAACAATTAATAGATTT
Source organism: Leistus spinibarbis (assembly GCA_933228885.1). Taxonomy (NCBI): domain Eukaryota; kingdom Metazoa; phylum Arthropoda; class Insecta; order Coleoptera; family Carabidae; genus Leistus; species Leistus spinibarbis. The sequence goes on along the minus strand of OW121801.1, from coordinate 6,646,613 downwards.
GTGTGAAAATAATACCTAGAAAAGCTGTAATGTAATTAAATTGGCAAGCCGTCGCTTTTATTTGTATTAAATCGCAGTTTTTGTATAATTAAAACTGAATTTAACTTTATTACGCAGTAACTTGTATAGATTAAACGAAACACTTTAATTTACTTTTTTTTTGGTTCGCTGTGAACATTTGCGAATTCGTAAATGAGTGGAGAAATTAAAGAATGTGCGTTTGGGAACGGCTGTGTCGGGCGCGAGCACACAGCACCACATGAGATACGAAATTAATTCAAATCAGCGTTGCGAAACGGCCGCTTAAAGTAACGATAAAATGAACTTTGCCTTGTTTACACTCAGTTGCCGTAATTACCATAAATTTTCGTGTCGAAAATGCGACTTTTCACACGCGTTATTTGTAACCGTTTTTATTCGTATATGTTGTCACGGCCTTTGCAACATGAAATCACATCGGCCGGCGACAGCAGCGCTAGCGTTGGATCGATGTATTTCGGGGCAATTGATTTATTTTTGTGTTTCACTTCGCCGCGTTAACTGAATTAAAATATATTATTTCAACTCGATTCATTTCGATTTGTGAATCGTATAGATATTGAAATGGGGGCGATATTTGGTTCAGCACTTACAGAATTGCCTGAGTTAGTAATGACCTATATAAGTTCTTTGAAAACAAAAGTATTATTCGTATCGACGTGGCCTTGGGTGCATGTTCAAATAATGATTTAATAAAAATCCTTCAACTTCCCATATTATTTCCATGCAGGTTTTACAGAAATATAAAGCAAAGCAAACATTTTAATTTCACCTTCAAACAATAATAACTTTCTTTATAAATTGAGAAAATCGTTTAAATGATTCGTCGTATTAATTTCATTTCATTCAATCATGGGTTTATATGTCATATTTGTTTATTCGGTAACATTTGTCACCAGCAGGGCCGCCGTAATACGTTTGTTTTCAAAAGGGAATATTAATTTGGGTTCCACAAAATAATCAGATTATATAAAAATATGTATAAATGCTACTTCAAAAAGAATAACAAAGTGGCATTAAGTCGTGAATCCAATCAAAAGCAGACACTTTTTGCCGAAGGGATTTCACCAAAATACATAGTCAAACCCGTCTAAATTTTAGATGTACAAAAAGGCAATTCTTCAGGAATGTGACGGCTGCCGTGATGCCTTGGTATTTGTATTTGTTTGGCTTTTCTACCGGCGTGGCGTGGCGTGACGAGACAAGCAAAACAAAAACAGCACGATTTTAGAATATGTGGGAAGTTATTCGGGACCGGTACATATGCCCGTGCACATTCAATGACTGTAAAAAAATCACTTACCGAACAGTTGAAAGATTAGTGGGAGCGATGCCATCTGGTGCCACGCAGCAGCGGCGGCAGCATTTGCAACAGCACGGACTCCGCCTCGAAATCCTGTAAAACAAAAGTGAAAAATAGAAAAATCGCAGTTGTGTTACTAACTTGTGCATTCAGGCGTATACAAGGCCCGGATACACAAGTTTAAAATCAATCGTTATTAGATCAAATGTGGGGAAGAAAGAACACCGCATCTGCTATTTTATTTCACTGCAAAAACACTGTAATTAACTATATTTTTACAACACTCCTTATTTTTCTAAATATTACATCAAATCATCCTGATTCATAAAGAACACCATCTTCCGTTTATTTCTTATTTAACTATTCTTTTTCTATTTCAACTAAACACCTGATTTTCGAATATAAACCCTATTTTTTCTTAGCATTATTAAATTGAATAGTTGTGAATGAACACAGTATACATAAATAACACCATCTTCCGTTTCATTTTACTACACGCTAGCCCTACTTAACTATCCTTCTACAATTCTCCAACGGAGTTTTGAATATAATCTAACTATTATTGATTTATATATTGCTTTCATTATTGTGCTTTATGCCCGTCAAATGGGATAGGTTTTTTTTGTTATCTGCTTGTTAAATGTGGTAATAAAAATGATTTCTAATTTTGCAATATTACCCCCATCAAATTACTTTTGCTTGATTAATAAAGTTTTACTAATCAATTGAATTTAATGTTGTATATAGTAAAACTATTGGAACGCTGTCAAACTGCAACTATAAAATGAAACATGTCCAGCATTTACAACCAGTTTAAACTAAATATTTAGTTTCAATTTAATGGTATAAGGATTTAAAATTTGATGCGGATAGTAACAGTTACTAATGACGCCTGTGTTGTAGGCACTCTTGCAAACAACACAGTGTACATAACACTACTTCGTGTACATTATTAACGAAGATTAAAATTGTACGTGGTGCTTACGTAATGTTTTTGTTCAAGTAACCCACTCTGTGTCAGTGTGCACGTGCGTCTTGTGTACTGCATGTATGACACCATGCATTAGTTTCCCCGTACACTACACTACACTGGCCATCGATGGCTTAGCGCATGTGTACGCGCTACAATATATAACTCCGAAATTATAAGGGAGAGCGGATTCAAATATGTGTAGCAAATTTTGAATAAATCGCTCCGGTACTTTTAGTGGGCTAGAGGACACAAATTAGGTCTTACGCCCGAACGACGATTACCATTCAACTTTATAAGTATATTTTTGGATAGTGTCGCAGACGCATGACCGAATGCCTTCTGTACTTCGTATGGCGAGCTAAAAATTATGTTCCGGATCAGATGACCATTTGTTAGCTAATACCAAACAAATTTTAGGCTAAGCAATTCAACAACTTATTATTTATTGCAGGAAAAAAGTTTCCGGAAACAATATTTCAAGAAGGGGATAATTTATTTTTAAAGTTTTGCAAAACAGATTTATAGCAGTGGTTTGCAGATTTTCATTAAATGTATACACGAGATTTAAACGGCGGGGATATAAGTACGACTGGGTATTTTTGCTTTGAGTTGTTAAGCTGCTTACATAAAAAATGAAAGGAATTATTTCATTTTCATGCTATCGATTTCCGATACACTTTAAAACTGGTTTGAATTTAGATTAAATAAATAATGTTGATAGTGTGCCATGAGAACGGTGCGGTACACCATTTGCTCTACTTTTATCAGATTAAACTGATTTTCTATCTAAAGTGAACTGACTTGAATTTAAAATATACCAATAGAGCCAAATTGATTCCATATTAATAAAACAAAAATAATATTTAGATTTAAAAACTGTAGCTAAAATATCATTTTGAAAATATTACATCATGTTTATTAATGATGATCGGAGTTGTAGGGTTCCAAAATTTGGATATATAATTAAAATCATTAATTCCATCAAATAGATTATACGGCGAGCTGAAGATATTGGTGCCTATACACTTGTTAGTTTTACTTCTGGTAATTACCCAACAAGTTTCCGATGTATGAGATATACTCCTCTACCCGTCTTAAATGTCTATAGATATTCAAATTCGGTTATAAGTTATCAGTAATGGAATAGTCATGTTGTAATCTGCTATGTTATGTTGAAGCCTTGCGCCAATTACAGTCTGATAAATTAAATGTCGACATATCTATTAAGACGATGTTCTATGCCTAAGTAAATCTAAAATTGGTTGGAATCGTTGCAGACGACCGATCTTATCTAATACATACATATATCCTCGTCGTCGATGGGCTACTTTATAACGTGGAGAATCGTTTTCATTTGCCGCCGTTAACAAGGCACTAAAACCAGTAGCAACCCATCCTACTCACACTCTATAGTGATAATCTGTAACTCTTTATACAGAGTCTTTCAAAATCTAGATGACTCGTACAAGTTTGTTTAACATCCTAATAGAGCAGTCCTTATCAATTTTTATTGTACTCTCCTTCTAAACTTTTTATAGGACCCTTGATGATGTGTTAATTTATATAACGAATGAATATCCCGACAATTAACTAAATTCCATAGAGTCAAGGCTAATTCCCTGACCAATATTTCAGGAATGCTTCACAGGAACATATTTGTATTCCATTTGTTTCATTTTATTTTCCTCTTTGCTACACTCAGAACAGAAAATAGCAAAAATATTGTACGAGTGTTAGCACGGGACGAGGTAGATCAGCTCAAAGTAAGCCAGGTGTAAAGAAAATCGCCCCAAGTCCCAATACGGCGTCGATGCTGTTGTGTGTATAGAGTGGTAGTGATATTAAACACGCAAACAGACAGACAGACAAACAGTAACCGGGAAATAGAGAGCAAGTTTCTGGCAGCACAATCGATTTTTTAAGAGGCTTGAGTTCTTTATAAATTTGTACGTATCTCGACGGTGCGGTGGCGCGCTAAGGCATGGCATGGCATGCCTTGGTAGTGCCTCCTCCACACGTTGTGTGTTGTAGTGTTTTGCAGGTTTAAGAGGCCGCAGGGGCGCTGTTATACGCACGTACAAATGTTAAATATATCATCTTTCCGCTCCCCTCTCAAACACCGCATGCTTTTTACGACTTCCTCTCCTGTCTCCGCCACTATAACGATACGTACTCCAAAACTAGGTGTATGTATGTCTAGGGAAACTAAAGCAGACGAGTTTCTACTACCTGATGCAATCTGCGAACGTACTATCATATTTTTGTCAAAGTTCAAAAACAAGAAAGTCTGCAGTGCCCTACACAGAACTTGAACATATAATCAAACACTACGTATATATATATACATTGGGTGGCTTTATATATTATTACAAATCGAACTCGATGGGATATTTCGATAAGCTTCTCCTAATATTCGGGTAAACCTTAAACGACTTTGGTTTCCACGATTATGATATTGTTATGATAATGTTAATCTAATTACATTATACACCTTTGTATATATATATATATACAATCAGAAAACTTAAATCGCGAGTTCATAATTTTACATGATTACAATACTATATTAGGCTTTCTCCAGGGAGTAAAATAATTCACGTCATCACATTGAAATGCGTTTCTGTGACTGAACAGGCTCATTGATTTTACATACCCCCCTTGTTCTATAATCAATGTGAAATAACACCTACATATGCTGATAATCGAGATCAAATCATCTCACATAAAATCACTAATGCCACCATTGAACTCTGTTCGGTGAGCCGTCAGCTGTTCAATAACACAGATAGATTTGGTATTATCAATTTAGAATGAATGGAAAAAATTGGGGGAAGTATTAAGTACAATTTAATAGTATCCATTCTCTCGCAAACGATAGGGGCGTGACGTGGGATCGCGACGGCAGTGCTTGCGTTTGAGTTGGTGATATTGAGAAAAAATTACATCGCACGTACACCTGATGATATATCGGATCAATTTTTCAAATAATATTTCGCTGGGCTCTCATTGATCGGTTTACGCGCAATCGGTGCCACGGAGGAAATAAAACCACTCACAGCTACTTGATATATCTTGTTGAGCCCATTTTTTCCCATCACCACCCCCCTGCATAGTGTATCCTTCTATTTTCTTTCAATTTTGTTTCGTTTTGGGACGCCGTCGTAAATCGAAGTCATTTAGCTCGCGAGTTATTTAATACTAGTAATTTTTATCTCTGGGCTTTTATGTTGACTTCAATATATATATATATATATATATATTTTATTTGTTACAGTCGCGCGCTTTGAATATAAAAAGCTCTAACTGTTATCTATGATTTGTCTGGTTTCTTTTCATATTATTTGTGTGGCGTGGTTTGAAAATTGATATTTCTACTGAATTCCTGGTGTTATTTAAAACCAGAGATTTAATTTGGCGATTTGAGAATTTACCAACACTGTTCTCGTTTGAAAATATTATTTATTTATACATAGAGAGAAAAAAGTAGTTAACAAAATAATTGATTATTAACCCAAAGGTTTTAGCAAAATGAAAACGATAAAAAAGTAAGTAGTATTTAACTATTGGCAAAGTGATCTAACATGTGACTAATGGCCTAGCGTTAAACTGCTTTTATACTATTTGGCATTAAGTTTACATGAAACATCGTGAACCAACTACAATTTTGATTTGCAAAATAGTAATAGTTGTAATTTTCTTTCCCTTACTCAATTCATCACCCTGTATATTATTTATTTGATGAATTTAAACTGACAGTGCAGCAGCGGTAAAGATGATAGAATATCTCCGGTAAAACCGAGAAAACAACGAAACGAAAAGCGCTTACAAAACAATCTGAACAACATATGTAGGGGATAGTGTGTCCGACGTGGTACGTGCCTGGGAAAACTGTTCCGTCTTAGTTGTGATGTTTTGCCGCGACACGTTGCTTACAGTACGTGACCAGGTTACTTCTCGCATACTCACTGCACTGGTACACTCGACTGGTTTGCGCTAGTTGCTGGATTGGTAACAGTTAACCGCTTGGGTAACATAAAATGAGCGACGCCTCTGGTATATAGTAGCCACTGGAGCAAAATTGAGATCCCTCATCGCGCCGTGCACTGGATGTGTGTGTATACATATATATGATTAAAACCAAATGAAAAATATCCAATTACATTTTTGAATTAACTGTAGAACATGAGATATAAAACAGTTGCTCATTTATAAGGTTCTTTTAGGAGTATGATTGCTGTTGGTATAGTATTAACTTTCATATCTGGTACCAGAAAATGTATCAGAAATGTATTTTCTGTTGTGAAAAATGAATATCCTAGTATCAAAAATTTAATTTCTTATACCTGAAATTCATGTAATTTACTGGTAGCACACATTCATTTAGTGCTAACTGAAAAAAAGGTTTAAATTATATCTTTATTTCTGTTTGAAAAATATTTTCCTGTTCGTTAGGGATTAACAAATTTCTCCGTTTTTGCAATAATAGAGGATTAATACAGATATATATATATATATATATATATATATATATATATATATATATATATATATATATATATATATATATATATATATATATATATATATATATATATATATATATATATGTAATTTTATCCTAGTATTTCAGAATAGCACGTAATGCATCTTTTGCCAACATCATTTCTCAATGGTTCTGCAGGGATATTTAGAGCTTACAAGTGGCGATGTTCCTGGAATGTTTAAGTTCGGGTCTGACAAGTTTCAGGTGATTCGCGACAAGGTGTCAACACCAAACGTAGAATGATAAACAGATTGAGACGGTGTTCCGGAGGATTTAAAATACAACTGTCAACGTCTGTTATTCACAGGTTTTCGATTCGATGTGGAAAATAGACGATATTATAACGTATATTTTCTAGTTCAAAAGGACAACTAGATATTAAGTTAAATAGGGCAAGGTCTAAGGAAGTTCGAGTCGCAATCTACGGCTCTTGGGGAAACTTCATCCGAAATTATATTAAGAGGGAGCCGTAATGCTTATGAAAACAAACGTTCACTTCTAAGATTTTCGTATTTAAAATGATACTTCCCAGAATAATGGAATTTAGGAACTAAATAATAGAAAAGCAATTTTTGTAATTCTTTCGTGGACAAAGTCTAAAGGGAAGTATTGTAATCATGAAAAATTTCGAACTCGAGGCTTTCACCGAAATGCAGTTTATGAATTAATAATGACTATTTTCCACGACGCGACGATCCTGTGTGTGTGTGTATGTGTGTGTGTGCACATGTTAATTACTTGATGATAGTAGCAGTATCAACAATGTCAACATTTAAAACCATATTATGAGAATCTCGTTAGAAATCCGATGTATTTCTGTAAAAACGAATGCAAATATACCACAAAATGTTTCGTGTTGAAGTCTGTATATCTGGCTGTGTGTATGTGTGTGTGTGTGAACGCTTTAAAGTCAAAACTGTCGAAGGTAACAACTTGAAACTTATGACTTGTATTAGTTTCACGATAATTTTACGATTAATTTATTTTATAACAAAATAAAATAATATATACAAAAGGAAAGTATATGAAAATCGAGTGAAGGCCACTGCAGCTTTTTTAAATTAGTAAAACTACATTAATTTCAATAATAATATTTTAAATATTTTTAAAGAAATCTTCTATTTCGATTGGAGCCTGTTATAATATAATTTTGATAATTTTTTCTAAAACGTAACAATGCTTTCAGAGAATGTTTAATTTATGACTAATGTGATCGAACATAAAATATGATCGATACGTACTTATATATTACATATTTGCCAGTGTATTTTAATCATATAATATTCATATCAATTACACCTAGTTTGCATAGTACGTTATTGATACTGCATAATACTATATATTAATACATTATCGGCACGTTGTTTATCTAATTACAATTCACCTATAGCTAAAATATAAATTATTTATCATATTTTCAAACCCAACCCAAAGTTCTTTCAGTAATGTATTAACAATTTTCAAGCCTATGGACACATATATGAACATTTGCGTACAAAAGGATTTTTAAGAATTTTGTAAAACAGTTTTTTCAAAAAATGTACCATTTACTGAAAAATTGTATTTGAAAATGGTTATTTTATATTCACGTTTCCCTAGTTACACATATTGATATTGTTTAATCGCAATCGTAGGCTGCAGATAAAACAAAATAAAGCATTAGTATAAATACAAATAGTGAAAAAAGTTGCTTGAGGGCCACTCTTTTATATTTCATAATCCCTACGCTAGAAAGAGCTCGATTTTACAAAATAAAATATTTCTTTTTCACTTGTAAGTATTCAATCTTTATAAGAAATTAAAAATACTAGTTGAAAGGAATATTTAATTTTGTAAATTCGAGAAAAATTATTATCATATAACGTATGTATATATGTACAGTATAAATACCATCGGAACATGGAAGACATTAAATAACGTTGTAAAATAAGCAAGAGAGAAAGAGATTTATAAATTAGAGTGCTCTCCAATTGATGGGCCCTTTGTAGCCAGCCACATACCAATGTGTTTGGGAACAAAACCCCAACCGCAAAGTGTATATTGATGAAAACCTGCATATAGTTGAAATTCAACAAGTTGATCACTACGACATTTTACTATCGCCAAAGGTGACACTTCAAACATAAAGTTCACTGGTGTGTTTCGCTCCAACTTTTTCGAATACATTTCCGTCGCATTCCCTTGCACATTCCACTCTGTTGAATAGCATTTAACAACTCCTCTAAATAAACTATCCAATCTTGATCGATCTTTCGATACTTTTGAGTCTTTTAAAGAATGTTCGGAAGTGCATTAAGAATCTTGTCCCCTTATTCATTCTTTAGTACTGTTCGCTTTTTACAAATAGTATATGACAGATTTGGGAACGATATTATTAAATCCATTTTACATGATTCACTTCTTTTGGCCAGAAATTATTATCATTCACTGAAGCATGTGATTCTTTTTTGTCCAGAATTCAATTGTTGTTATACAATATAAGCACATACACACAATTTAATAAATTATTATATATATTATTAGACAATGGCCGTAGAGAACATGTGCCCATATCATATACAGCCCCTTCCTTACCAATATTATAATAATATTGTAAAAAAAGTATTTAAAATGTTTACATTCGTTAACACTGCGGATGAAACAATTTTGTAAATGTGGTTACTATGGATACAACATATAAATACGTAGCATCTCAGATAGATATACACATGGATCGGTCGTTATATTATTAATAATATCAAAAAGATTGGTACCGGTATTTATTTTTAATAAAATTAGGTTCAAATATATATTGTAATTTTACATATTCTGACAAATAATTATACAATTAGTATTTATGCATTGCGAATGAAGGTATCCAATATGATTGACCTAATTGTGAAACAGTGATTAAAGGCTACGCTGAAATTTTGTTGTGAAACGAACTACTGTGTATATCGAAATTAGAATATTCACTAATACTGCGAAAACTTAAACAAACACAACATGATTTATGCAATCAGTAACACAACAATTGAAGTGTATATGTTCTTTTATTTGTATTATGCACGTACTACGTGTACACTGTGTGGGGCTTTAATTATAAATATATTGTATGTTATTAATTTTCAAGTTTTAATTAAAATTAATGAATTGCGCATGTCAAGTACCATAACTTTGCCAACTTGTGAAAAATGTTCCGACTTTTTCTTGACTTCTTTTTGTAAAGATAAATTAACAAAGTCATGAATTTAATTAAAAATTAATATTCAACACAATTTTCAACACGATACATGCATAATTTGTTACAGGAAAATTAAATATTTTTCAAACTATCTATACATAAAATTAATATACATACCAAACGATGCTCCATTCAATGGGTGGCATACAACCCATTTCCATGTATTAACAATCTTCCAATAACTACATATTTACGTTTGCGTTGACGGTAATTCTTGTAAAATATAAAAAAAAAAATATATTATTAAAAATTTGTAGATAGAAATAAGTTTTCTAATAAATCTTATTAAAATTATATATTTTACACAGCATTATACGACAAGCTGGAAACATTGTAGCTTGTATAAATCATAGTTTTTCATTATGATTGATAAATTTATATATATATATATATATATATATATATATATATAGGATTCGAAATATAAATCATTTTCAAATATCAAGACACAAAAATTATAACTTTCTTTTTTAGTTAAATGATTTACTTTGAAAATAGCATATAAATTTTATTGTATTTTTTTCTTTTTAATTAAAACCTAGTGAAACTACGTATATCCCTAAATGACGCACTACTGACATTTGAAAGCAATAAAATGAAAAATGTGGACATTGAGAAGTATAGTGACAAAGAATTTCATTTACCAGCAAATTGAAAAATCAAATAATCCCTTTCAAACAATTTTTTCCGTAGAGTCAGTGAACAATACCAAAATAAAATACGATTTCCTTTATTAAATTGTCTACCAATAAAATAACAATCTTGTTTTGTTCTTAAAAGATAGCGAAATGTATTTCTATTACGTTGTGAAGAAGCAAAATATGAAATAAATTTTTACAATGTGAATGTAAATTTTATCATTTTCAAATAGGTTGGGGCTGTGCTATGAATCAAGTAGCACGAGTTTATTTTTTATCAAAGACTGAAATTTGATGAAAAATATGGTGTTAACGCCGCATATGTAGCGTTGGAAATGAAATAGCTAGGAAATATATTTTCATAAAATTAAATCTACATTTCATCGTACGGGCGTACGCACTCACGCACGTAGGGGTAGATGAATGAATCCTTAAAATAAATTAAACATATATAAAGAATTACGAACAATTGAATTTAAAATAATATTAAAGTTATCACTGAATATTTGTCAATTGAAAAACAATAGAAATGGATATTTGACGCGAGTAGTAAATACCTAAATTTTAGTAAAATCCAAAAAAAATATAAAGCCTTATACAAAATTTGTAGTAGATAATGGTATAATATGTCTTCATCTAAACCAGTAAATAACTGTGGAAAAAAAGGGCAGAAAGAACAATGTAGTGCTTCTAAAAGAAATGTTAGCGGTACAAGGGGGACGGCTACAGGGGCGACTCCATCTGCAGCGCTATGCGGTACAAGTATTATTTATTATTAATTCACTTAAACACATTTTTAAAACTAATGTTGACAGGGACATACCTTAATAAAAAATATTTTTACTTTTCCCCTTGTGAGTTAGTAGATTCTTATTTACTGAGAAGCCAAAATAATTGTAAATTTTTAATTGGTGAATACATATATTATTATTATAGTTTGCAGTAGAAATTCGACAGGTCAGTTTTTTTTTAAGAGCATAGATTTTGAACAAGTGATTTCGATTTTCAAGCAATAATCTACGACCAGATACAATTAATGTTATTTTTCATGAATAACTGAGAATTGATAGACAATTCATATCAAAATTAGTTTCGTACTAGCAAAATACTCTATTTAGAAAGCCATTATAAGAAATGATGAATAATAAAGATGAATAAGAGATGGCAATTATAATCGTAATGCATTTTGTAACTGTTCTTAGGTGGAAAATCAGTTACTAAGATAAGAATTGGTGGAATTGGAAGAGGTCAACAAACTTCTAGGTAAGAATTTCCACAAATTGTTTAATACAAAAGATTGAAAATTGGCAATTTTTAGTATTATTGTTTGTGGAACGGGGCTACAACCTGGACCTTTGAATATCACACCACAGGGGCCACTTACTATATCCAATGAGTATGCGGGTTAATGTTAATAAATTACTCGTATTATTAACATTACACTAGGCTTATTTTTAATAATTAAACTTGTAATTAAATCATGTAGAGAGAATAAATCGAAGTCAAGCTTATCTCAAAGACAAGGTGCTATATCAGCACCAAATGCCGAAGATAAATTTAGTATTAAAGAAGGTATACTGATCCAAGAAGGTCAATTTACCCAAGGAAATGAAGACTATGATGTCACTATCATTGAAGAAGAAGCTATTATTCAAGGGTATATTGTAACAATTTCTATACTATGACTCAAATTCTGTGTTCAAAAATATATAAGCACTTCTGTTTACAAAATAATTTTAAAATATCATTTATTCTAAGCTCTCCTGGAATTGATCTTCTAAGAGCTTCTCCAAAAGAATGGTACGAGGAAGATGAGTTTAATATATCACCCTTAAAATCGGATTATGGAGATTTGTCTAGTGATGCAACTGCAGATTTATCCCCCCCGATTGAAATAGACTTTAATTATGTCCCATATGCTGACGTAGAATTTTCTGATTCATCTCCAGTAAGCTTTGACGATGATTATGGTTTAGGCATTTCACCTCCATCATCTCCAGATAGAACACCACCATTATTTTCGTCGCCACAATATGAGTACGTATTCAGTTGCTTATATTTGAAGTATTGTTTTTGGAATGGATCTCCATGTTCAGGAAGTATAATAAAAAAAAATCTAAAATTACAATTATTATTTTTTAAAGCCTTTAATTTTGGAGATAATTATTTATAAAGGTATTCTCGCCAAGGAATTATAACGTCATATTTCCCTAGGGTTTTGAAGACTGTAGTTTAGGACATTGAAAGTAGATTATTTTATTACTTATTAGATGTCGATGTCCAATTATATACACCATTGCTGTTTTCTTTTCTGATCTGTCATTTGTTATTTCAAATTTTCTTTATATGTTTCAAACTTTTAATACGCTTTATTATTTCAAATCACTATTTTTCAAGACTAATGTGTATCAGTTGTGTTTATACAGACAAATATTTGAAATATCTAAATTGAGATACCAAAATTAAATGTATGTCTGTGGATTGATTATTTTTACAAAAAATTACAACAAATTGTGACAATGACAGATTTTACATAATTATTTCTTTATATTTATATGATTGGCAACATTGGTAAGAGGAAGTGGAAAATTCAAAAATCTAGTGAGAAATTTCAAATGTCAAAAAATATGTATTGTTAACGTTTCTAAGTCATTTTATGTGTTATATACTAATAATAATAGTACAAAATAATTATGTTTATGCTCTTTTTGCCATTGCAAAAGTATGCATCATCCTAATTGCATTGTTTTTAAATTTCATGTAATCGAATTTAAACTAATGTAATCTTTATTCAAAATTTGAAATGATAATAACGATAAAAGTAAATATAATTTTGTTTTTACAGGTCACCTAGTGATGCTGATAGTGCAAGCCCTACACGTCGTTCACCAAGCCCTACACGTCGTTCACCAAGCCCTTTGATTGGGCAACCTTCTCCTAGAGAAACTCGATCTTCTAGAGAGTATAATTTTTACTTCGCACTATAATTTTTTTTTCTATATTTAAGGAAATGAATGACAAACTAACACAATGCAGTGTGATGTAGAAAAAGAAAAGGTAGTCCTTGCGCCCGTCGTATACAAATAAAACATTTTTTTTTCCACATTAGTGGCAAGCTACATCGCATTGAATCACCTGGAAATTAGTTCTTTGTACTTATTTAAGCAATTAGTCGCTCAGATTTGACGCATACTAGAATATGCACGAGCAATATTATAATTACCTGTTTGTATATTTTTAAATGAAACTTGAACATTTATGCCTATGCAAGAATTTATCAAGAATGTTATAAATATATGTTTTAACTCTTCCTAGAGTCGAAGTTCAGACTGGATTGTCAGTTCCAAGAAGAAGCAGCCCTTCAAAAATACCTTCTGGTATTAAACCTCCTTCAATGAATACCTCTAAAAAGTAATGATAAATTGGTAAATAACTCATACATAAATATTAAACATAATTTATTCCAGGGACACTTCTACATGTTCCTCAAAAGAAAAGAAAAGGTATCTATACACCATTGATTTTCAAATAAGATTTACTTTTCTAACTTATGAACATGTTATAATAATTAAATTTACAACAAATAAAATATCTATTAACAGTAAGACTCCAGATAAATCACCGCGCAAAGCTCGACGTAGATCAGTTGGTACATCCGTAAGTCCGAAATATTCAAAAGTTAAATCACCAACCCAAGATAGCAGAGGGCCAGGGGAAGTTCAAATTCATTTTCCTAATACTCTTATAACGGTAACGGTACAAATGAAAAGGTTATTTGAAGAATATAAACTTTAACATGGTTACAGCAACCCGAAATATTTGAACATCAAGAAGAACATGACGTTGCTCCGCTAGAAATGGATAGTCCAGTTGGGCGAATCGAGGCTATCACTTCATTGAAAATGTCTCGACAAACTGTTGGGTCTCCTAAAGGAACTGTAATTGACCATAGTTTTGTGGGAACGAAAACTGTATCACCAGGGAAAGCTAAACAAATAGAGATGACCAAAAAGGAGTTGTAAGATATCTGAAATATTTTCTACAATTATTTTACGAGCATTTGATTATCAATACTGTTCCAAATTAGCAAGCAAAAGATAGTTGACATGGAAGAACATTATTCTTATTTAGCAGAGAGCCATTCGGAACTAATTCAGAATTGGTTTAATATCATAAATATATTTGTTACTTTCAGAATACCTCCTTCACCTGAACGCCGACGGATCGATCCATCTAATCGACTTCCTGCAGTTAGAAGTGGAATAAGACAACCAAGTGCTGTTGGGCTAAGACCACCAGGTGCAGGTGCGTCAAGACCTTCAGGAATAAGACCACCATCAACATTTGGATCAGGAGCTTCGTCTATAAATAGTTCTACATGCGACGTAACGTCATCTCATACTTCAAGTCCCAGAATGGCCTCACCTAGAATGCAATATACTGCCGCAGTTTCACCTGTTGAAGATGTTGGGCAAGGCGTATTACCACCGGAAGTCGCATTAGATAGACCTACAATTTCGTCACCTCGAATGCAAGGTCCTACAGCACCCAGAGTAATCCAAGCTCCAAGGTACCATATTTAAAAACTGATTTTATTTATTACTACATACTTCTTATACAATCTCGTCAGTTAATGTATTTAGTTTGCAATTTCGTGTTGTCTTTCTAGTTCACAAAGCATTATTTCTGATGTCTTACATTTATATATACCAATTTTACTGTCGGTGGCAATAACCAATTAGCTTATTTAATTCATAATTCTATTTTATTCGATTTATTTTTACTAGTTTAATGTGACAGTATAATTCTTTTAGTGTATTATATATTTATAAATTTAAGTCAAATAATTTTAATATTCCAGGCAAATTCCATCTGTTGGGGCAGGTAGTAGACTTCAAACAAGAACTTCAGGGTAAACCTAATTATGTTTGATTTGTTAAATTTTAATTAACTATTGTTTTAATTAGTATAAGACCACCAAGTCAGCAAAGTTCAAAGAGAGCTTCACCATCAAGAGATTATTTACCTGGTGAGTAATATGTGAACAAAATACTTAAAAATCAAATATTTCACGATGAGCAAATTCTCGTTCTATAAATTAATGTTTTTACATTCTTTATTTCTCTATCTATTGATTTTACATAACATTAAAAAATAACTTTAATTAAAGAAATTAATATTTTATAGACAAGTTTATTATATCCTTTAGAACCAAGACGTGTTCCTGTTGGACAGTACTCTATACCTGCAAGATCTGGTGTTAATGCAAATAGTCCTGTAAGAAATGAATTGTATGATCCCAAATCATGTTATATCAAAACTATTTCAATTTAGGAAATGCTCAAGCAGAAGCTAACCAAAAGTACACCGATTTCACTCGTAAATTGGAAGAATGAAATGCAAAATTATAACCAAACGTTCAACGCAACATTACAAGAACAAGAAACGGTATTAAATATACGATTTTAAAATTACTTCAAAATACATGAGTGTACCAATTACTTTAGTTGGATCCAAGTTTGCCAGAAGCTTTCTGGTCATCGAGTATGAAAGAAGCAATGGCTTTAGCTGAAGAAGCAGATTTACCAGTTATATCTTCGAGTGTAACTGCTTGGGATACTGATCTTCCTTCAAGTACGAGAATGTCACCTCAAAGATCTTCACCAGCTCGAGTTCCGTAAGTTTAAAAAAAATTATGTGTAGAAGGAAAAAGGTAACTGATATTTCCTGAATACTTTCACACTAAACAATTCTTCTAGAGTGACTAGTGCAGGTCCTGCTTTGAGACCACCATCCGGAAGGCATGTACCTTCAAGAATGAGACCACCAACAGGCATGAGGCCACCAGGTTTTCAAGCACCGTCAGGTTTGCGTCCACCATCAGGAATGAGACAACCTACAGGAATGAGACCCACGGGAGTATTAAGATCACCAATTGCTTCAGGTCGAAGGTCAACTTCACCGCAAAGGTCTGTTATGTTTAGCATTTCTGTTCCCTTGTAAAATACGCATTCTTATTATGTCGTCATTTTATAGTTCTACATGTGGTGTAACATGTCCGTCCAATGCTCGGGAACCAACCCCTCCACGAACCCCAACCCCTCAATCTGTTTCCAGTGAATCAGGTTCAGCTCGTTCTCCATCACCTCCTGGTAAAGAATGGTATGAAGAGGACGAGTATAACATCTCTTCATTGAAATCATTCTCTGACGGAAGTGGAGTATCGTCTGTCGATGCGTTATCGCCCAACTATGACATAAACTTGGATTATTCATTATATGCGAACATGAATTTTTCTGATGGGAGTATTCCAGGATCTCTTGATGATACAGATGAAGATGTATCTGCTTTAAATGAAGATGATTTGGCATTTAGTTTAGGACTTTCTGAAGACGAAGAAGAAATGGTTTCTCCGACAAGTCCAAGAGCTATTGCGCAACGAATGCCATCTCCACCGTATGTCGAATCCAGAATCTCTCCAGCCCAGCCACAATATTCAACTCAAGGAAGAATGGCACCAGCGCAGTATGCACAGCCGAGATGGTTGTATGTAAATTCCTACTGCTTTCGCCATTGTTAATACTCTTTTAGATACTAATTACTTATTGTTTAATTAAAAATCTTATAGGCCTGCTCCGCAAACAGCGTGTGTTTCTCCTAGACCATCTTCAGGAAGACCAAGTCCACTTGGTCAAATATCTACAGTAGTTACCACACCACCTCCTGATGAACCCAATCTTACTAAATCTTCTATGAAATCGTCAAAGAAGAAATCGGGGTCTTTCATTTCATGCTAATTTCCTTTAAATATTAAAATAATCTAATTACACTTTTATAATTACTGTTGGATTGCACAAGAAAATATTCTAAAATAATTTTTTAATTCATTTCAGCTCAAAATTGTGTGTGCGAACCTCTAAAACATCGAAAGCACCTTCTGCGAAAAAAGGGAAAAAGTAAGTTTGTAATAACTACTTCAAGTGTATATTTTAATATATTTGAAATTACAGATCATCTCCTTCAAAAACTTCAGTAAAAATGTCAAAGAGTACACCAAAAGATTCTAAACGTGAAAGCCGAGCGGTAAGACGACCATGCTCCGAAGGAGTCGATTCAGCCCAACATAGAACCACATCAGAACGAGCTGCATCTGCCCCAGCCCGACCTTACATAACAGCACCCAGTAAAGATTCCGATCTGTATGAAGCAGACGATGAACTATCGCAATCAGTTGTGGAACCATCATTGTTGTCCAGGTTTATAACAACGCAGCCATATAGTCCAAAAAGTCCACCATCTCCGATTAATTTAGAAGTAAGTATAAAAGTACCAAAAAGTGCACGTGGTGCAGATGCCAGTATTGTCAAGAAACTGGTAGATGAAGAAAGAGAAGAAGCGATGGTTTGTAAAATGTTAATGTCGCCTTTGAAGGATAAGTTGGGCAAGCACAAGAAGAAACCACAAGCTGTGAAGTTACTTGAAGAGGTATTATTGTTTGGTAATTTTTAGTCAGATGTTTATATGTTAATTTAATCAATGTTTAGACAATGAGCCAAAGTATACCTGGTGACGACGAAAGTGATTCATTTAGATCCGATATCATGGCAGCACTTTTGGCCACAGAAGAAAAAGGAAAAATTGATGCGACCAAGTCTCCAAAACGTACTTACGAAACTCTATTCCCTCCACTCCAAGACGAACCGGTGCTCGCTGTTTCACCAGCTGGCCCAGCGCCATTACAGGTATACATATCCATATCAGTAAATTAAATAATTGAAATTAACTAATATTCCTACTCTCAATGTGTTGACTTAGTATAAATATGAACATTAATGTAATTTATTTTATCCTAGGATATCGTAGTCCCCGTCGGCGATGCTGATATGGAAGACATAGCAATAGTAAATGACGAAATCAGATCAACTTGCGCCTCACAGATTGTAACGGAAATGCCGTCTGCTGATTTGTACGCTGAGTCTATGGCAAGAATGAATGCCAAAGAAAAGAAAAAACTTGCAACGAATGAGAAAGATAAAGAAAAGCAACGGTTAGAGATGCGAAAAAGATCGACCATAAAAGGTATCTAGATCAGAATAAAAATGCATTATTTGATAATTTGTCACCTTTTTCATTTTTAGCGTCAGCATCGCAGAAAGAAGATGAACCATATATTCCCAGAGGAGATCTAGAAGAAGAAAGGGCACCTTGGGAAATAAGTATGTTACTTTATAAAAGTTTATAATATGCATTTCTAGAGATGTAAGATAATGCGTGAATTAGTGCCTATGTTGATGAATCAAAGTGAATGTAAGGAAGATAAAGAATAATCGGAATACAGTGGAAATGAGAGTTGTGAGAATTTGTGGAATATCAAGTAGAGATAGAAATAGGAATGCATGGGTATATGATGATTTGGATACTAAAGAAATATAAGTGTGTGATGAACATCTTGTGTTTTTCTTTTTTTTTAGATTTGGATGACTTAGAAGATATAGTCGGAGGACAAATGTCAACGTTGCAAGAAGATCTACCTTCGGACGAATCTATAAGAGCAACCAAAGGGAGATTGGAGTATATCTTAGAATATGAGAAACCAATGCATTATTCTTGTGTCCAACTACAAGGTTCTCAATCTCCGAATTGGTTCCCTGGTACGTATTTTCATATTTGTAAAAGGCGTGCAATGCGAAGTTTGTCTTGGTATTCGCTGTTTCAATTACTAGTGGTGAATATTACCATCATAGATACATTGTAATTTATAATATATTACTATTTGAATCCTAACAAATCTGTTTATTTAGGTTATTATAGCGTTTTTCCTCATACTCCAAACTTTGTCCGATTGGAAAAATCTCCTAGTCGAGTCATGCATGTAGCGTGGAATATATTCGCACCATCTGATGTTTTAGATAATAGTGAAGTTATAATTAGTTAAAATTAAAATTTAAATATAATTACTGTCGATCAATTTAATTAATGTATAATTGTAAATAAATATTGTTATTTTATAAACCTGTTGTTTCGTATTATATATTATTATTCGACGATTACAAAGAAGAAAAAAAGCAATTCTGCTAATGAATAATGTTGTGGTTCAGTTCAATTGGCGTAATTAATATTTTTCTATGTTGTTACCATTACATTTCCTGTAATGATTAACGCTGAAAACTCATTCATTAGCCCGTTAATGACTTGTATTCCCACATTCGATTCCAATTTGCATGGACTATATTATATAAACCATAGATTCTATATATCATTATCAATTTTGTTTATAAGATTAATGCATATGATTTTAATGAACTGGTTTTCGAATTTTCCTAATACCAACAAGTTTGTGTTTAATAAATTTATTTATACAGATTTAATATATATGATTCTATCTTGTGGCTTCTACCGTATTGTTTACTGTGGGCCCATATATCATATATCTATGGATAAAACTTCCGAATTATATATATATATATATATATATATATATATATATATATATATATATATATATATATATATATATATATATATATATATGTTGTAATTATGGCGTGAAATATCATTTTATCGTATAAACTTTTCTAGAATTGTGATTAATATATCATTTTGTAAATATGTGATGATTTTCACGTAATATCCTGGTACTAATGATAAATGTGTTATAATTGTTAACGACGTAGTGTTAGGTGATTCATAAATCACTACAAAAAATCCAGGAAAAACGTTGTTTTTCTTGATCAATACAGAGAAGGTCATATATAATAATATTACCGTATTTTTTACCTTGATATTATTAATGGGAGATTCCCAAAAAAACAAGTTTACAAAACAAAAGGTCTGGCATACTTTTGCGTAGCTGTATTTTGTCTGAACACACGTATACAAAAAATTGAAAGTTCAACACAACAAATTGAAAGTTTAAACGACTTTTCTTTTGTTTAAATAAATAATTCTCGTACGCAATGGAGAAATGGAACTAATATAAAATGAACTATATACACGGAGAAATTTGTATCAACAAGTAAATCAAATATAGCAAACTAACATGAACATAAAAATACAAGTCAGACTGGGTAGAGCAAACAAATGCCTTAAGCAGTGTAATCAATTTGGTAGGATTTTTTACTTTCTTGGACGAATTCCAATAGGAAGTATTGTAATCATGAAAAATTTCTAACTCACTCTACAATAAATTCTATTGAAGTAAAAATTCAGCAAACGGCGCAGATTCAGAAAAATGATAAATATAAGAGTTAAAGATATTTTTTTTAAGATTGCTACAGACAAACAATTGAATATGCTCTGTTCGTTATGCTAAATAGTTTCACCTTTGTGCGCGAAGTATAATTAGAATTACGTTTAGATACAAAAGTATTTTTAGATACAAAACAAATTAACCACTTATTTAATCTTCAACCGCATATTTTCTTGGGTCTTTCCCAATATCTAGTAACAATTCTATCTGTATATTGATGGAAAAGAGCACCATATGCGCTGCGGGAATAACCTCGAGCGGTCAGCGTTCGTTATTATAAATAAAACAAAAAAAAAAAAAAGAAGTTGTGTAGAGGAACTGGTTACTTATCACAACCTCATACATACGTCTTGTTAGTCTGCTCAGTGAAGTGAAAGAGACAACAATTTTTTTTTTTTGTTATTGGAATCGAATTTAAAATGAGTAAGTATTACTTTCTTTAATTAGAGCTAAATTTATCATTACTTTAATGCTGCAATTCTACGTAAATCTATAATTCAATAAGGAGAACCTCTTAAATGTTGTACCTGTAGTTCTTTTATGAATATTTATTTAAACCTGTTGTTAACCTAACTTTTAGTTCGGTAAACAACGACTTCTTTTTTTAATATTCTCTATTTTTACTATTTTATACGACTGTATAACTATTGTAATCATGATAAATTTCAAATGCAAGATTTTAACGGAAATATACGTTTTGACCTTCACACTATTGTCGAAATGACATCTCTCTTTGGTTCTGTGCGTGTTAATTTGTGTGGTATGTGTGTATATGTTTATATGTGTGTGTGAACGTTTTAGGGCCAAAACTGTTTATGGAAAGGAAAGAGGAAAAATTATGAAACTTAAAACTTGTAGATGGTGCGAATGTGCACCTTTTATGTTTGAAAACAATTGATTAAGTGGAAGAAACAGTTTACTCTTGCTACTATTTGAATATCTTGAAAGTTAAGGAGAAAGTGTAACTTATAAATAATAATTGAAGATATTAAAATTTCTGCCAACTTTTGAAAATTCTTTTTTGTACGGAATATTATACCATTTACAGCAGTCAACTTTAAAATAGTAATGTTACATTTACGTTTCCCTAGTTACACGGAAATTGATATTTTCTATAAAATTCATAAAAATAATCTCATAGAATATTCCTCTAGACCCGATTTATTGGCAAAAAAATTCCGATATATTAATAACAATAACGCAAATGCATATATAGAATAATGATTTGTTTTTTTTTTGCTCAATTATTGCTAAAAATAGAAAGAAGAAAACAACATATAAATTAAATTGATACATAACAAAATACATGTTTAGCAAAAAATAGACTTAATAGAATTGATATATTGATTATTTTAAATAATTTAATTATTATTTAGTATAATCTTTAGGTATAGTTGTGTATTAATTTTGTGAAAATTGTTAACGAAATTCTAATACCTGGTAGTTTTGTATTCAAATATGTGCAAACCCTTCAAAATTTTAACATACGTAATTGCACATATTTGAATTTGAAATTGTATATTTCGATGTTAGAACGTCCTGAAATTCTATGAACATACGTCGAGTGTTGGCGATATCATTGCCAGTCTTCGATATTAGAATTAATTCGTTTTTGTTTCAATTTAATCGGCTGCCGCCGTAAGTAAAGAATAGCATGTGAACTGAACATTAATAATTTCACTTAGACCAATAATATATAATAATTCAGTATATTCATTTCATATGTTAAACATCGGCCAGTATAGAAATAATATTCATAGCGATAACATTCAAAGAGAACCACAATAAAAAAGTGTATCTGTCAAAATATATTTTCTTTTTTTTACTTACTTGGACGCAATTCTAAAGAAAATATTATAAACAAAACATTTTTTCTCACTGTGCAGTGTAGGTGGGCACAACATATTTCTTTACCTTGGTAAGAGATGAATTTCCCGATTGCCTGGACGATTTATCGTGGCGATATTTTGCTTTTGTGTGCCACCGTATCTTTAACGTGAAATATCGGCTGGAAAAAAGTTAATAACATACCAAGGCAATGTCAAATATTTGAGTTTGTTGGATTTTCAATGCTTGTTTGTTGTCCGGGCTCACATTAAACTGCGAATGATACTTGAACATAAAAAAAGTTGGCGGCTAAGTAGAAAACTTTTCGATTTTAAACTTTTGCAGCATTTAATAATTTTTTCTTATTTATAAAGAATATATTTCATAATATAACTAGGATTATCAGTATTATAATCATCTGACAAATATTTTAACAATTATTGATTAATTGCTTTCATTAAAATTTATTTTGTATTCTAGGGTACGTAGAAGGAATACTGTTCTTATTGATTGTATCCGGCACAGCGCAAGATGAATATCAGTTTCAATCTATTGGAAAGTCAAGTGAAATATTTGCTGGAAAAGTCTATCAGGTAAAACATTGTTACTAAATACATGAAAATTGTGTGATGTCTTTACTGGGAAGGATCTGCAATTATTAATAGATGATTCTTATGAAACTAAGTAGCATGATGAAAAGGAAATATTTGTTTGTTTGTTAGTTTATATGTGTAGAACTCTTTTTTAAAAATGCAAATTGGCATAGACGGGAATCGAACTCACAACATCCATAGTGAAGGCTAGAGTCTTAACCTCTCCATATTGAAATAAAACACTATAATACTCTTCTGAAGTTCAGTCTGCTTTGAAATAGACAAAACGAATTAAACCTCATAATGAATTGTCAAAGAATTTTGGAGATTTGATGTGTATTTAGTGTGTTATGTAGTTTTCAGTGGCATCTGATATATTATACTGATTTTGTATGCCAATGACAAATATTAGTGCAGTTAGTGTTGTATACTAAAATTAAATCGTGAGAAGAGCGTTCCTTTTACCCTATAAACTAATTATCTTTCAGCAACTCTTTGCAACACCAGGAAACATCTTAGTCTCCCCAATCTCAGTGCAGACAGTATTGGCGTTAGCTCAAACAGGCGCCAATGGCACCACCTTACACCAAATGGCGTCAACACTGTCGCTACCCAGCGACCTATCAACACTGGAAAGCGCATTCAGTGAACTTACCGCCAAATTACGTGATGTCAGCGGCGTTACGTTAGCCACAGCGAATAAAATCTATGTGCGAAACGATGTAGTACTCTCGGCGAGCTTTCAACGGGCGGCCGGGCATTTTAATGCGGAAGTCGATACTCTTGGGGCATCGCCTGGCCGGACGCCGGCAGAGGAAATTAACAGTTGGGTCGAGAGTAAAACCAACAATAAGATTAAGGATATTATTCAAGATGCTGATATCACTGTTGATACTGCGATGGTGCTGATAAACGCGCTGTACTTCAAGGGCCAATGGATGTATGCTTTTGATCGACTGATGACGCATAAGGCTGACTTTCATTTGTCTGAAGTGCACAAGGCACAAGTCGATATGATGCATGCTACAGGTATTTACTACTTAATAAGTTTGAAGTGTTTGCGAGGTACTTCAATTCTATTGAGCACTTGAGATGTCGTATTGATTTTGTAATTGGCACTCAACGAACTAATTGTTTTAACACTATTAATAAACTTGATGAAGAGCGGGCTACTTCAATTACTAGTTGACCAATTTGGCTGCAAAGGTAACATACCCAAATTATTGCAAATTTTGCTCAATTCTTTTTTTCAATAATTGCTAGCCAACAAATTAATTGTTATAATACTATTAGTACATTTAACTAGTTGACCTATTTGGGCACAAAATTAACTTCTCCATATTATTGTATACAGAAAATACAAGTTTTCTTCTTCAAATTCATCACCATTATTACAATTTAGATAATGGATTTTTTTCCACCGAGTGTATTATAAGTTCGGCGTAAATTGAGCTGGAGGTATTGGTAGCTGCAGCAAGTCTCATCATTAACGTATTTATTAGTTCTTACGAAATGGTAAAATGACGTAAAGTGCTTTTATCTCAAAACCGTTTTATTTCCAAACTAACTTTATCATTGAAACCACTTTCAAACAATCTTCTACCAAATATTACAAAACTACTTTATATCTTGGAATTTTAATGGATTTCAATTTAAATAATAAAAACATTATTACTATAAATGTCCTTTAGATAGAATTAATAACGTAATTAAAAAAGTCACCGTAGAAACTTGTATTGATTGTGTGTGATAATTATTAGATGTTTTCAACATTGGATATCGTAAAGACTTGGATGCGACATTTTTGGATGTTCCGTATACAAACCCAGATTTCGTCATGACATTTATACTTCCTACACAAGTGGATGGACTCAGACATTTGGCAACGAATATCCAACGAGTATTTGAACCGCTACAAATGTCCGAAGAAGATGTATTTGTAAATATCCCACGGTTTTCTCTTGAAGGAGAGGTTCAATTCAAAGAAGTATTACAAAAGGTTTGAATATATTAATACAAGTATTTTTCGTACAAACACACACAAACAGAAACATCAACTCGTAAATAAAATATGGATTCAACATTTTTCATGAATACAATACTGCTTTATTTACTGCTATATTTCTTTAATTAGAATATTTGGATTAAACATAAAATTATAAGTACACTAAAGGATTTAATACCTCGTATAATATAATCAAATTGCGATATATTCTCGGTATCATTATCGAAATCATAATTTCTGGGAATAACAATCGAAGTACTGATACGTGGTTAGGCAACCAGCTTTTACCTAAACTTTGGTAATATAAATCCATTAGTAGTTTGGAAGTATAAACCAATCACGTTAATAGAATTTACGTTGAAATACACGGTATAGTTCAAATCATATCTAGACAATGACATGAGTTAGAGAAACATTGTTTGAAAAGTTTTTTCGAGAAATGTTTCCTTTATTGAAATATCACCTTTGAAAACATGTTGATATTATTTCATGTAAATCTAGCAATAATTTACAATAAAATAAGGCAATATTATATTAAATAGATAGTGGAAGCAAAAGAAAGTCAAGATAAGACCACTCCCGCTTTTTTCTAAAATTTTATATTCGATTTTTTTAATGATTACAATACATCTTTTTCGACTTGGTCCAAGAAAGCAAAAAGCGTTTAAACCTTTGTCTGTTTTAATGGTGGTTATATATTGTGCATTTCAAACGAATGATTTATTTTTGTTGTATTTTAGTTGGGTATGACTGTGCCATTTTCAAACGCGGATTTTAGAGGATTAACAGAAGCACAGAAAGAGATTATGATTAGCAAAATTATACAAAAAACATTCATCGACGTAAACGAAGAGGGAACAGAAGCGGCTGCCGCTAGTTCAGGTAAACACATTTCAAGCAATTGCACTTTTTATTTTTCTATAAAGTTATTATATTTTATTTCTATTTTCAGCTGTGTTTGTGGACCGAATATTCAGCGTACCAAGACAGTTCAATGCTGATCACCCATTCATGTTTATTCTTAGACAGAAATCGACAGGAATTATATTATTTATAGGCCATTATTCGGCACCATAATTTATTAAATATTAAAAGTCATAATTATTATTATATGTAGCACCAATTGTTTTTAATAAAAATAATAGACATTAATTATATTTATTTTAATATACATTCAATAAATATTAATTAAAATAAAATTCAAATATTTGTCAATATTTCGTATTGGGACAAAATTATTTGTTTTACGATTTAATATCAGCTATAAATTACATACAAATATAATTTAATTTATAATTACTTACAGTTACAGTCATCATATTTTCTTTACTTGCATAACTGGGGTGGCAGAGAACTTACAATCACATTCTTACAATCTTCCTCCATTCAAATGTATTTCGCAATAGTTTGGAAATTGGAATATGTTAGCCTGACGTTGCTTATAACTCAACATACTTTGAAGGTAAATGTATGTTTCATTGTTTACTTGAATTGTTCTTAAAAGTTAAATTGGTACTTGAAAAACTTAACAACGGAGTAAATCTCCTTTATTTTGGTAATTAATGAAAAACTAATTAGTAATTTGAACAATGTCAAATAATTTACACGATAAACTTAAACCATCGGCGTTCTTGTTCTGTATTTTTTGTATGAGGCAATGTCTTTTTGTTGTGGCAAACATTAAGCCAAAACTTAACTAATATAACAACTTTTATGAAGTTTCCAAAGTTAATAAATAAACAATGCAACATTTCTTCATTGTTTTGATAAAGCTCCGTCTTCACAGCACCAAACTTGAGTTTCATTACGTTTTATTCTTGTTTGAGTAATCTTTTCACACTTGACGTCGCATGCATTCCTGTTTGCCGCACACAGATGTCAGACGACAATAATATTAAGTTTGCTCTTCTGTACCGCGTAACAATATCAAATCAGCTGCTGCTGTTTTAATATAGAGCACAAAGATTTATTTCAAATCATAACATTTGTCAAGTGTTTTTACATTTTCTGCTCCGTCAACTTTTGTTGACAATACTAAAGAGCTATAGTGTTTGATCATGTGCCTGTAAAATTGTATAACACTGGTGATAAATGGCATTGAATAAGTAAATATGGCACCCTTGGAAACTGATAATATTTGAAGTACCAATGAAATTAAAAGCCTTTGAAAAATTCAGGTGAAAAATCTTTAAGACATAATATATGTATTTTCAATCTTTATTTATGATAAAAACAGAAATGGAGTTGCTCGAGAATGAAACAGAATATAGATACAATCATGCCAACTCCATATATAACAAATAGTGGTTGAAATGCGATCACCGGCAAGGCAACTGCATGCCCATGCTTCATTTCTCTACTGAAAATAAACGGTTGTTCGCCGCCAAAGGACGCATCATCTCTGACCCATTTCACAAATAGTCCACCTGCAGATATAAATTATATTTGCTTCAAAGAAACATTCTACTAGTGTTTCAAATTGTTAGACAGGAGAATGCATACATAACATAAACTATCTGAGATATATTTAGTAGTGCATTTAGGAACAGAACTACCACTAATATTAATTGTTTGAGTTATATATCTAATCGTATAGTTTAAACAAAAGTGTGCTGTATTTAAAGAAGAAGAACAATGGGTGTGGCAGAGAAAACAATATAGGACCCTGACTACCAGTAATATTAGTGGTGTTTCCAGGAGGGATAGTTTTAGCAATAGTGCAGAATGAAGCAATAGTGAACATTATATCTGCATTAAAAGAAATTGTATTCTTTCCAACTAACCACTCAGAATAAGACCCAAATAATAATTAATTGCTTGCGAAAAGGGCGCTCCAATTTGCGTGGCCCACGCATGTCCCGCAGATCGCACTGGTATCCTAGCAATTCGCAGTTGATTGAAAATCTTATCATTCAATTTAGGACACAAGAACTTTATTTGATTTTGAATTGTTGATAACTCATCTAACATGGCTACTCGATCCGATAATACCTTGGAAAAAACATCGCAAGTGTCTTGTCCGAATATGATATTTCTAAAAAGTGATATTTTCATTTGTCTTCTTACTTGAATTTTGCTTAAAATTATCTAAAAGTGCATATTTAAATAAACAAATTCTAAAACTTCTAATATCACTATCGAAAAAGTAATAAACTAATGTGTCTGTTCACTGTTACGTTCAGTGTTATCACTCTGCTAGACCAAAAGATGCGTATATAAATAAACCAATTACAAAACTCTTTATATCCATTTTGTAGTTTAAAATGAGGACGCAAAATGTTAAACACATTTGTAATAATAAGTGCAACTTTAATAACTACTTTACTTGTAGAAACGTGGAGAACAATGAGCATAACCTTTAAGGAAACCAACGAATCACTTACTGCATTGTATCTGTATACAACGAATCGTCCACATTAAATAAATCTGTAATTATATCCTTTGATTGTATATTACTCGCTATAGAATATCCAACTTTAATTAAATGCTCAAAATCTTCTGGTTCGGTCACTGGAGGATGGACAACTGTTGATAGCACTGTACTTTTGTACATTGTACAAAATATCATACAACCAAACCACCAAAGTGCCAACACCAAACCAGAATTGGATATGCCACGAAACACTGAATTGATATTTGGATGAGATTGCTCAAAAGGCATATAGATTAACATCTACAAAACATATTTTTAATTATTAATTCATAAATGTAAAAAAGTACAAAGCGAATAAAAAGAAAAGATAAAATATATATGTAAAGGAATTTGTAATTTCAGAAAGCATAGTACTTAAATTTAGATAACAAAATTATAGGTCTAGATAAAATATATTATAAATCAATACAAGGAAAGTAGTACTTCAAAAACATGTTATTATAACCACTCAATCGTAAACGACCATTAAATAAAAGGAGAAAGAAATTGTATTTGAAAAGATATACAATTTAATGCTATTGTAAACACATTCAGACACAACCACTTTGGAAAATTTAGAGGAAGAAAATGTTCCAAATGTTCACAAACTGATAGAAAACGGTTAAAA
This sequence comes from Leistus spinibarbis, assembly GCA_933228885.1. Taxonomy (NCBI): domain Eukaryota; kingdom Metazoa; phylum Arthropoda; class Insecta; order Coleoptera; family Carabidae; genus Leistus; species Leistus spinibarbis. The sequence goes on along the minus strand of OW121801.1, from coordinate 6,617,180 downwards.
GAAAAATCGATGTATCTAACTAATAGATAGAACTATGTCAATTTTTATAATATGAATTTCTTCATTAATTTGCTTTTCCAACAAATTTTAAACCTATTTTAATAACAATCTGAATTTAACTTAAACACATACATAAAAAAACTCAGATTTGGAATAGTATGCTACTACAAAATTTAACTTACCCAGAAACACTGCCGAAGTGGAACCTCTTGATACATCTCATTTTTATTAACTTTCAAAACTAAATATAACATTATTGACAACAATATAAATGAAATCGCAAATAAGGACCAAGCAAAATACGACTTGAAAGGTTGCAAAAACTTCTCGAAATATTCTCTGAACGTCAAATTCGACAAATATATAAAACTGTAGTATTCAACACTGTACTGATTTGTGAATTCTATCAAAGGCTTTCGGTCGAGGCTCATCGTAAGACCTCCTACGGCCACATCAGCCTGTTTGGTGTTAATTCTCCACAACATGTCCCGAAAAGATGTATTCCAATCCAGTGAATACGCTTCGAATTTAAAATTCATATGCTTGGCTACAACCCGCAACATGTGCGCTTCGACTCCCGACAGACGAGGACAAGTTAAATCCAGATTTCGGGTATTCAGTTTCTTACGCACTTTACAAAATAGTAGTGGATGTATAGGAATGAAAATTACTTTTAATATATGGTGGTTTAAGTTGCGGAAATTATCGAGTCTCAATTCGGAATTATTCGGTAATATATGTTGGTTTTGTAAGAGTTCAAATTTGCTGGATAAAGCGCCACAGAAATAACATAATCGGTATATGGATATAGATTTCTCAATTGATTCAATCAACAATAAATTGCCTATAACTTGCATCAAATGTAACTTCTCTTCCATTATTTTCATTTTGACTTCTTCGTTATCAGTTACAAAGATGACAATATCATTATAGTTGATTTTCCCTGGTGTATTCATCCAATTCCATGGCAAATAGTTACTTATGAACAGCAAATGTACAATATTTGGTACTTCTGGTCGATAGAAATCGTCACCTTTGGTTAACAACTCGTAATTGTACACTCTAAACGAAGTATTACCTAAATACATTGATAAATAATCTATAATTTCAATGGATTTAGTATTCATGTGAAATATAAAATTGAACTTGTGATATATTTGTATTAATTGTACAATTTGTTGCGTTAAATTAGTTTTATGTGTTATTGGATGATTAATTTGTAAGGTTGAGTGAGATTGCGTGAATACGGTGAGAAGAATAGTGAAAATTGTTGCGTGAAAATGTGCTTTCATTGTCGTGGCTAACTGTGAACTAAGTGACCCTGTGCCCGGTGCGTTCCGGGCATTTTAGTGTTTAAATAGAGCTACGAACAAGTCGTGTCGTGTTTACGAAGGAAATGTGTAATAATATTATCACACGCGATCACGGTGTTATCCACGCATCAATTGTGGACACTACTCGATGTGTTTACTGCTTGCTAAGCATTCATAATTTACTAATAATTGTTTTTTATGTAGGTTATTTAAAAATATTTTTTTTTTTAGTATTATCTTTTGAACTTGAAAATGTGCTGGGTATTCATTTAAAAGTACTTTATTATGTATTTATTATAATTATTAACGAATGGAAAGAACTGTATTATTATAAAAAGGGTGGAATTATACATTAGGTTTCAGATAGATAATAGTTCTGAGTATAGGTTAGCTTTAAATTAGTAATATTAGACCACATATTCAATATGTCGAGAAAGGCAAAAAAATTCTAAAAATTAACATAAATACTGAATAATCGATACTCAAATTAGATGTGTTACATTTACGTTTCCCTAGTTACAACACATATAGATAATATTTCATAGCAATCGTAGAATCAATTTAAAATAAAATATAGCTATTTTATATATAGAGTTTATTTTTTTAGGTATCAAAAGGGATGTAATTTCTTTTTTGTGTTTTGTTTTATGTAACTTCAAATACATGTGTAGATAAATTAGTATAGATTTGGTAAATCAAACATTTTATTTATACAAATACACTTGTTTTATATTAATGGCAATGTAAAAATAATTTACAGTTGCATGCTAGTAACCTATTTAACTATTTATTCAATAACAAAAAATATTTGCTTGCAATTACTAGCTTTCAGGATTTTCCTCTGTAATTTCAATTTGAAATATAAATATTTGTTTCTATAATTGTAAACAAGCGTAAATTTCAAAAATACATATATACATATTTTTATCATAAAACAAAATATTGTTTAGTCAAATTGCTCTTCAAAAATATAATATTTCACATAAAAAAATAAATGATTACAATGTTTCACTGTATAATCCCTATTGCAAATATTTTTTATAAGAAATATTTCAAAAAGTGATTTTGCTATTTATGTGTATTCTTATTGTATTAAATACTAATTTTTAGTAAATAACATTGACTCTTATTGGCTTTACGATATTTGTGCGCTTGTTACTTTACACCGTCCTGAAAGGGTGGGGAATTATGGGGATATGAATACATATTTCGTGTCTTTTTGTCAATTAAATATATTTTACTTATGCTGCAATTTATTTTGGCAAGATTCATTAAAATAAATGTTAAATGTCAAAAGATGTTATGATTGCTACAATATTAGTGAGTTCTAATTTTGACAGTTCTTAATAAATGCAATTTGTTTTGGATTGTTCCCTGACATATTTTCAATTTTGTTTATAATTTCATTCGTTGTCCTGTCGTGTCGTAGCGTAAAGAAATTCGCTTTTCTCGCCATTGAACATTACCAACCTTCAAGTGTGCCAATTTCACTTAATCAGTGTTGCCAACAGTGAACCTGTCAAAAGTTTCCGTATGATAAATATCTGGTTGTTAATTAGCTCATCATTCACGCCTGTGTATTTACGTGGTCGGTTCCTGTTGAAGTTTCTTGGTATATTAAAGAAAATAATGTGAAGGAAAAATTAACTTTTTCATCTCAGTTTACTCTCAAACATGTCAATCAACATTTTGATATAGAACATTTGCTTTTGACACATTTACTCGCTTGTGGTGACGTATTTCACGAACAATAAGAGCATATTCTTTGTAGATTTAAAATCAGAGAAGCGAAAGAAAAAAGAAAAACTGGAGAGTCATTCACTCGAATTTCTTATATGCAATAAAACCATAGGCATGAAACAATATTAATATGTGTGCTAACTATGGAAATGAATTTTCCAAGACCGTTTTTACTTTTATACGACACTGCGTCATTGAGAAAATAGTAAAAATGGGACCCATTATAATTTCGAGGTCGATTTTATTGTGCTCACAATACAGTAAAAAAAAATGTAATGAACAATTTTGTTGTTCTATAATAATGAAATAAATAGTGACTAATAATTTTTGGTTTCGAATACATTAAATAGCCGATCTACATATATGAATATATGCGGTAAATGAATTTTCGTAATAAGTAAATATTTATTTTACTGATTAATATTCGTTATCAATCATATACCATTCAAAATTTATTCAAATTTCTATACGATCAATATATATATATTAATTCTAATTATAATTTAACTATCTATCATTTAATCCAGAGCAAAATTGCAGTCTATTCAAGCAGTGTGATAATATTAATTTTCCATTTCGATGTCCCCTGAGTACGATTTAACAATTTTCTTAATAATGTCTGCCTGTGTGTCTGTGGGTCGTATTACTGAAAAACTACTAAGCGCAGAACAGGGAAATATCGTATTTCGCCTAAAATATATTTGCGAAGAGTAGGGTTTTCAGTATCTTTAAATTGGTTACACTTACAAAGTGCCTGTTGTGGTTTTAAGAGAATAATTTTCAACTAAAGTTGTTGCTAAAATCTATAACATATATCAATAGAATCAATTGCTATCATTATATCTTTACTTTATTAATTGATCTATCCATTTAATTAATTAACAATCAACTGTTATATATGTAGGCGGAGTGCATGTCGTTCTTGAGCATATATGTACGAGCGTTGAGCTGTGGGACGAATGTTCTGTTTCCTAAATAGATACATTAGGTTGGTATTGGCGAATGTGTATGTGTTGGCACAGGGCACTTACTCTATAGCACAGGCACAGTTGTGTGTGTAATAGCCTATAGGTTATTGCCGTAATGTGCTAATAATTCGAAGGTAATAAACGCATTTCGCTCCATCGATCAATGGCAACCACACCACGTCACGACACACCAGCCGGTGACAAAATTACACGAATAGGTTACGATGCTCTGTAATATTCATGTTGTATTTACACCTCCACTAACACACATTCACACACACACACACACATAATATCCTCGAATCAGAGACACGAATATGAAGTATATGTTTGGTCTAATACAAATCCATGTGATATACTTGGTAGCTAATGGAAACTAATACGAACATTTATATCTTATCAATCCTCCTTAAAAAAAACATTGCTAACGTAAACCGTTTCTGATTTATAGTCAATTGCAGAAATTATTTGTTTACGATATTATTATTTTTTAAATTTGTACAAACTTATAATTATATAAATACGCAAATTTATGTAAACTGTGTTCAGTTGGCTCTTTGCACTCCTTCATGACCTTGGTGTTGGGATATTTGAGCACATGAAATAACCCAATGCCAAGGCCACAAAGTTCCAAAAAGAGCACTTCGATTCGACTTCACAGTTGTACTACCAGTGGTGTTATAAATTATACCTCATTTTATTCGCTTTACTCTACGCTTTGTAATACAGAAACGGAGAGTGGCATTGTTCTTGTTCAATATAAGACTAGAATTGTGAACTAAGATCTAAGTGATTGCACCGACACTACGTTATTGTAACGCGGAAGCAAGTGAATCTAAGTGTTACAATTTTAACAATTGTTGAGTTGGTACGTCAGAGTCAGCTAGCACTAGCAGCTCGCTTCAGGGTTCGCTGATGCGGATAGTTTGAGTATTCGCCACGGACACATTCACGTACAGGCACAGAGGCGCTGTGTGCTCGCCTGTTTAAATATAAAATGGCCGCTGGTCGCATGGTGGCGCGGTTGTTTGCATTATTTTTCAGTGGTCACTGAACCGTGTACTGATGTTTCCTGCTACATTAAATCACCACACCATGTAATGGAATAATACGATTAACATCACATACACACACACACAAAACCACACACATATATAGACAAGCAAGCTTGTTCCTTGCTGAAAATAGCTTATGCTATAGAAAAGGAAAAACTATTATTATAACATTACTCATAAATATGTATTCAACATTCAGTGGAAGATACGCCACAGTTTTTATCTGTTACATAACACAAATTTACTTGCAAATCTCATCAGCAGATCTACAGATAAATATATCATTATGAATTAAGGTTAATTGTTTCACCGAGATTGCTACATGAATTATTATGTCTCAGATCTCAATAACTTATAATTACTTGATGAATATACAAACTCGAAGACAATTTGTAATTGCAAATATGATAAAATAATATGATTCTGAGCGTGTTTGGTTTTGTGAAACATGTTTTAGCATGTCCGATGAAGCGGAACAATCAATTATGGTACAATGAAAATTTGGTGCATTACGAAACTAAGTATCGCATCATTATCCTACAATTGTTCTACGCTTCTCGTCAATGAGCCTTAACAATTAGCTTTTAGGTGAAAACTACAACGGTATATTATGTAATACAAAATGAATACATACACTGACAAAAGCACACAGACATACAGACACCAATGAAGTCATTAGGAAACCTTTCAAATATATGCCATAAGAAATAATAATTAGAATTATTACAGTTACTGAAGTTAACAAAACCTTCAAACTCTAATTAAATCAGGAATGAAACGTTGAATTACATGTAATAAATCTAAATTGCCCTACACTAATCAATTGAAATACAAAATAGAAGCAGTAACTACATTTATTATCTTGATTTTTAAAGGGAAAATGATATTGTTATTGATACACAACCAATAGAGAATAGAATGCAATAATGCAATTTTATGAATCTGTTTCGCTGTTCGCGTACGTGTTTGTATTTATATGGAAGATATTTGCTTTATTTATATGGTGTATTTAAGTTTAAATACTGCACTTACAAAGAATTTATATGAAAAATTGCCACCTGTCAAAGTAGTCGATGTATTTAGTTTTCTAACTAAAACGGGTTCATGTCAGATTGTTGATGTATCGGGTTATAAAACTTGAGTAATTTATACTATTTGGTCAGGTAGTTGATATTGATTAGATCTGTAGGAACCAATATCAGAAACTTAATTTCAAGGCCACTATTGTGATAATTATAGAGTATATCAAACTTGACAAACAAGGTTCATTATTTGCAAAATCGTATAACTAATGTATCAGTTGCCTGGTTCTTGAGAGCGATTCGATTATCTTGACTAATTGGAAGAAAAAGCTGTTCGATAATTGATTATAATTAAAAATTTGTTCTTCCGATTAAAGCAAGTACGTTGGATAATTGATCTTTAGTTCTATAATGTATACCAATAAAGAACTTCTATTATAAAAATGAAAAGTTGTTTTAGTCTAGTTTGCCCATTTGACTATTTCATCCTTCGCTGCTCGTTAAAACTTCTATACGAAATATAAAGGGAAACAAACATTTTCTATTTTTATTTATTTGTGTATAATCTCTGTTTATACTTTATGCAAAATAACATAGGTATTATCTAGTAGGAACGGAATAATTGGATTGTCCTTCGAAGCACAAAGGTCATATGTACTATTGAACAATTTATTATAGTGTCCGGAATAATTATAGATGCATAAACGTGTATATCAGTGTCTATATATAAGACAAACAAGCAAAAATTTGAAGAATTATCGTAAGGGAAAATATAGTTTTGCCCCACAACCCGCGGTGGCGATCACCCATAGTTTCATGATTAAAATACTCGAGTACTACGTCGCAGAAACTTAACTTTTCTATAAGTTGAAACTCAAAACTATACAGTCTAGATATGTGTGTGTATGTCGGAAGTCTTTTGGTTGGATTTTAGTACTTTTATTTTAACTGTGTGTAATGTACGTTGAAGTTTTAAATCTTATTAAAGAGAGATGCAAGCATTACCATTAAGAAGATTGGTTTAATAATAAAAAAGAAAGAAACTTCACAAGGAGAACTTTGATATAATCTCTTTACATTGCGGCATATCTTGCGCAGATATTACTTACAGTGTACTATATATATATACGTATAATAGTGTCAGCAGATTTATTTTTTCAGGCTGCGTAGCAAATCTTTTCAAAAATTGATTACTGAAAAACTTTTCAAGTCCAAATGGAAATATGACGTTTTATAATTTGTTAGAATTCGATTTGCAAACGAAACATATTTTATTTATTTGTACGAGTGAAGCAAAATGCTTTGTAGCGATTACTCAAACATTTGCTTGAATCGTTTCGACGTAAATTGAGTTTAAGCCGATCTAAAATTGTTGCTACGTACGTTTATAGCGAGGCAATACAACCAAAGTACGTACCTAACTATAACGTTCGACTGACTGGGCCGTACCGGGCCTCTTGGGACTTCATTGCGATGCCCCAAGAGGACCACTTCATTTTTCTGTTGTGTTACAGTCTTGCAATGTTGCATCGAATAATTATTTTTATTAAACGACTCCTTAGTGCACACTGATGACATATTCCGTGTAACAACAATACAAAACTGCAACAAGCATAGGTGCAAGCACTAATACAATCAACATATGAAGATTGAAAGAAACTCAATTATAACCACTAAAATATAATCTGGAGTAACTAGACTAGACTTTTTTTTTATACTATATAAAGTCATTGTAATGGCGTATATATTTAATTTTATTTCCTCGTTGTTGTGTTCCTGTTTCATTAACGGTGGAAGATGTGGTTGCTAATAAGTAGGTATCTGTTTTTTATCCCTGTTAGAAAATAGTGGTTGTTGTTGGACATATTTATGCTGATAAATTGTCGGTTAAATCTGTGTCAGTACCAGAGTATGGGCTGCAACACGACAGGAGGCGACGCGACGCGCTGCGATGCAGTGAAGCAGCTACAATTTTCCCGTTTTATTTTAATTTTATTGTGTAACCGCCCACAGCGCGATATACGTGTAAAATGCAAATGTAAGGTATAAATCTCCTAGCAACAACAAGGAGCCAACAAATAAAGGAATAACCGATATTTACTACACTGGATAAAACATACATACATACTTCCTAACTGTAAAATAATACAGGACATAACCTAACCTTTTTAAAGTACTGGAACGACCCCACTATTCTACGCGGGGAAACATATTTGAAATACAAAAACTAAATTTTATTGGTGTTTTTGGAAAGCAAAACGCTTCCTCATTGCCATATATGCATCTCCAGATGTAAATTTAAAAGATACCGAAGCATCATAGGTTATATGTTTAACATAATTTAATTTCTGATACGTAGTATAAAGGAAAGTATTGTGAGCACAAGAAATGTACCTAGAAATTTTAATGAACATATCCTTGAATCAATTTTAACTATTTTCTCAACTCCCTCTAATCAATACCGTTGAAGATAAAAATATGTTGTTTTGAACTTATGAATGAAAAGGATATTTTAACCGAAAGTGCATGTTTACTCGTGCACATCTCGAATAGGACACAACTGAATATAAAAGCAGTTTTTTTTATTTGAAAAGATCCATTCAATAAGATACTATACAATTCTTTTGTTAAAAGATATTTTTATACTACTTATTTTTACTTGCAACTAAATAAAGAACTGTATTAATATTGTAAATCTATCAAAGACTTCAAAAGCGTTTTAAGCGACATTTGTAGCGATTCTTCTACCAGAATACACCTGTCGAAAACAAAGTTATTATCAAAGTATAGATATTGGAAGAATGTTCTGGAAAGTATTTGCTTTCGTCGATTGTTATTTGAAAAATTTCCTACTACTTCGAAAACGTTCGTCAACTTTGCAATGAAATATCACAGAGTTTCATTCCATTCGTAAAATATCTTGCACAAACATATATATATATATATTCTTCTTTTAAAGAAATACAGTTTAATATCTTTTTGTAAAGGGGCAATTCTCGTTTAGTTCAACGTGACAATGTTTTTACTTTGTAGTTTTATTATAGAAGTTTGAATCCTTGTTATAAACTATCATCGTAACTGACGACAAAGAAAAATCTAAAAATAACAATCAATGCTTCTAATTTTTCAATTTTATGGTAATTACATGTTTAAATGCTGTTATAATTGAAAAAGCAAGAACTGTTGAATATATAAATTAAGGATCGGATATAATCTAATAAGTGGACAATATTGAAACCATAAATTTAATGAAATAATTTCTCATTGTTTATCATTCTTTAAAAATAAAATAAAATAATGGCTTATTTCGTTTGAAATGCATCCGATAATGTTTTCAAATATAGGAGGTGCATATGTAGGCAATATACAAGTCTTAAGTTTAAAGTTTCACAATTTTACTTTCAACAGTTTTAACACATACACACAGACAGACCATCGAGAAAATATCCGGAATCGATTCAAGGAAGCTCAAAACTTGTATTTCCGTTAAAATTTCCACCTTCGTCCAAGACAGTAAAACCAAGGCTGCAATTCTAAGAATAATTTTTATATATATATATATATATTCTAAATCTTCAATCAAGGACTGTATTAAAGGTTTTGTTGCTAAGCATCGTTGCCATGGCAACGAACTAGTTTAGTGCTTACAAGTACTAAGGTAGTGTGATAGTTGAGAGATTGAACGACGTCATCTCCGTCGTGGGTGACGTCTTCACCGTTACGTGACAGGAATTCCCCCAGGGGATTTAGTACAGCAGCCAGGCTCTATAGCTGCTCTATGCTGCGTTGGCAGCTGGGATATACACATATACACAAAGACGGAGCTCGAATTCTCATCGGTCGGTGACGGTGATGGTGTATCGCGTATGTATAGAGAGAAGTACTCCCAAGGTAAATACACCACACCCCTATCCGTGTCTCATTGTTATATTATCCGTGTCAGTATGTGCGTAGACGGCGCAGTACTGGCTGCAAGAATTTCCGTTGCCCCGGGCCAAAAATGTTTGCAAATCGTATAATAAGATAAAGCGAATTTTAGAATTTCCCTTGACAGATTTGGAGCTCCTTAACCTGGTATCGTATTCCTATACTAGATACGTCAGAAATATATAGTTATATTAAAACCAACCACATACTAACTCCGGGCGGGAGTAGGCATCATTGAAATACTGATATCGTACGAAACGGCTTTAACCATTAAAATATTGCATTCGTTTTTATGGCTCACCGTACGAAGTACTAAAGCATCCTGTCGTGTGGCAGTAACATTATCAGATCAAATTATTATATAAGTTTGGTTTCCGACGCCCTGAATCCAAAACATATATATACTTGGATGTTAATCGTCGCTCGTTCGTTTGACCAAATTTCTGCCCTCTACTCCTCTGAAGATAATTAAACCAAATTTGCTACACATATTCTGTAGTATTCCATTTGAATCCGATTGTAGTTTAAATCCGATCGCCCTTATATTTCCAAAATTTAAAACCCTCCTTAATACAGGTTTAAAAAAAAAACTCTTCAAAAGATTTTCATATTTTGAACTCAAAGGCCATAACAAATGCTATAATATAATATATATAATAAAAAATTTAGATGAACCCAAAAGCCATAAAATTAAATAAACAATATTATTTTTATATTTAAAATTACAGAATACAGATATACGGTGCGCACTGAAGGCATTTAATTGATTATACAGTGGGCTGAAGGCTTGGTTTATTATTATTATTATTATGTTCTGGAAATACAAATTGCTAGAACTGTACAAAGTGTAGTATATGGACTATTTCCCTATGGAATAATGAATAATTTTCTAGAATTTGCAATTAGTAAAATGATTGATAATTCTAAAATTAAATATGATGACGTTAGAGGGTCACGCAGTTTTTCGATGGGGGCGTGTAATATGAGATAGAAAAAGAGAGATATCAATATAAAATAGCAAAGTCGTTCGGTGGTAAGTTGGCATGGGTGTATTGCCACATATACGGTGTGGGGTAACTGCAGATTCGTGCAAGAAGTATCGAACGGAAATAACTTCTAAATCAGCATATACATGTAACCAAATGTTTAGGGTGTCTGTGTGTAAGAGGAAATAAGGTGGAAAGTCGATATTTGATAACACACACACACACACACACACAGCCAGTGACTAAGACGGTGTGGGAATACAGGCACGGCTTTCTGCGAATTTGTTGCAGAGATTTACCAAACAGATTGCAAATGTAGCAGCGAAAGCGAATTGAAAACTAACTTGAAACTTTCAATAGCTTTTGTTTGGTCCGCCTAATCAGCCATATACGAAACTCTGTTGCGACAAAATAGAAGATCTTTAACTTTGAATTTAGAATCTGGTGTGTTGAATGCTGCCACAAACGAAACTAAGTGTAAAGTTGGACATTCTGCACTGTTAAAATAGAAGTACATTTGCAGTTGTCGCGGTCGAGCGGATTATAGGGCTGTCCAATCCTATGGTTACATTTATAAACATCGATTTCGCCCACTGTACAGGGGGTCTAGGATATAAATTCAAGCTCCGTCAAAGTGAATCTCTCGATCCTTAGAAGTAACGATTTCATTTCAATTTACCATGCATTATTTATTTTAGCAAGCTTTTTGCAAATGTAAAAACATATTATTTTTCTATTTTTCAAAAACAAAAATATGCAGAGAACTTGTATGGCAATGAAAGGATAAGTTCCGGAATACAAAATAAAAGAATGAACAGGGAGAGTAAGAAAATTAGACGTTTGAATGACGAATATAAGGAGAATGCAAGAGAGATTAACCGAGAAAACAAGAATACCTAAATGAAATTTCTGTGTTGACCACAACCGATTTTTCCCTCTTTCTTTTCAATTTTTATTGTCGTCAAAATATTCGGGAACAAACATATTAAAAACAGCTTCATCCCGAATTGGAGAGTTTTTAATAAAGTATGTTACACAATTTGTATTACATCTAATAAAAGAATATGAAACTTTTAATAAAATATCCTATATTATTTTGGAATTTTTAATTAAGTGAATATTTTTCTAATAATACTCCAATAAAGTCCATATATTGCAATATATTTTTTTTAATTCTATATAAAAGCATATTAATAACCTGACAGATAATTAATATTGAATTTTGCATTAAATATATATATATATATATATATATATATATATATATATATATATATATATATATATATATATATATATATTACATATACTTTTTTAACACATTTTTTCTAGACAATTACTTTAACTTCTACTTAAATCGATAATGACTCGATGTTTCGAATGGAAACTAAATAGTATTACAAAAACTGGATTGTAATTTTTTCATCCTAGTTTTTCCATTAGATTAGAAGCTAATATCACAAAGCTATATAGAAAATATACTGTAATAAATGAAAATAACTAATATATTAAATGTAAATGTTTAGGAACATATATTCTATATAATTTATATCCATGGCTTAATGTTGTATAATATCCAAACAGCCATGGCGCTAGTGAATACATGTATGATAATATCCGTGCGCGAGATATCGAACCATCTTCAAGATATTTTCAACCCGCTTGTTTCCTGTATCCTGGCACGAACATTTACAGATAAGAACCTTTGCAGATAAGGTTTTGCAGTAAATTCTGGCGGGTAATGTTGCGGATATTAAGTATTATTTTTATATATACAATATACAAATCCGTGTAGACGAACAAACTCGTAGAATGTCATATCGTGGGCAGAGGCAAGTATAAAAAAAAAAAAACAACTACACATCTTTATGTTTAGTATCAATAAAGGTTATTGTTCAGATTTGAGTATCAAACAGCAAGATGGTGAATTTTTATTAGGCCATTTTGACAATTTCACAGTCAAAGAGGCACATTATTTTTTTATATCCTACAGATTTTAGGTTTGAATACGAAATATAAATGGTAGTACATTAAAGGATATCTGAAGTGCCACTCGCTCGACTTCCTCATACTTAGTTTTCACAATGTTTATCAATTCATTCTACAATTACCGTGAACAATACAAATTACGAAAATTAAAGAAATGGTATATTAATTAATAATTGCTAGAAATTTTAATATCTTTAATTTTTATAAGTTTCACTTTTTCACTAACTAGTGTCTCCTTTGTTATTAACAAAAAATGACACGAGTAAACAAACACCTCCGGTTCCAAAGAAAGTCTTAAATTCAAAACATATATTTATGTTCAACGGTTTAGACTGTATAGCGTTCACAGACACGCAGCCAGATACACACACACACTCAGACATCAAAACGAATATTTCAACTAAAATTTAGAAGTTGTGCTTTAAACTGGAATATCTTGTAGATATAATCAAAGAATATCGATTATATTTATTTGGTTACATTTACAATTTGTTTTCTAAAAATAGAGAATAATACCAACAAAAGTCGTAATTTACCGAAGAAAGTTAAGAGCCTGACACTCTAGATGTGATAATGGAAATTTCGTGCGAAAATCATAAAACAAAGTTCGAAAATCTAGCAATACCGATATTAAGGTCATGTTCAGATTTTTCGTCCGATAACACCGCGGTACCTACTCGCGTATACCGTGTGACGTAATTAATGTACTAAAATAAACGCTAAATGACGTCATAAATTCCGTAAGTTAGAGCATAGTAATTAGAGTTTCACAACCAGTATAATATACGTTTCCCTTAACAATCAATATAAACCGTTTACACTGTTTATATTTTATCTTAAACACCGGAATTATGAGCGATAAAAAGAAATGAGCTACACTTATACTATACAACGTTTCATTATCTTTTTTCACCGTGTACTATACACACTAACTCTAATGCGAAGACACACATCGTTTTGTAGCCATAATTCAGAATTACTCACGCTGATATTACAGATGAAACATGTCTTTAGTTCGTCGTACAAAAGAACTACTGGGTCAGTCGTGTGTCTGTAACATTGGCAGATTCGAAATACGCATTTTTGTGTCTACAATGTTTAATCATATTAAGATACCAAGACAAAAAGGAATTAAAGTATTCGATAAAACAATTTTTTGAATATATAAAATTGTCGATTGTATTATATAAAATTGAAGGACTAACACATATATTTGTTTTTATTTGCAACTAAATGCTAAAATAAACCAGATACGATTTTTTCATTTCCTATCTAGTTACGAAAAGTGTAACATTTTCAACTTCGGTCTGTTTTGAAAAATGAGAATGTATATGTCAATTCTAGAAATAGTATTTATTTATATGATTATTGAAAAGCATAATAATTAATATACTATAGATATAAAATTTTGTAGATAACAAGTTGACCCTAGATTCCATCAAAGCGATGCCTGGTTGAACTTTATTATAGAAGTTGACGCAATCGGGTATAAGTGGTATTGCTCCCTAGTGCGGATATGAGTTCTCTCACACAGACCCTTGTGACATATTGAAAGTGAGTAACTGTACCTATTCAATTTCCGATAATACGTAAGAGTATCCGATATCGTCCACTTAGATTCAGATACTATTAAAAAGAATATAAAAATTTAAATTTTGTTCTATTTTATACGTTTACACTTTTGACGTGTTTTTGTGAAACGAAATTCAAATTTGAAATGACAAAAACGTATAAGCATCCTATTTGAACCTTTGAGAAACAGACCCGTTTTTTACTCGTAATATTAAAATAACATTTTTTGCCTATTGTTTGCCAATTTTCGTGTCAAATTGTACGGTAAATTTTTTGCACGGCTCGTATATCGTGCGAACTTTGTTTCATATTTTAGGTGGTCCATAATGGGTTCATTATGTGCATAATTTTCGCGTAACCTGAGAAATATATGTGAAGGGTTATTATAGGTTTTACATTTTCATCGCAAGAGGTCTCCGTATACCCCTATTCTTTAGCATCATGAATATAGTCTAATACACTCGTTAAATATGTACTTCCCATTGTTGCTAGTAGTCATAAATTCGTGAGGTGGTATACTTTCATATTTTGATCAAAGTAGACAAAAGCTTAAGTATTTTCTAACACGCTAACACTGAATCAGGAAAAATTCACTCAATATATGATAGGGAATTACCCCATTACATATATAAACACCCAGATTTACGTGTGTATGCGAATAAATGTGTGTGGGTCTGGAACGTTTTATTTATAATTGTATCCATTGTTATAGAGGCCTTGAACCACACTGAAAATTCGTTAAAACACCGAGAAAATTGACCTATTTGGATTTTAATAGTCCTTATAAAAATATTACTTACAAAAAATACTGAGTAACTGCAAAATTAAAAGTCTAGCCCCGCCACTGGTTATTTACTTAATACAAAAACATACACTACGTTATAAGGCGTCAAAATTAAATAACTTTTATTAATGAGGTTATTAGAATTGGGCGTTGAATAATCTATTATAATACAAAATAGATGCAGTACGTAATAATTCTAAATCTTGAAGATGAATTGATATTGTAATTGATTGATTGTCAAAAAATACAGAATAGAATGCAAAGCGTTATTTTATCCTCTTATTTATTGTATCCATGGTTACTACATTTACAAAATTGTGTCATATAATTGTAGCTCATTTCATGAGTTAGTTCGTAAGATTTAAATTGCGTTCCGGTTAGAAAGATTGATACACAGATAGATAAATCTATGAAGGTTAATCTAGTAGTGAAATATTTGAGGTTTAGGTCACGTGTTTTACGAGCCTCAAACCTGGTGGCGCTGGAGAAACATAAATGATAATTAAAACAAGTTTATATTAAGGAAACACACATTAACAAACGGAAATTTTACATAAACTTTAACGAAACATTCAAGATATGTCGACTGATCATTATTTTAACTCTGATAGTTTACTTCTCTAGATTTAACTGTAGTTCAACGGTTCAACCGAAGATTCTTAATCTAAACTGATCTTTAGCTCTTTTGGCTTGTAACGATAGTTGTAGATAAGTTTAGTGGTAGATTAAACCGAAGTTTAATGCAAGTCGACGAGCGATGTGATAAATAGTGTAATTATCGTGCAGATTTTGAGTGTGATGCCAGTTTTCTACTCTTTGAATATTAGTTTGCGTATCTAACAGCGTTAGCAGTTCCAGCAGCCAGAGAGCGCCATTCTGCAATTATCGCATTATATAATTAACTAGGTTGCGAGCTGCTAATTAAATGCATTATCCGAATTTAATTATTATTAATGTTTGCTTCATTGAATTTTAGAACAACCGAAATGGCATTACCTCGAATCGATCGCAGGAATAATGCGATTACACAAAACTTAAATCTCTCACACCATTATCACCTATTCAAATCATTCCTATATCACATATATTTATGTTTCCTTTATGTTCTATCTCCTAAATGCATATTGTTCTAGAATTACGCTAGAAATTAGATTCTAATTAAGGTCACGCTAACTAGCAGTTTTTATTCTATAACCGTAGTTTCAAAGAATTGGGTTCCCTTACAGATGCCGTTTAGCTAACGATTTAATTTTTATTATTCCCCCTCTATTTTTACCAATAATTTTGCAAAATAAAGACTAAACAATAATTCTATGTATAATAATGAATATTTTAAATAAAATTCATGAAATACGGGCTCATAAAATCTGCCTGAGGGTTTACCTAGCAAGATTCCGTGATTATAAAAGGCAATAACGCAAGCAGCAGGCACCAAATCTCTCAGCTCACCGTGGGGTGATCATTACGTATAAGATGGTAAAAAAAAAAAAATTAAGAACACATTTGCATAGCCACCGATTTAATTATCTTTCATTTACATTAAATAAAAGAAAATATAGTGATCACAAGGACAATAGACCACATACATTTTGACAATTTGCACAATTCTGTGACTGCCCTGAAAAAAACCTTGTCTTTATAGTTAATAAATTTTATTTTACAAATATTTATTGAAATTGATACAGTAAATTGACTATATGGCAACGGTTTGATATTTTATTGTCGTAAAATATTTCGCCAGTTTATGATTTTGTCATCTAATGGAAAATAGTCGTGAGAAACAAAAAATAAAAGCACTTTTGGTCAATTTGCACGTATATAGAATGCAAGTTATGTACTTTGCAGTATATTTTCTGCGACGTAGTACGAATTTAAATGCGAATATTCGGCGGAAAATGTAACACAAGTATCGATTGGTATAACCACTGTGATTTTCAACAAGTCGATACGAAACGGCCCCGCTGGGAAATACATCTCTCTGTGGCGGGCTAGTACCGGCCTGTGTGTTACAGGTATTTACGAAAATGAATTTATAATGTTATATATTTGTAAATACATGATAATAGAAGCGAAACTATAATTCAATTACCAATACGAATGTTCTACAAATTGATCTAGATATTTATGAGATCGTTTATGTTAAATTATTCTATATTAACAATTATATGTTGGTGTCAAATTGAGGATTGTGTCAATCATCTACTTTTCTTTTATTGAAAAATTAAAACGAATCATTTTGTTTTAAGTAAATGTATTTTTTACCTAAGAAAACATTAAGGATAGAAAATACACAGTCTTGTTGTATAAATAGATAAATATGTCTAAAAATATTTTGACGCTTATTGAATAATAGGGATTCTGTATCAATTCGAATGAAAAGTTTGGCACAGCTATATTAAATTTGCATAAATGTTAATAGTGAGTAATAAATATACCTTAAATGATATAAATATATTCTCAGCGGGTTGACAAGTGTAACTGGTTCACAATTATCCCAAAACTTTTACTAACATACATTCTGCAGCGGTAGCTACCTATGGGACAGAACGAACAGGCGCAGACTCACAAGGGACTTGGACGATCTATCAACTGATATATCGACAAACAGCCGGCAGGTCCAGAGGAAACAAAAGAAAGAAAAGAAAGAAATAAAAAAACGATCTTTAGCCAGTTTTCAATGTTTTTAAAACGCTTTGAGCAAAGATCGCCAGAAAGTAGGGCTGGCATTAGCTATATCGCCGCTTATGGTAGCGTAGGTCGGGGGTCGATGATCCCCTCAGACGTTAAGGGATGGGGAAGTGCCTTCTGCTCAGTTTGGCTGGCTACATTTGACATATGAAGGACATGGGTTTAGGACAACTTGAGAAATGTCTATGGAGGACCGCACAGCCTCCCTAAGGACACACATATCCCACTAGTTAGGGAAACAATACAAACATACAACCACATATATAAATTTAGACTTAATCAATACAGTTTTAACTTAATAAATTATACATTTACATTTTGTAACGATGAACCGGAACAAACACTGAAATATTTACATTTTGTCTGTAAAATATATTATATCTATATAGACAATCAAATTAAAATATCGAATATGAAAATAAGATCAATATTAATTTGGATAACCAAATACCCCCAAATATAATTCTATCCTATTTGTGATTTTTGGTGGACGTGCCTTTATAATGTTATGTGCTCATATAAGTGTCTAATAAGTAATGATAAATTTAATTAATCCGGTAATTATAGTTACTGCCTACATTTAACGAGTATTTTCACAATCTAATTAAATAATTTAACGTGTTTTCTCATAGGCGTTTGGTTGTGAGGCAATTAAATATATATATGTTAGAAAGCAATGATTTTCCGAATTTAATTAATTTTTATTTATAATTACAAATTAGTACTAAATTAATTACTTACTTAAGGTTATCATTTACTATGTGAGACAATATTTAATAAATATTATTGGGAAAACTGGTCAACATATAAAGGAATAATCGTAAACCAAATAGTATTTAAGATTAGAAAATTATAAATTATAACCTTAAAAAAAAGAAAAATTGCAGAAAATTTGTATGGCAAAGAATACAAAACAACAGATAGAGAGATGTATACAGGGAGTAAGAAAATTAGACCTATGAATAAAGAATATAAAGAGAATGAAAGAGAGATGAACCAAAAATTCATTAAAAAATAAGAATGAATAACGATTATAAAGGGAATGAAAGACCATTTCGTATATCAATGTTCGAGAAATTTCGTCAAATTAATATTTATATTCTTCTATCACATCTAAATAAAATATGCCTACAATTAAAACGTGTTTTAATAATTAAGATACGAATTACGAACCTATGTTTGAAAAATATAATATATATTTAACAATATTAAAACGTGTTTACTGATTTACATAGTTAAACTTTACTTTCAAAATAAAGTCAGTGAGAATTCACTTTTGTACTTCAAGGGGTTGAAATATATCCACTTTTACACTGACGAATGCGCACGCAAAGTAAATAGAAACAATATACGAATGTTCACGTTGTCACACGTATATACGCACACAGAAACATCGGCAGAGAATCGTATATAGTCGACGAAACACGCTAAGAATAATAAATTAAATAAAACAAAAACAGACCAGGTAAAACCGACCCCATTCATAATATATTCACGCTAACACTCGCACACACACACACACAAAACAGGAATAAATATCTGTAGCAAAGGTATGTATATATACTGTATATAGGAAATGGAAACCTGTATCGCATTCCCATTGATTATGTAAAAAATGTCTGACTATTTCTCAACATTGACTGATGTTGTTATTCAATGTTATTTCCTTCTGCTTCTTGTTCTCTTTCTCCCTCGCAAAACCAACTACTTTTATTTATTCTTCTTGTTGTTCGGCAGGTGATTCATTCAATAACCGATACTTTTCCTCGGCAAAAAAAGCAAGTTTATGCATCCATTTTCTGCGATAATTCACTTTGGTAACGATTGCCGTATTGATAACTACGTATTTCTCAAACTAAATATACAATCGGTTGTTCGCGGAAACGAAAAACTTTTTCATTTATTTTTACGGGAATTAAATAATGGATTTGTAATCATTCACTTTGCTAATGATTTGCACTGACAATATATATATATATATATATATATATATATATATATATATATATATATATATATATATATATATGTATGTATATATATGTGCCAACTGCCAGCAGTCTCGACCTTATATACCTGTTAAAAAGAAATGTTTAAGAGTTGCTTGTTACATTTTACATGTCAACAGTCAAACTTGCACATTTCAACTTCCTTAAGTCGACTTATTCGTTATGTTGAATTTATGAGGGCGAGTTTTGTGTATTCTGCATGTCATTATAATATATAAACTCATATTTTCTTATAGAAGATTGACTTTAGTTATACTACATATTTTAATATTATGTTAAAAGAATGTAAAAAGGTTTAACTTGTTAGAAAAAACCTATAACAAATTAATATACAGGTAATAAAATTTAACGCTCTTTGAACATCGAAAAGCAATATATTATTAATATTATTTACATTAAAATATGCTTTGATAAAGTCTGTAATCAATTATAAATTTGTAATTAAAATTTGGGTTCATATTCATAAATCTCTCCTATGGCATTTTGCGTATAAGTAGGGTATTACGTAATATATTTCGCAAAATTTGTATTTATGTATTTTTGGTTTATATTTATTTGCATAAGTAAGCTGGCAAAAAACACACTTTATTTGCTTGAGTACGAATATCAAAATTGTATTTTTCTTACATATATACATATATAATCCCACTTCTGTGTATAATATTCTCTGTAAGAAATAAGGAATAAATAAAATGATATTGCGAGAAAATGTCTCCTTACATTAGATATGCGAAACTTTGATAGTCTGCTAGCAAAAATATTGGAACTAAAATTAGAACTTAAACCTGTGTATGAGTGTGTGTGTGGTGTGTGTACAAGCATTATTGCGTTCAGCTCGCTGTAGAATCTATTTTTTAAGAAAATAAGAACTTTATAGGATCCTGCGAATATAAATATAAGTTACACAAAATCGGATTTCATATAACTTGTTTCTCTAATGTTGTTAAAATAAAAAGTATGTAAGGCGATTTACATAGAACATATTAAACAATAGTATAAAAATATTGGCTACTTGTATGTTTTCTTCCTAAAATTTAATAATAGCATTTATAAACTTATAGTGTTCGTTATAATGCGAGCTGGAAGAACTGCTGCTTGCACTAATGCTGATTTTTCTTTTAAATTATATTACGTTTATGAATATCTGCAAGCTATTTTTAATGCTTTTGTTGATATTTACAAACTGCTAGTACATTTATGCAGACTCGTACAAAATTAATATATACTTTTTACTTGAACTAGCATTTAATTTTTTTCTTTTTTGAGAACGTTTAAAATTTTTATGAACCTAATAATAATCTTCGGATAAAAATGTTCGCTTTATATGCTAATATTATGCAAGTTTTCCTAGATGGAAATTACATAGTGTAATCACATAGTTAGAATCTATATAGACTGGGTGATAATTTCCATTTCGTTTGTACCTAGCAGCCGCAGGAAGTGTACATTTTTTCATAATTGTGTGTACGTTATGCGAAAGCAGGTACAGCCTACACGATTAAAAAGGTCTAATACATTTTTTCAATATTTATTTTGTACTAAAAAATATTTTTATCAGTTATTATATTAGTTTAGAATTTAATATGGTACTGTCATATGTTTACAAAATAAAATATTTGCAAACCGGACTTTCTTGTATATGTATAGATATTTTGTGGCATTTTATTTTATAAAACGTGTCTGTAAAATAATTTTGCTGGTAAGTATTTGTACGCTGTGATTTTAATCTGGAAATTTTGTCGAGGAAACACATTGTATATATGGTTGACGTTGAAAGAGTTTTGCAGTCGAGCAGATACATAATGCAAACAAATAAATTACATTTTCATAAAGATTTATGTTTAGTAATTAACAGGGTTGCTCCACTGGCCTCGTGCCTGTGTGTGTGTGTAGGTATATGCAACAGATGGACCTGAATCATGGGGGTGTGTGATAGGAAACCGTGATTATTTTCAGTTCTGGTCGAATATCAAACACGTCAATGCATCGGTTATCACATAACCCGTTTTTCGTTTATAGTTCAAAATGATAAATTTGATTGATATTTGTATTTTGGCGCAGGGTGGTTGCACTAGTACTGTATAATAAAAATACACACCGCTATTGTTTTCATACATTTACACGATATATTGTGGCCATTTTACAAAAATAAATCTGTTATTATTAGACAGGTGTAACAATCAGATTATTTGTTTACAATATTTATTGGAATTCTGTTAAAAGTATTTCATATTTGAAACATTTGTTAACATTATGCTGCGTTATTAAAGCTGTCGTTTATACCTGACATTTATTTTGGTAGGTAATGCCTTAATTTTTTATTTATTACTTAATTATTTAACTCAATTTTTGCAGCCATAAAAGAAACACTCTCAGAACAGAAGATTATTTGCCGCGTTCACAGACATACATATACGTTTTTCCGAAAACTGTTAGATTCGATTCACGGATGATCAAATCGTGCATTTCCGTTAAAATATCGAATTCGAAAATTTGTATGAATTACAATTTATCGATCCTTTTAGGCAATTATTTATAAAGTTGATTAAAAATAGTCTCATATTTTGTTTTTATATGAGTAATAGAGGAAGATAAAAATTAATGAGGTTGTTACTTCCCGAAACAAAAGTAAAATAAACGACAAACTCGACAAATAAGTTACAAACTCATAAGATACTAAACAAACACATCATAGTTCATAAAAGAAAATCTGTATTCAGAGAATAACTTTGACTTTTCTAGTGACAAAGTTATATATAATACGAAAGATATATGCACATTTTTACTAGTTTGAAAACTGCATATATTTGCTGAAATATTACACCAAACACGTAACAAATATTTTATTAATATAAGAACGAGCGCGTGCCTCAATATATCAATGCTTTATATATATCGAACCTGTACGACATTTCTATCATAGTTCAACCAGCGATATTTTTATTTTTATGTTTTTATTATGCTTCGTGCAGAGTGCAGAAAAAGCAGGGACGCAGTGCTGCACATGGCGACGTAGGGATCACGGACAGGAACACTCTTTCATATTGTATAAAGATCGATTATTCCTCGTTTCCGGCACAAGCTCACCCGCGCTATGTGAATTACGGGAGATGTGGAACTAACGAGACGAGTGCACACATAAAGCTTCAAAGATTTGCCTGAAATCTAGTTTGGACTCAGTCAAATATTCAATCATTTTTCCATTTATTCCAAATGCGACATTTCCGCCATATTTCTTCCCTAATGTTTTTGTATTTAATTAACTGTCAAAGATGACTAAATAATGTTATGCCAATTTTAACATCATTTATCATTCGATTTAAGGAAATGATTAGCCATGCATATTATTTTAAGGACTCTGCTATAAAAGATACTTCAAAGAATGTTTGTACAACCATTCGTTACATTTCTTCTAATTCCTAAAATGTACCTATATATTCTTGGGTGTACGGATGTTCCTCAAAGGACCATAACGTTAAAAATTGGAAATTATTATTTAATAAATATATTAAAACAAATTTGGTTTGGTAAAATTCTTAACTAATATAAAGCAGACAATAACAATAAAGATACACTCTTGTGCATGTAAGTTCAGGTCATTCAATTTTGTTCTTGAACAGTATCCACTGGATCCATTGTCTAGGTATGTTGTGGAGAGTGGCTATATAGCATATTGGTGTGCAGCAAAATTGTGTAGAGTGAAGATGCATCATGTACTATATGATTATCATCTTACGTAGAGAGGATGTGTATATACATATATATATATATATAGTATTATATAGCGAATGGCGTTGTACAGGGAATTTTCACTATTAATTAACATTCATGTCATTAGTTTTAGTTGGTAATTTATGCATCGCCTAACCTCCCATTATATTGTGTTTCTATGTTCCAATACAATTACTACAATTTATAGATGAAATATTATGCGGCCAATGTTTTATGATGTTCGCACGGCAAATATATCGTTCATTTTAGTTTATTGCTCATTACATGAATTATTATCGTTTTAATTGCTCAGATATAACGCTTTCATTTTCTCTCAAACAATCCATATGCATATTACGATTATAATGTACTGAGGCACACTGGGACAGATGACGCACAACACCCTGTACAAGCAAAGGAAATACCGCTACATCTATTTATATAGTTGGCCTCACCAGAATTCAAGGGATCGTCATAAAACTATTATCCACCCATGGATAATAAAAATACAAAGAAACACATTATGCTAGTCATCATGAACACGGTTATAAACGCACTAGTTTTACAGGTACGAATTTCTAGACCGAAAATTATTATTATTAATAAATTGAATCTTACAAATGTAATACATTTTTTGGTAAAGAAAACAATACATTTTTTTAGTTAATATAATATATTCCTTCATATTTAACGCAATATAATTAAAAATAATAAAATATATTTTTTATTTCCAAAAAAATGCCGTCCTTTTTAAAGAACATTGGCTACAAAAAAATGTATTGACAGGAAAATATGTACTGTTCTTTTAAAAGGACAGTTGCATCATCAGGGTTACAACATATTTTTCCAGTATTTTGCAGAGTTATCGAAATAATTTCAAGTAAACGTTTTAAAGTAATTTTTTTTTGCATTCTATACAAATAATAAAGTACAAAATAAGCATGCATCATCTCAATTGTCTTGTACTATTGTATGCTGTACAAAAGAGCTATAGTAATCAATCGTGTGCCTACAGCACAATTGGACATATATTTTCCTATGTGTATGGGTGAATTACATCCTCCACATCAAATATATTATAACAACGTGTTTATTAAATTCAAATTACTAACCATAAATTAAAAGGGACAGAAATTGCCCGCAGTAAACAGAGTCGGCAAATACCCTGGAAATTCCTGTTTAGGGCCCACCCTTAATGTTATCCGTTCATCCCTAGAGATTAGGCGGTACGGTAATTACACTACAGTGAGCTTAATACATCAATTTTTTACTGCATCTTTTTGTGTGTGTGTGTAGCCAGCGTAGTTTTTTTTTTCAGTATTCGCACGGTGACTATTATTATTACGGTGAATAGTCTGGATGTACTTACTCGGAACACATTCCAATTCGCATATAGCAAATGGAGAGTGGGTTGGTCATTATTTGCCAGGGTTGATATTAAAACTAATACTTTAATCCGATTATCATTTAATAACAGTAAACATTCGTTCTCGAAACGATATGCGCAGAGCTCGTGTTCCTCCCTAGTTCGCAGTCCAACGGGAAATCCATGTTTACATCTAATCCTTTCGGTATTTAAAATTTACAAACGCTCTAGTACCTACACGTGGTAATACGGTTACGAATGTTTAAATGCGAATAAAAAGACATGTTGTTACTGCAACAAGATATTCGAACAATCGAATATACTCGACTAAATATATAATAAATGTTTCATTTATTTAAATTATTTGTATAAAAAATCTGTAGTGCAATTACACGTGCACAATAAAAAGAATCGCAATTTTACCATATAAAATTTAAATATCTTTCTAACCTAATAATTGTATTTTACTTTCTTATTCGTAATGTATAAAATATAGTATTGTGGTCACAAGAAACGAACGATCTCGAAATTTTATTGGATATATCCGTTTTTAGGGTCCCTGAATCTAGTTCAAAATGTCGTCTGTGGTTGAATAAAAATATTTTGTTTTGAATTTAAGATTTGTCTATCATTGATGTCAAAGTAATACTATTTTTGAATATATCGAAAACGACAATAGTTAGAAAAAAAGTGTATTACTAAAAGTTAAAGGTATTAAAATTTTTAGCAACTTTTGTCTGAAAAATTTTTTCACACATTTGAAAATAGTCATGTTACATTTCACTCTAAATGTTTTACTTGTTTTTATATTACGTATTTTTTTCAAATAATATTCACAGTGAGCCAATTAGAAATTAAGATTACCAATTACAATTAATAATCCAGTTTGTTTTATGACAAATAATGCTAGCGTTCCCGACAAAATTTATAATGATTGCGTTCCTTTTGTTTCTGTAAGTGCTAGTCATAAACTGCCAAGCACATATGTTACAGACACACGTATACTATAGCTCTTTGCACAGCATTTGGAATGAATAAAATTAGTATAGTGGAAGTGTAGTAATGTCTAAGGTTAATTATTCAGTTGTGTATATGAGAAGAAAATTATTCAAATGTTTCGTTTAATTGCAGAAAAGAAATAAAAACTATATTTTTATGTGGCAAGCTGGAATTATTGGGGCTACCTATTCCATTTTCCTTGTATATACGTTTAGTTTATTTAAACATCTTTATATAATAGTAGTAATAAAATGCATGTAACTTTTAATTGCATGTATATGGGAAATGAAAATATAAAAGTGAAAATATTCAAGTCATGATTTTTCGAAGAAATTCTATTTAAATAACATGATGTTATTTACATGGAATATTAATATTACGAAATTTATTCATAGCCATCTGTATAGTGCTTCTATATAGAGCGAGCACAAGTGTAGGTACTCGGCTGACAGTTAACATGGTGTACACCAGGGGTAACCAAACTTTTCGAGACTTCAACGGCGACCACGTCACTAAATTTAATGAGAGCGGTTTATGTTGTAACTCGTAATGGACAGGAACAAAAAGTCAACAATTTAACTTTAAATCATAGACTGTTGCGAAGTATAAATTGCCTGCGGCCGTCGTGTTGGCCATCCCTGGTATATATAATCAACTTCACATCGCGTTTGGCTCACAGAGTTAAGTTGTGCTGTTTGGAAAATTAGTTTTTGCATAGAAATCGCTACTGTCATGTTTATACCGAACACAGGTACGACTCGGATTTTCAAATAACATACATTTTCACTTGATTGCATATAAAACACCTCTCAAAATTTGTGACATATTTAATAATACGGGGACTGTCTGGCTATGATGTAAAATGGTGTAAACTATTTTTTTAGTACTTTAAAATTAATATGTTCTCAATAAAAAATTCAGAATTTTTTGTCATATTTGTAATATAATCGGATTTTCCAAGTTTACAAAAGCGCCAATGTTCTTGGAATTAAAATTTCTGCTGGTTTATCCAGTATAAACACTATTGTAATGTTCACAACTGATTTTATATACCCAAGATAAAAAAAAAAAGAAAATGCTTTTACTGTTTTATGAGTGCCCAAAAATGTGTATAAGTTGTTATTGTTTTAAAATTAATTCTAATATGGTTGGTTTTAATTTTGTTAATTATTTTGTTGGATATATTATTAAGATAAATTATTGTTAAATATTTTATGTTTTCTGGTTGGGGTGTATATAATAGTTTGTTGATTTGTAATTATGTTTTTGGCATAGTTTGTCTATGGTTCATTCAAGATTTAAGGGGTATCTCTGGTCAATTGGGGTTAAAATAGGAGCTTTTAAATTATTATTAATATTTAAATCAAAACCACAAAGGTAGATCTTTTAAGTTAGGCTTTCATTTACATTAAAATAAGTTTTCATCTATAAGATTTTAGTTAGGATTTAATATGGAATTGGATTTGGAATAGTTTGAGCGCATCTATCTGTATTCTCATTTCCTCTCTGCTGTCTACTTCATTTCCGGGGCTTCAAACGTACCTTCCAATATACTTACTTGGGATTTAAATTAAATTTTAAAGATAGTATACTCCTCAGTCGCATTTCTTTAGAATCAAACCAACAGATAATATTTCGTTGTTTTCAAACTCACAGTCGTCGTTTCCGAACATCAAAGAATCTTTTCTACGGTTCTTGCTTGGAAACCAAACAATAATCATTTCTCTTTAGTTCAACGTACTTCGAATAGAATGTACAACAAACATTTTTACAAACACCAATGCCTTTAACTTGCCGTATAATCTATTTAGTTGATTCTTTTATTTGTGTAGAAACATTGTTTTTAATTACTCATGTTTTATAAAGCAAACGACAGTAATTGTTATTGATTGCAACAATAATTAGTTAAATGCGAAGTTTAAATTGCAAGATTATTATTAATAGTTTTTTCTATTTGCAATCTGGAGAAACGTTATAAATACGTGAATATTTATATATATACTTGAATCTATTGAATCGACTTTACTAGGAAATGTTGATTCAGATTGAAACGTACACAGTTCAAATATTGGTCACTTCAATGCAATACTTCACTATATGGAGTGGCCACGTCAAACACGATCAGCTTCTACTTTATTCCCGTATCAGAGTATTTTTATTTTGGTCGATATATACATATATAGATATACACATGCAGGTAAATCATCGTGCTCTTGTGCCCGTTTAATTCTAGCATTTCACCTAAAGTACGTATACCTATTCATGTTACTTTTCAAATTGAAAATTCGCTTGTGGTTAATATTCGACATTTTCAAACTTCCATCACTATTATATCGAACATAATGGGTTTTAAAAATCATATACATGCAACTATCGGTTTACGAACGTTCTCTTTGATATGTATACATTTTTACTGGCTAGATTAGTTTTATTTACAAAGATCAGTTAGTTTTAATGATCATATACACAATAATTTAACTTATAAGTATTGTAATAAATAATAAAAAATATTGTGATAACAAATTAAACCACATGGCAATTTTATTTGAAATATCCGATTTGAAAATCCTTGAATCCATTGTGACTATTTTCGCAATGACATCTGTGTATGTGTACATGTGTGTGTATATATGTGTGTGAACGCTCTACAGCCAATACCAGAATATAAAAATATAATGTTTTTCTTTTAAGAATTGTATATCTCGGGAAAGAAATTTAAACGAAAGTAATAGTTTATTCTTATTACTTCTTCAATATTACGTAAAAGTTATGAAATAGAAAAATAGTTATGCTTCTAAAAGTGGTAGGTATTAAAATTTCTAGTAACTTTTGTTTAAAATACATTTTCAATAAATGTAAAATTTACTTTTTTTCTAAAAAATTGACAATAATAGGATGAATTATAAACTAAATGAATCAATATTATATTATTTAGATAGTGGAAGTGTAAGAAAGTTCAGTGTGGGCCACTCCACATATGTTTTGAAGTTTATTTATATTTGTATTACATTTTATACGTAACTCTGTTTATTGGCGACGCGTTATTGCAAATGTTCGCGCAACATACGCAAACCGAGATCTATATTAATACAACAAATTTTGATTTTAAATATAAATTAAGTTATTATTATCATAAGGTAAGGTAAAATTTTAGCAATACATATATAATTAAAATAAACAAATACTAATACTGTTTAAAACAAACAAAAATACAAACACAAACGTTTTTGTCAAACAAAATAAAAATGAAGTAGGTATTTCAGAAATTTCCTGCTGGTTGTGCAGTAAACAGCAGAAAATTCTTGGAAAAATGTTTGCAATACAATGCGGCACAAATTACCGATAATTCCGATGGAATTTGTAAATTACAACGTCAACGTCGCCGCGAACCGGTTATTTTCTCCGGTTCGCATGTTCAAACCGGTTTGTATCATAAATCCATATTATCCCGGATGCCGGTGCCGTGCGTGTGTGTACAGCTTCTGCCTACCACAGGTTACCGTTTCGCTAACGTATGTGTATTCTACAGTCGTACTATCAAATATTTAATCAAAGTCTCATTTGTAACTATAGTGTTTAATATACATCTATATATAGATACCCTTACTTAGAGTTAAGGTGTCGCGAACTGGGAATAATTAATGTATTAATTAATGCTAGAATAGTTGCTAATTATTTTAGATATAGATGTGATACCTTTGAATTTCAGACTAGTCTTATCTCTTCGTGATTCAAACTAACTAATGAGGCTCGTCTACTTCGAACTTATTGTGGAATAAGGTTCACAGCATCTCACAAATTAATAGACGTATTACTTAATTTTACGAAGTAATAAGTATGTATTGTAATCATGAAAAATTTCGAAATCGAGACTGCAACGGATATACACGTTTTGACCTTCCATCTTCTATTTTTGAAAAGAATATCTTAACCGGAAGTAACAGTATACTTATGCTATTTTTCCACTATCTCCTAAACGGCAAAAGTGAACTATTAAAAGTTGATATTACAATTCCTAGCAACTTTTGTTTAAAACAGTTTTTTCAAGCAAACTATTACTGAATAGTTGCATATGTTACTTATAACGCGAGCTGATGGCATAGGTGCCTGTACCTAAGCTTGTTATAATTCGTATCTGTTTTTATTTATCTAGACCGTTTTTGTGAAAGACTGATTTCTTCTATACGTTACGAATGGAAAATATAAATGCTACGAATTACGACGCATAAATCTTGAAACATATTTAGTTGACTGGTGTTATTTTACCCGCAGTGTGTGTTTGGTTATTTTTGGTTTGTTTTATTGTTTTTTAATGTTGCCAGCAATGGTGCGTGAGAATATGACGAGAAAATTGATTTCTTCATTTCCATAAATATATACAAACAATTTATATAGTGAAATAATATTATCTTGATGAGATTTTGATTATAAAACTATATATCATATATAAACACTGACGCAATTTACATAAAATCATATATTAAACAGTTTGTCTTGAAGTAGATGATTGCTTTATAATGTTTTACCGTGTTTTTTTCAATTATTTATATGTATATATATATATATATATATATTAAGTGGCGTACCGAGAGCTTTTGCCACTTGGGGCGGTCCCCAACTTGCCGCCCTTACTTAGTCAATTTAGACAGAAATATAAAAACAATTGCCGCCACAAAATACGTGCCGCTCAGGGCGGGCCGTCACCATACACCCCCCCTACTCCCTCTCCGGTACGCTACTGAATTTATAAATAAATTATCTAATAAGAATACTTTAAATTAACGTTAAAAATTAGAGCAATTTTAGACCGAAATTTCTAGATTTTGTGAGCATCTGAGTTACCCCAGTATATTAAAGGTAGACGAACTTCCTAACATAACTTCAATAATTTCCTACGTATGCTAAGCTTAAAATAACTAAAACTAACCTAGGTTAACCTATCAAGCATCCTTCCACCTGTGCAAATATATATTTTAAGAAAATAAAATAAAATCGCTGTTGAAGGTAAATATATCAAACAGTATTGTGACATCGATAAGCTGCTTTGGCTTCGTGTAAGTCCGCCGGAATTCGGTCGTTTTCGACCCGGACTCGGAGTAACCGTTACTCAGTCGATAACCAACCGGTGAGCGGTAAACACGTAGCGGTTTTTACCGGTTCAAGCATCGTTACGAAGCGGTAAAGTGCGCAAAACTTACGCGGAACTTTTTTCGTTATCGCTATTCACGCTCGATAAAATTCAACCAATTCAAGAGGAGTGATTTCAAATATTATCACTATTTAATCTATAGTAATTTATATGTTATTTGCATTTGTAGATACACAATTTAGTGTTGTTATATCTTGTTTTACGGGGATTACAAGCGAATATCATACAATTTTATTTTATTTAGAAATATTTCGACCTAATATTTTTGAATAATATTTAAGGAGGCTTTATGTTGGTTATTAATTGCGATATTGTATGCTATACTCTCGTAATCTCTATATTATTTATTTTTTGTCAAATTGTTAACAAAACTTAATTCAAATTGTGTAGGAACTGTTTCTTAAATAAAGTTCTTCAATATATAATATATCTGTAAATTTATATTAAATAAATTAAATATATAAACCCGTATATATATAATAATATAAAACAAAACATATGAACTATAAAATAATTTACACCATTGAATTTATTGAACTAATATAGTAAATTAATTGTGATTTATAAATATTGTTTTAATTTTTACTGTGAGAAATGGATGTATATAATAACTAAGAGGTAAGAGATATTAAATTCCATTTTTAAATGGATCTTTGAAAGAAAAGCAGTGGCTCCTTACTTACTTAAAGGGGCATTTTCTTCTATGTCCAATTTTTTCAACCTAAATTAGTTCATTCACACAATTATTCAGTTTGTTTTATAACCATGTTGGCGTTCACAGTAACAAAATTTATAATTAATACGATAATGATTTTGCTGTGATTGCTAGCATTGCTCGACATAACCCAAACTGGATTATTATTTGTGATTTCTAATTTTAATTATTAATAAGCTCGCGTGAATCCAGCTTTAACCTATTAACTATACATCTTGCATATTATTAATGTTTTAAATAAATTAGTCCATCATATATAATTAAGTATTTCTAGTGCAAATTTTACATATTATCGATAAGAGTTGCAATTGAAAAGGTAAAAAATATAAATTATATATAAAATAAAATATACAAATGATAGCTAATATTAGGCTTAATTATTCACGTTCTGCCGTAAGTTAGAGGCTAGGTTCGATTTAATGAGTTTTGTCATTAGTGCGTTCATCCAGATGCGGTATTTTTTAATAAATATCTCAATTAAATATGTTTTTATTATATTTAGTAGTTCGAATCGTTATCTTGTAGAAACATTAATTGCGACAGTATGTTAAAATCTAAATAAATGCGTGTATATTAATACAAAAATACAAGCGATTTTTTGTCTCGCAAATTCGCTTAATAATTTTAATATATGTAAAACGTTTGAGTTGTCATCGAATAGAAACCTTAATAGCGACGGTATATTACGTTTCATTCGTAACAGTGTATATTAGCACAAAAACCGGCGATATTCTCCGTCGCACACTTTAATTTATTCGTTATTGAAGTTATTGAAAACTTTTGTAATTCAAATAATTTATAGCACGTTCGATCCATATTATTTCTAAGGGAACACAATTTCTAAAGCTGAAAAGGTCAACCTTCACTTTATGAATCAAACATTTACATTTTAATTTCAGCACGCAACATATATACACAGTAGAATTTTATTGCTTGTAATGTCCGAAACGCAAGAATTATTTCACAAAATGGATGGCCTTAAATTTTGATAACGCGTAATTATTGCGTAGATGTAGAATGTGAAACATGGTTATATTATTTTTGAAGGGGCTTTGTTCCAATTCATAATAAGCTTTCGCACATTTATCGCAATAGAATTACGTCTTCACGTTCAACGTGTTTATTTAAGCGTCCAATTAATAATTAAAAGCCACGCTACCCGAAATTATAAAGCACAATTATTTAAGGTGTATTTTCGAATATTCTATTAGCATTTGGGTTGCGGACTTCACTAGCCACCACCTTCTTACAGGCGCAGTAAATCGAATACTGTAAGTCATTTAAGTTGCGTATGTTATTTAAATCGAGTCAACATTCAGTGCTTTCATAAAGTTAGTTTGTTTACTGGGTCACCCTTATTCCCTATTGTCAAGAATGACGTTCCTTATATAATCACTCTGCCACACCCAACATTAATTCCGCGAAATACTAATATGCTAAGTATAAATCAATCTTGGAAGTAAACAAATGGGACATAGCTTGTTATTCCCTTGTGTACGTCACTACCGGATGGTTCTGTTCGGGATATTTGCGCTAAACAAATCAAATTTATCTCCCATTTATCATGCCTAGCTTAAATATCGCAGGAACCAAAACAGAGAAAGCAAATAATGGGAAAAATGATTTTTTTTTCCTGTTGAAGTCCATAAATCAGTGATTTGTGAAAAGTTCATGCCGTGGACGCGGCCTTGACGTCTTAAGCGGAACCGGAACATTTTACCGCATTGACCAGAAAAATCGGGAGGCGCGCATATGACAAAAAAAGAAAAACGAAGCGCACCGCAGAGAGCAATATTAATGGTTTCCTTTCCATAAGGGGATATAGTTTATAATAGGTTGCCGTAGATGGCTTGGCTTGCCGGCTTAAAATAGGGAAAAGGAAAATATAAAATGGCCCCCGTCACCCTACCTAGTGCACGTCACTAGTTTTACTAGCCATTTGTCAACCGGTAACGGTAAAAAATTCAAATGAAAACTGGCTACTCAACAGTCTGACGTAATTGAGATAAAACATTCATTTTGCTCACCTGCCACTCTGATTTGCTAACTGCAGATCAAGTAAAATCTGACATAGTTTCTCAGTTTGACGGAAGATTACGAATTGGGACTATCTCTCATTGCCAAACGAAAATTAATAAATAAATAGCATTTTGTAGGAAGACATAAGAACTAAATTGTAATTTTTATTGCGGTAAATAACGATTTTATTTCTATTTATTCTGCTAAATTTATAGCCTCAATGTTGTAGAATACCAAACGATTAATCTATTTGTTATTAATTATGTTCTAACAAACCATTAAAAATAGTCTCTTATCTGCCGAATATTAATAAAATAATTCGTGATATAATAAAGGGAATGACAGATTCTATGATACTATATTTAAGGGGCGATACTTGTGTGCAGACGATAAACCCTCCGACATACGTTATACAACATATTTTGTATGGTACATAATAAATTTGATTGTGTAAGTTACGTCGGTTATGAGAAAAATGCTGTTTTAATATTCAAAATTTTCTCCTCATTTTGTCCAAATTTATTTCTCTAATTACCACAAATATTGATTTCACGGTAATTGTAGCATCATGCATTTAAAACACAATATAGCATGTATAGTAAAAATTAATTATAAGACGTTCAAGTGACGGAAACTCCAGTTTTTGTTTTGTTTTTTTTAAAGTTGTTTTTGTTGGTTCTTGTGTGTATAAATATTGCAAATGTTTATAGTAGTGTGTAACCGTTGGTCTTTCAGTGACTTATGTTCATTTATTATTGAGCATCCAACTAGAATTTATTACTGCAGCGATTTCACTTATTTTTATGACTGCGGAGAAAGAACGCACGTAGATATATTTAATGATGACTGTATAGATTCAATCGCAAATGTAACAGTTTCATTATGGAATTGCTTTACCTTCTATTGCATTTGGTTAAATTTCTTTTTAAGGTTTAATTTAATTAAATGTTACGGTTCAAGTAATCAATCGGTTATATTAATACTAACGAAATACAAAGCTCAAAGTGATAAATTTGTAAGAATTTATCACATAATCCGGTAATTATTAATAATACACAACTATCTTTGGCAAATGTAAGAAAAAGAGTGGAAAGATACCATGCATATTTTTATTAAATGTACCAATTTATTATTTATATTAACCAAAAGATAAGATTATTATTAATAATGACTGGTTATTATTAATACAAACCGGATTTATTATATCAACCGTAATATATATGATCGTTGTTTGAGAATAGCACTATGATTTCGTCGGAATATTATTAAACTTAATGTTCTTATTGTTAGATTTATAGTAACAATAATAGGTTTACGGTACATTTAACGGAATATCTGTAGAATACTGATTAGAATAAGAGAATGGCCTCGGAATGAATAGCTTAATATGGTGCGTGCGAATTACTTTTTAAGGGTGTGTGATGTCATGTAGAATGGGTCAATTATGTTTGAATGGAGTACGTACACTGTAAAAAGAATATGTAAATTTACAGTATCTTAACAAAATTTACTAATAAAAATTGATACTAATACATATATAGTTGCTAAAGATTTCAAATGGTACACTTTTTGAGACAACTTTGTTTAAAATTGTTTAAATCTTTAATATCGTTTATTTGGAATCTAAATATTTTAACTGGAATAAATCGGGAGTGCCCTGTACTCGACTTTCTTATAATTAAATTTCAGTATATAATTCAATTAAAATTTCGAGGCCGATTTTTCTTTGTGATCGCTTTACTTCCTGTATAAACATTAAGTATACGAAACTAAATATGACAGAAGTCTATTTCCATCGGTTCGATTATATAAATAAAGGCTATTTGCCAAAGTTTTGAAATTGTCAAATATGAAAAATGATCGAAATCGTTATGTGATCATGCTAGTTTATTTATTTAAAAGGCATTTGTGAGTGACACATCTAAACAAAAGCGGTATACGTTACCATTTTTCGTGACATTTGACAGTTAAATTTTAATATATTCTATATAATGGCGTGCACCTTGCGTCTCACCCGCCCTGCCCCGCTGGGTATACATATCAATGCCATTTGTCATATTTTAATGTAGTCAACATATCACCGAAAATATGACAGGTGAAAAAATATTTGCACGCGCGATGCTTCGCATACATAAACATACATACACAGACAACAAACAAACAAAACCGGCAATGATAAACGGTAATTATGATAATTCAATCGGAATGAATGCTCATTGAATTATAATAATAATAATAATGATGATTCTGTTGAATAATTACGCGCCAAAAGTATAATGAACATAACAAAATGGCCTGAAAGCTCTTGCGAAGCGGCGGAGAACGATGCGAAATTAAAAGAATTATTAGTTCAGTGTGCAAAGCGGGAACAAGAGCAAAGAATCTGAAATTAATTGCATTTGCGATACTCGATTAAAAAATAATGACCACCACTCTTTCATTTCTTAGAGATGAATTAGTTTTGTTGTAAATTTGGCCAATTCGCCATCCTTTAGCCCACCAACAACAAGAATAGACAGCGATACTTAAGACAGTCGTTAATCTGTCTTAGATTTCATTTTTATTTTTCTCCTCATATTTCAAAAAAATAATTGCATTATTCATTAT
Organism: Leistus spinibarbis; assembly: GCA_933228885.1. NCBI lineage: Eukaryota > Metazoa > Arthropoda > Insecta > Coleoptera > Carabidae > Leistus > Leistus spinibarbis. The sequence continues at coordinate 6,580,561 of OW121801.1, read as the reverse complement.
ATGTTAACACAATTCAGCCTCACAGAATCTGTGTTACTATACGAAATACTTTAAATAATTTAAAACTTAAATCCGTTCCCTGTCATTTTACAATAAAATAAATTATTATACATACAAATATACATACATTTGTTGATGAGATATAATAATGTTGTGTATTGGTCATTAAGTCGTTACAAACTTATAAAAAGTTTTAAAAAAAAATTAAAGGAAAAAAATCGTACTCGTGTAAATGAAAGAACAGCAATAAATAATAGATAAAATCAGAAATTCAAGGAAAACGCATATTATTTATAAGGTATATATAAAATATTATAATTAGTAAAATATAAAATACATAACCTAACCATAAATATTCCATATTAGATTTTATATGCGATTAGAAAATACATAGAAGTTACTCGATATAAATCGCTTATTGATAAATTATTAATATTCATAATTTATCTGGGTTATGGATTTTTTTTATTAAAACTGTTTCTTTTTGTTACTGATATGTTAAATGCTACGAGATAATTAATGAAGCCAAACTGTTCATACACTATATCAGATTTTAAGCACGAAAAGCTCGTTGTAACATTATGCAAAGTAACATATTCAAGATAATATTTTGTATTTGTTCATAGTTTCATGTCTGGTTCAACTTTAACATTGTTAGAAATTTGCTCATATGTGACAATTTAATTGAGTTTATGTTCTACATAAGTACATACAGTTAAATTTCCATAAAAATTAGATGTCGTTGCAGACAACCAACTTTCTACGGTTATAATTTAGTTTTATAACATAAACATTAAACATTGTACAAATATTTCCCATAAAATAAAATGTACATTAACTATTCTGTCGTTCAATCTCAGTTAAGAGGAAGCACAGGATAGTGCCTATTCGGTTAAAATTTAAAAAGCTTCACTCGACTAACATATACTCCCATTTATAAAATTATATTATTATATCGATGAAGAATGGGTCCACGGGTTAATCTATTAATTTTATAATTAATTACAAACAAAGAATTAGAGGACACATTTCCTAAATAGATCATATCGCAATATTAGTTTGATTAAAATTAAAATGAATTTTCGAAATCATCCAATATGCATAATCAACTGATTGAAATAATAATGCCATTTCGCTCTTTTCCTTTTTAATTACTTTTATGTTTTTAGCCACCAGTAAACGAGTTACAAATTTAAAACTCCATTTACACAAATTACTTTATCAACTTTACATTTTCTTCCAACTTTCCTTCGTCAAACCACCTTTTAATAATTGAATTGTTAAAAATGTCGTTATATAACCAGGAAAATCAGAATCTGTTTAGTGTGTGTACTAAAATATGCCTTTTGTTGTAAACGTTGTTGACTTTGTGCATAGTGTGGATGGACATAGTGTTGTTGGTCTCTCCTTTAGCGACCGCCTTGCCTCGCCCGAGCCAGCCAGCCCGTATTTCAGCGAAACCGATGGCGATGGCACAGAAGCGAGAATGTGCTGCCGTTGTTGTGGTAACCCCGTTACGTTAACGGTTTATATTGTTAAGAACAAAGTAGCCCGTATTATGTGGGTTCTTTGTTAACTTGTTTCCAGGTGAGAAATAATTGCACAACATAGAACCCAGAATATACTGCCACGCCATTCTAACAACGTAGGTACTATTTAAACAACTATTTCGAATGGTGGAATGAAGAGAAATTGCTTTATAGACGACTAAATTTACAATGAATATTTATAATGTAAATAAATAATACTAATTATTAAAATGCACAAATTTTGTTTTACGAGCGAGCGACGACTAACATCCAAGTATATGAGTTACATATATATGTTTTTTTATTCATGCTGACGAGACGAGAACTATTTGTCAAGAGATTTTTTTGTTCCAAGAATGTTATAGACACACGAGTAAGCTATTTATCTACAGTGTCTTACACTGAGTTTTCTTGAACATTTAACCAAAGAAAACTAATAGGTTAAATCTATGCTAGTCACAAAAGCTCTTACAAACGCATAATTCAAATCACTAGAAATTATAATTCAAATCCCTGCAACTGTAGTTTCTAACAGTGAATTGAAATATAAGTTTGTTATTATTTAGATTTCTATGCCTCCAAACAAAATTTAATGCATGTATTCAAATATGCAAAAGCATATCCCGCACTATAATATTTGACAGTTATAAATTCGATGAATATTTAACCAGCAATTGAAATGTTAGTACAAATAATATACACTACATTTGGTGCCGCCTTGCAGATGAATGGATATTACACGTTTAATGCTTGTAAAATATGTTATAGGAATTATTTGCTAAGATAAACTATCAGATCAATCTAAACCGAAGAAATTCCGCTTTGAATTATTTCAATAGGCGACTCCACCATTCAACTTATTCATATAAGACAGTATTACAAATATGCTATTTTTATGCTACACTCAGAGATATTTCATTAAATAATTACTGTTTAATTAATAACAAGCTTCGGTACAGACATCTATGCCTTAAGCTCACCGTATTACAATTATAAATGCGAACTGCGCACTACACTAGCCGTTACTCAGCTGCAAGCGCATGCGCACGCGCTCATATATTTTAAATTAAAAACTAAATATTTTTAATTATTTTTATTGTCTTTGGGTTCATGAACTGAATGTTATTGTTACAAAAAGTCTTAGAATTTTCTGTAAAATTTGTGGGCCGTATAATTTTGGATGTATAAGGGTAGGGCACAAATTTGATCTTACGAGCTTACGTTTACGAGATTATCAATTCAGGTATATTGAGTAATATACATTTTTGAATTCACGATGACGAGGCAAGATCTTTTTGTAAAGGGGAATTTTAATTACGTTAATGTTACAGACACACGGCCAATTGTTAAAGCATTCGGCTAACGCTCTTCTGTACTTTGTACGGTATATACATTGTTACCATATTTTTGATTATAGTAACATTTTTTAATACCATAAAACTATTCCAAATAGTATAATCAGATTATATAAAGATTTTGGTAAAAATACTAATTAAATGTATAGAATAGTCTGTTTTATGTTTTGCTTAAAATTGGGAAAAAATATACATGACCGAAAATAAATATTTCAGATAACCCTAGTTTTGCTATCATAGCATATCTATATAAATAAATCATATGACATTTAAAACTAATATATTTTTCATTTTATTTCCATAACCTAAATATAAATTTCAATTAATGAAATGTGAAAGCATCGCGTATAAATATAAATTGATCAATTAAATATTAACTCACTAAAGGGTAGTATCGATGGGCCGGTATGGGCAAGTGACGCTGCGGTAGCCGTCAACGAATATCGAACTAGTACAAAAAAATAAAAGGAAATATTTCGAAAAGCACTCCAAATGTCTAATTATATTGATTATGACTGACGCTAACTTTTAACACTAGAACATATAAATTGATCGCGAAATTTATCCGGACTTTTATCGAATTAACCCACATAAAAAATGGACAAGGCCTCAAGTTTCTTGACACTTACATGGTGATGCCTGTTCATGTCCACGCCAAACACATTTGTTATTAATGTTGCTGTCTGTGCAGTCAAGGAAAATTAAAATCATTTATTTATTATTACACAAAATGAACTTAGACAAGAACATGGAATCACAAAATAATATGGTCGCGTGAATTCGAATGTAATAACGTTACAGTAGCAATAATGAATCTAAAACACATGTCAGACGGTTATACAAAGCTTTAAGAGGAATCTTACGCTAGCACGTTTGAGATATATATATATATATATATATATATATATATATATATATATATATATATATATATATATATATATATATATATATTAAACACGCGCGAATTGTCCCTGAATAGCTTCATATTTATTCCGTTAGTCGTTTTGCCGCTAGAGGCGACACTACACTTCAAATATATAATTGGCAATTATTCGAAATAACACATCAAAAACACTGTGTGACGCAGAGAAATCTAATAGTTAAACTATGTTGTGTAATATTTATCTAATATATCATTTGATAAGTTAAGTTTCAGTACAAAGCCAGACTTATTTGGTATCATTTATCGTCTGATAACGAATGCATATAATATATAAATTGAATAAAATATAGCAGCGCCACTATATTTCACTTAATTCTAACTATTTGTCTTTAGTTTGTATTGAATATTGTTATTAAATTACAATGAAACGAAAAATTCCAGTGCTTGGCGTTTTATTATTGGTTGTTCGCCGACGGCTTTATTGTTTATAATTCCTATAGAAATACAAATTAATATATGTTAACCGAATGAGATTTATATGATTCGAGTACATCATACACACTTGTTTTATGCTAAATTATTTGTATTCATTATGAAGCAAAGCCAGTTAGGTTCCTAAAATCCCTTTAGCCTATACAAAATACGAAATAATTGACACAAAATTGGATGTGCTAGAAATGGCAGAGATAACCTTAAAATAGAATGCCCATGTATATATATGTATGTATATTTTACGATAATGAAAACATTTGATGTAGATTTATACGGGATCAATGATAGTAAACCCATTTTGCAGAATTTGGCTGATTTTGCTTTTGCTTTTGCTTTACGAACGAAGCTTAGATATACACAACCGGATTATTTTGTCAATTGGTATCATACTGTGACCTACATTCATTTATACATTGTGAACATTTTCCTTCTACTTCTATTTTAAATTGTCATGGAACTTCTTCATCATTACTAACAAATTACACTTTTAAATGTGTTGCTTCAGAAATATGAGCATTAGGCGAGAAATAGTGTAAATTAAATGTTTTTTGTTCTAGGTGCCATCAGGACCAACACAGCATGTTATTGAATCCAGTACCATGGGGTACACTTCTTTTGCTATGCCTTCCTGCAGTACTTCTAACTTCATCTACCAATATCAGTAAGTTCATCATATTATGAATATCAATTTTAACAAAATAACAATTTTACCACATTTATATATTTACAACGAACATAAAAAATGGCTTGCTAATTATTTTTATCAACGATGTCACGAGAATGGTTATTATAAACAACTTTTTAAAAGCAAAATATACACGCAATAGTAAAAGTCAAAAGTTTTCCCACCAAAAATAACTGTACATAACATTGGCGTAAACGTGTGATTAGCTGATAAGATTTAACTACTTTCCTAGTTGAAAATTAGACTCAAAGTTTATATTATTTGCTTATATTTAAAACAAAACTAATTTGTATAACGCTAGACGACTATTTCTTTGTTCAAATAATAAAATCTAGCACCTACCAACATACATCCAAGTATAGTTCGCCTCACGAAAATTCAAGGGATCGTCATATTACAATTATCCGTCCATGGATAATAAAAATACAAAGAAACACATTATGCTACTCATCATGAACAACATGAGGAATATTAGGAATTAAATGTGTTTCAAACCAATTTTCGAACAATTCAGAATTCATTTATATGAGTTGTAATCATATCTGGAAAACGAATTTCTGTGAAGAAATCTGACAGCTAAATACTATAGCTCTCTTGTATTGACTATACAGCAATCTAAAAATCATCTGTTAACAAACTGCTAATACTTCTTTATCTGTTGAGACATCCTTTTCCCTTTGCAACATACTTCAACTTGGTCTTAACTGCCATTAGGGCTCTGGTATAATCGAATTGATCCCCCGGCGGTCGGAAAAGATTAAGAATTAGCCGGATACGTCCCTGTAAATGGCGAATATTGTATCGCGCTAAAAACACGACTATGGTTCACGAAACTACAACGAAATATTATTGATTTTACGTGTTTTACGTGATAAACATAACACAGTTAAGATAACTCTCCGAACCTCCAGGCGATTGGGACTCGGACCATTGGAATAGACACGTAGTTAACCTTTATTCACTCATCACATGCATCTTTACATTCGAAGTATTGCAATCATGTATATTTTTGGATTCATGGCGACGAGACAAGAACTTCTTGTTAAGGAGTATTTTAAAAGCCCAGTGTGGGACATTTTAGATGTATTCACGCAATACGATCCATTGATTTTACTTGTTAAACTCATACGAGATATCGCGGTGACCCTCCAGACGATTGGTGCCCTGACCATTTGACATGCAATTTAGCTGATATATTCACAGTTTTTTTTTTACATCTATCTACTTGACGTACACATACGCTGAACTTTTCCAATTTCCTTTGTATGGTATCGCATATTACAGAAGGGCGGCGACGTACATAGAGATAGATATATTGTTAGTTCAACTACAACATATCGCTATTTCACTTACTTGTATTAGATGTTCCGGCTGTTATTTTGTATTGCTCATTCTTTTTTGCGATTCTTTTGACCATATACGATATTTCAGGCAATTTAAAAACGCCCTCCAGGTATTTAAGCTTAACATGCGAACGGGGGCGTTCGGGGGGAATATTAAATTGGAAAGATTCGTCTACCGTGTATTTGAACGATGTTTGCTTGTAAGTTTTTCATGTTTGTCAATATTTACAGAGAAAATAACCGAGGCAAAAATTTGATTTTTACCTATATATATACGAACTTTACTGATTTGATATTTGCAAGATAACATCAATTTGTAAAGAGTGCTCTGACTCAGAGCCTCTGAGCTCTGTTATTTGAATTCTGACTTTGATATCTGTTTACTTTCTTGGATGAAGTGCAAAAGGAAGAATTATAATCATGAAAAATATCAAACATGAGAATTTCACGGAAATACACATTTTTAGCTACCCTAAATTCATTTTAACTACGTTTGAGATGCAAGGGTTTATTTTTGCAACTATTTCAGTATCCATAAAAAAGATAAATAGTATATAAGTTTGAATTTGCTTTGTCTACGTAAAAGTTTAGTTTAGACCACTGTAGATTATGTGTATTCTGGTTTAAAATGGCGATTTCTTCAGAATAAACTACAACCACAGATATTACATACGTCGGAGCGAGCGATATACGTTTTTGGTATCAAATAGACGTAATAACGAATGTGTGTGCAAAAAAATAATGCTGATGCCTGTGCGATGAAATACAAGTTTAAAAAATCATGCGAAATAATATAACTGTATGGGCATCCGCTGAATTGTATAGCTAAATAAATATGACTATATTTTTAAATATGAGTTGTACCTACGTTTATAATAACATCGCTGTCTTGTTTAAAAACACGAAACTCCAGCGTGGAGCAATATTTTAACAAGAATTCATGAAAATTGGATGTGCCTTCGGCGCAGATTATTTTCCAAATGTTTTCGCCGTAATAATGAATATGAACAACTTTTTCATAACGAAATTACAAAGATAAATAGAGTATATATAGGTAGATAAATATTTATACCAATTATATACAAAATAATTTCATATTTTGAATATAAAACTGTAATATGAATAAATTTATCAAATTTCCATACAGTTAAAATAAAAAATAATTTTTAATAAAATATTTATGGAATGTAACATAATTTTTTTCAATTCCCTGTTCGAATGTATTGAGAAATATTGTAATAATACCAGTTTCGGTTGAGTACAGGTCCCTCTAGATATTTATACAGAGTAGGCAATCTTCTTAAAATAAGTTGACAGCAGTATTAAAAGTTATTTCAAATATGAATTCTAGAATTTTGTAGTTCAATGAAAGTCAAAAGATCCATGAAGTGTAAAATTAGTTCCATTCGTTTTTTGTCGCCTGTCCTACGAAGGACGAAGGGTGGCTTTGAAATATTTGAATTTTAAATGGGGCATTACAAGTTCTGAAATTGCTTATTATATTAGTTATAACGACACGAATTATCATATATTATTCAACACTTGTGTTAGTTAACAACGTGAAACTCATATAACTCTATTTACTCATACACGCTATTTACTCAAATTCAAACTCCCATATGACAATGAAATTGCAATTTAGTTCTGGATGGTCTGGTTTCTGCAGAGTTTTAATTTAATTTATACATTGCAATCTATTTATTATACTTTATAAATAAATAATACTATATGAAATCCGTTACTGTTTACTTTCTTATACGTTATATATATATATATATATATATATATATATATATATATATATATATATATATATAAGAAGAAATAGAATGGTAATGGAAATATCCGTTTTGAGGTTTCCTGCATCCATTTTAACTATACTTTTATGTGTGTGTGTCTGTCTGAGTGTGTGTGAAACATTTGTAAATTAGAGGAAATTAATAAAAATAATTTCGTTATAAATAGAAATGAACCACAATTTTATTTAAAATATAGCGTTATTTAGATTTTCATAGAAGGCAACGTTGTGTACTTTACAATTATTTTTTATTTGAAAAACGTCTAATTGATTCCTTTGCAATTTCGATTCGCGATTACTAATTTAACGCTAATTTTATTATATAACCGTAATATAAAAATATATAAGTACTTAAGAAAGTTCTTTATAGAATAAACTATTCAGTGAATAAAATAACTATTTTTATATCATCTCCTAATATATTTATATTGAAAATGAAAAAATATAGACCAGAGGATGCTCGTAGCCAAAAGGTTTTTCCGGGTTATTTTACGAGTTTCACAAGTTTTGCAGCTACGCCTTTTTTTACACTTTTTCTTCTACTTTTTTTAAGAAGTTTTTTTTTTTATTCTCGCGACCGTGTTGCACTCTCCATAACTAAATCAACTGATTTTCCGTCGACGTACTTTGCTACCTATACTCCAACTCCTACTCTAGTTTCAGCGCCATGACTTTATTTTATGAATTTTACATTTTACGTTATTTCATACATACGAAATATATACAAAATAATACAATTTTTTATTTGGTTTACAAACGAAATGTTGTTTATTAAAATTTATGAATACATTTCGAAATATGCAAACAATATACGTATAGCCGCTAGAGCACAACAGAGACATGTCCTTACTTTTCAGCATCATAATTGTTTATATAAATTACGCCGTTTTACTCAAAATACAAACAACATATAATTGAATTTATGTTATACACATTTTGAATATTATTATAGTTTGAATTCATTATTTAGTTACTAATTTCGAGTTCTTAATTAACAGGACGATTACTAGTAGCAAAATACAAAAACTTCGCCGATCATGTACTTTGTTAAAAATAAATATATTGACATTGTTGAAAATAGTATTTGATGATCGATTCGAGGGATGATCAAAACGTATATTTCGGTAAAATATCAAGATCTATATTTTACATTCCTTTAAGCAAGTAATTATTACTATAAAATTATGAAAAATTGATTTTTAAACCTAGAGGTAGAGCAGCAAACGCGATATCGGAATGTATATTCTGAAAATGTATGTCTTTGACTGTACAAGTACGTTGTGGTACGATTCATTTTAGCATGGCTAATGGTGAGTTTAGTTATAAATTCGATGTGATGAAGTAGCAAATGTCAATTGAACTGAAAATGTGTGGAAAATTGGGAAAACATTTTTATTTATTCATCGGGTCTGTCCGGCCATTGTCAAACTAATAAAAAAAATGTATTTTCCAATATCAATGTGATACTAGAGGGATTCCAACGTATTGTGTATGTGTGTGATATGTATTTGTTCTCTAAACAAGAGAATTTGTGTTCAAATACTGGATTTATGTGAATGTGTATTTGCCTATTTGAATAGTAACAATATATATGTGCGCTTAAACTTTAGGCGAAGACAAGCATTTGTTTCTAAAACACAACAAACCAAAACCAACACACGGTTTAACGCAATTACACAAATTTAATTACAAATTTGCACATGTAAATTATTTCACATACAACTTGGTGTACAAAGTACACATTGACGTCCAGTTTACCTTTGCTAATTGCGATTCTTTGGGCGAATCAAAATAAAAACACAAAAAATGCTGGAGAAGCCTTCACTAGATTTTCTAGTCCTTTCACTGTCTGTAATTATAATAATGCTTTATTTTGTTTCTAACTCACTCAACTAGGAAAATAAAAAAAATAAAAAGAAAAGAAATAACTACATAAAATATGTGCATATTTCTTATTTAGACCCAGTATTATAAACTAGTTAATCCTTCATTAAATTTTACTGCAACTAAATTTAAACATAAAATGACTACAAAATAATGTATCCATAAGAAATGCCATTTTGATTCGATATTGTTTATTTTAACGAAGGAATAAATTTTAATGGTTTTTTAAATTGTTTATAATACCAGCCCTTAATCTTTCATTAAAATTTACTTAGCAACTAAATTTGAACATATAATACCAGCGTTATTATTATTCCATAAGAAATGTCATTTGATTCGATGTTGTATATTTTTACGAAGCAATACATTTTAATAGTATATAAAATTGTTTATAATATCAACCCTAAATGTTTTTATAGTAATATCATTAAATTAAATGGAATATTTTCCAAATAATATAAAACTTATATTATATATCACATATATTATAGGGAAATTAATGTAATTATTTTAATATTATGTATATGAGTTCCATTATATTATATTATAACAAATAATTAATAAATGAATATCAAAACCTAATTTTAGCATACAAAACATATGGCTCCTTTTTAACCGTGTATGTGATCCATTTTCATTTACCAGTCATATTTGATATGAAATATTTATCTATAAATATTTTTCAATTTTCGGATTTTATTTTATGAAAATGTTATGTTTGTATATACTGTTATTTGTTTTATGGTAATATAAATACGAATGATTGTTTTTATTTGCAGGAAATAAAGAAATTTATACGTATCCGGAATGGAGAAAAACATGGTATTCGACGTTCGAGTCGCAAGGTCGCGGTGGAAAATTGGGCAAGGGAAAAAATAACACAGTCACCAATGTGACGGTGCAACTCGGAGCGACCGCCTTTCTACATTGTCATCTCAGGACAATGGTTGAACGGACTATCTTAGGAGCTGAGGTAAGGACATATTCAAATAAGCTGACTTGACCTGTGTTCGACAATCTTATTCTTATTCCTTTATTTTATCAGTCATTTTGCTGTACCGTCTTTATAGGGCATTAACCATATTGGCAAAGAAAAAGGCTCATTATTTTTTTTTTCGAGATCTATTTTGTGTAAGTTAAATGCTTAAACTTTAAAAATATATTTTCTTTTGCCTCATGGCTCCCGTATGCTTCTTTTATTACGGCACCAAGAAAAAAAGGATGTAAATGGTGCAAGTGATTTCTCGTCACAGGATCGTTTGAAAAAAAAAATGTAACGGGATTTTAAAGATACATTAAAATACTGTGCACTGAACCTCTAAGGTTTTTTTTTATTGAAATGCCCATATTTGGCGCTCTATTAAAAAAAGTGGGAAAAATTATTTACATTTTTTGAGTTAAATCGCATGCCAAAAACCGAGGCTTTATTCAAAATGCAGTTTTAGGGGTTCAATGAGTAAAAGAAACAATTTCGAATAGAATGTTCAAAACTAGAAGCTAATTGGACTTATAGTTTTTTCTGAATCATTTGCACCAACTTTGACGTTAATTTGAGAGAAACGCTTTTAAAGTTTTATTAACAGTCTTAATTTTAATAATTTAATTTTTTTACTATCTTTCATTGATAAATTATTTATTTAGTATCTTACCAGTAATCATCTACTCCTTTTACTGTATATTTAAAAAAAAGAAATTTATATAAATATACGTCTTTATAATCAAAATAAACAGAATCGAAAAATGAGATGGTATGTTTTAAAGTTATATAAAACAAATTTTAAGTCGAATTTCGCAAAACCCTTTTAGAAATATGTTCTAAATAATAAATAGCCGCTAGCTAATAATTAATGAGAGAAAAAATAATAATATACAACAGAGAAAATAAATACAATAGTTATATTATTAAGCGCGGATTATGCAATTGACTCTGCTATATAAAAATATATTCTGTAAAAATATCAGCTCTATAAATGGAGAGATGAGCCTATTAAACTCGAACAATTTATTTTTACTACGTATAAGAAGGTTAGAAGGCAAATAGGCATGAATCCAGAGAAAATGAATTCGAAATGAAATGTCCGTGTACAATATGTGTATTTTTTTAACATCTCCAAACGTCTGTTTGCGTATGTATTCTAGCATGTATCGTGGGTTCGGCGCCGTGACTGGCACATCTTATCCTCGGGCATGTTAACCTACACCAATGACGAACGCTTCCAAATCCTCCACACAGAGGGCTCCGACGACTGGATACTCCAAATTAAATACGTGCAGAAACGCGACAATGGCACATACGAATGTCAGGTAAAAGAACACACCCTACATTCAACTGACACAATACAATCAAACATAAATACCCTTCTTCTATTCAATAAATACTAAATATATTTCCAATTCAATATATACCCTTTGTTGGCTATACAAACCACTCACCTCACCCATCCATCTGTTGAATAATTGGAAGGCTGGCAAGTTTTTATGCACATATTTTGTAAATGTACATCTATAAATAAAGTATTTGCTTACAAGTATTGAAGCATAAATATTTTTGAGTTTGACATATATTTAGATTAATTTGACTACGCTGATTCCAAAAATGCTAATTAAAGTGGTGAAAGACCGTTAGAAATTGCTGTTAGCGCGCTTTGAAGTTGATAAAATGCAAAAATGCATATAAGTCGAAAACGGTGCATCAAATCGAGCCGCCGTTAACGCATTTGAATTCCCCGATATTTAATTACTCTAGAAACTTAGTTTTAGCCGGTTTGAAAAGAAAAAAATTTTTGGACCCATTTCACGGAATTTTTTTAACTTTAAATTTTTATCAAACTTTGCGAATTTTTTCCGAACAAACCATGAAAGATAGAGAGTTGAAATTTGGACAGTCAAACAACCTATATTTGGTGTATATTGTCAAATTTTTTCAACTTAATTGGAATAATATTACGACCGCCACAGCAAACCGCGAGAAAAAACAGTGAAAATCGCATTTATCTAAAATATGGATTGGGTATTTGATCCGTAGAGGACAATGATGCAATGCCCTTTACAAATTTGAAATATTTAAAATGTTCCTTAGAGCACAATGGTGATATATCTCAATGATTTGAGATATAAATTCTGTTGGTACTTGATCTGAATAGTAACAAAGATGACATGTACACGGAATTTAACTTAACGTATATGTCTCCTCTGTGAATATGGAAGAAGAACGTAATGTAGCATCAGAATTTAAATGAGATGCATGATTAGAATCATAGTTTTACATTCCTGTGGCTTGTAATGCAAGTTTTTATATATTAATAATAATAATTTAACTAACATATTATTATGTAGTTAAGGAACAAGCATTGTTTGCGTCATTGTATGCAGATAGCCGTAGGCAAAATATATATAATATATACATAAAACAAGATTAGGTACGTACAACGCACCGATGCGTCCAGATCGCCTTAGGTACGCAATGCGAGCAGTGGCGGTCTCCCTCCTACTTCATGCTTGGCATTAAAATTAAATATATATATATTATTATTATGAGATATGAATTCACAATTTGAAATAAATGTTTAAAAAAGTCATTTTTTGATATTGTCAAAAACAAGTACCGAGCATAATAATAATATAGGGAACCGTAATACCAACCATTGATGGCTATGTAGTTAATCTATCTAATAATTGATGGTATTTCAAATTATCTTTTATCATTTCTTAGAGTTTTTGTGCTAAAAATCAGAAAATATGAAAAAATATTATAAATATAAAAATATATTGATAAAAACATTTTTATAATATTTTTTTATGGCCTTTGGGTTAACAATATGAACAAATCTTTAGCTTCTTCGGTACTTCGTACGGCGAGCTAAAATTACATTTATGAATTATGAAGCAGACTAGCAAAATAAATATACAAAATATTATTAATTAAAACTAAATATTTATATTAATTTATTTTTTTTCACTAAGGGTTCGTATTAATTTAATATACCATTAAAATTTATTCCTTCGTTACAAGAATCAATATCGAATCACAATATGGAAAAATAATTATGCTGTATTATGTTAGTTGCTGTGTAATTTTTAACGGTTGATTAAATTATTTATAAAACCGGTCCTAAATTTATAATAAATGTACGTCATATATATTTGATTGATTACATAATTACTATTTTCACATCAATTGAATTCTTTTGAATATATCACAAATACATTTTCGTCAAATTTTCCCGACCGTGTAGAAATCACGATTGAATTTGAGAGCACTCCGTGCAATATAACGAACTACAACCTGTATTTCCTGACTATCCAAACAAATACTGTATATTCGAATTAAAAATTCAACTATGTTCTGCAAATAGACCAAATTTTAATCCGCCACCAACCAGAAATTAAATTAAACTACTCTTTTTTAACCTAACCTCAAATTAAAACAGTGGAATACCAATTGAAACGAATTGTTAACATAACCTTTAACTAGAATTTAAAAATTGTACACCGAACTCATAGTAGTTTCGAATACGTGTACATAATGGTATAAAAATTGAATCATCCGCCATCTTGAATACGAAAAACCTACACAAAATTCAGTACTCGACAAAATCAAATGTAATTAAAAGCGCTACCAAACGTATGTACAATTGCGAACTTTGAATGGGTCTAAAAAGTACTGTATTTCATATAATAATGTACATATCTGTATGTATGTGGTTATAAATGTTATTATAGAGTGTACATTGAGTTGGAAATATGATTATAGTATAAAAGACTTGTATTTTGTCCTGTGCGCTGAAATCCGAACTGTACTATTGATGCTATTTATTCAACGCTAATTTTATTTCGGTGTTATATGTCTACTTGCTTTCATAAACATATTTAACATTGCTACATATTATATTTAATATCATTTTGGTTATACAGGACGTGATCCTGGTAACCATAGGATCTCATCTGTCAAAAGTTAACTGGAAGAGTTGGAAGAATTGAGATAACTAAGTTTTGACAGATGAGTAAGGGAACAGTTAATTCAGTTATGGTTATCAAGATCGGGCACGCACTGAATCGGAAAATTAATCTCTATATATATATATATATAATCGACATTTTAGAGCACTATGGTGACATGTACGTATGTATGCTAAAAGGAGATATCGAAATTTGGTTTTTAAATATTTACAAATTTAATATAATTATTCAGAAATAGGTTTGCCTTAAACATAAACATCCATATATGTTTCTCTTACATGAAAATTCACACAAAAGTAACATTGTAAATTCATACAAGATAAATAAGAATATGATTTTTTTTATTGTGGATGGTAAAAAATCAGATTAAAAAATGCTTCTTATAGATATCACACTAGGACATGTCACCAGTGTACCAATATACGATTTAAAAAATAAAATAGCTCACAATTAATCAAGATATCGTTTTGAATTTTTTCAGGTATATTTATTCACACTGTAAGAGTACAAACATTTTTCTTTTTTGATTTTTACATTGGTATTTTGGTCACACGATTTTTTTTTTTAAATTCATCAAAAAAATTACAGTTGACATGATTTTGGCCGTGTGGAACATCAATTTCCGATTTCAAAAATGGGTTCTTTTGAAAAACGACCACCATTTTGTTATATTTCGATGAAAAAAAAAATCCTTTTAGTCCGGGCTATTGAGACTTTAACACTTAATAATTTTCCTTTTTTTTCCCCGATGTTCCAGACGGCCGAAATCATGTCAACCGTCATTTTTTTGATGTGTTTTTGAAAAACTTCGTGTGGCCAAAGAAACCAAAGTAAAAATTAAAATAATATATTTTTGTACTCTTAAAGTGTGAATAAATATACCTGAAATATTTCAAAAATAATATCTTGATTCCTTTTGTAATGAAAAAATGTTTAAAGAATTTCATGGTAGAATGACCTTTTAAATGAAGAATATATATAAATATATATATATATATATATATATATATATATATATATATATATATATATATATATATATGTAAAAAGCAAAAAGGGTGAAAACCACTGCTCTATATGACAAACATATGCCAATATTTATGTTTTCCATTGAAAATGTGTGTGTATTTGTTTTAGGTTGCAACTGGTGCAGGTTTGACGTCGCACTACGTCCACCTTCGCATTGTAACGCCGAAAGCGTATATCCAGGGTTCGTCGGGGGAGCACCACGTAGACATGGGCAGCATCATTCGACTGGTATGCGTTATTGAGAGGGTAAGTGAGTCGCAGCTTATAAAATAACCATTCGTCGTCGCCGCCTCAGCCTTCTATTATTAAAATACAGTATCTGTATGAATTGTGGCCTGTGTCTACTGGTTGCAACTTTATTAAAAAGTTATTTGTAATTTAACACAAATATTTTGACACTCCTATAAATAGCAAGTTTTTTGACAACGTACATAAACAAACAGTGCATAATACATTGTCATTCTATCGATTTTTACATTATTCATTAGAGTGCCTGTTTTCGTATAAAGCACAAAGTTTTTTTTTTATTTAACATTGTCGCAGAACAACTTTTCATTCAAAAAGCAGCACACTACATATATAATTTAATAACAATATGAACAGTAAATTGTAGTCAGTATTTCATTAAGCTACTTTGAGCCCTACGGATAAGTATAAAATTTCAATTTGTAAAAAAAAAACTCAAAAACTAATTAAAATTTTACAAAATTAATGCGCATATTCTATTTTGCATTACGTGTTTAATATATAAGAGGATTTATACTGCGTTCTCAAGAAAATTAATCTGAAGTAACCTTCGCTCGACTTTCTTATACTTAATGTTCATTATACACAAGCAATTCTGGTTCAAAATTTTAAGCATAAAATATAATACTTTTACAAAATCTAGAGACAGAACATTGAGAAAATAGTTAAAATGAATTCTGGGACCTTCAAAATGGATACTTCCGGTAATATTTTGAGTTTAATCACTAATCCGTTATACTGTACGTATAAGAAAATTAAAATATCAGCCGACATACCCTTGAAATTACGAACAAAAAATATGCTTCCCACCTAAATTTATTTCCAGACAACTTAATAAAGATACAAACATCTTCAATTCAGCGATTAATAACTAAGTTGTTATATATATAATAATAAATTTTCAATAACGTTAAGTGCGAATTAAGAGTGCTACAGATATATATATATATATATATATATATATATATATATATATATATATATATATATATATATATATATGTGTGTATTAAATTGTCCAATTTCATGACGTGTCAAGGGGAACCCCTTAAGAAATTCTATGTGCAGTAATTGCAATATTTAATCTGAAACACGCGAAAAATATGTTTCGGTCTTATTTATGAAAAACCAGTCCATAATTGAATTATGTTTAATGTGAAAATATGTTTATAGAACGCCGAAGCTGTGGGTATTTCTATATATCAAACTTGAGCAATTGTATAGAGATCAATACAAATTTAATTAATGTATCCGCATATAAATGCGATTGTGAAATCTGAGCGTATGTTCAAACTCGAAGTACAATTCATCATCATGGTAGCATCAAATAAAAGACAGTATTAAAATCGATCTGTCGTCCGTCTTACGCGTTACGTCTACGTAACGTCTTCATGTCGACCGAGACGTAAACTTGGCAGCGAACTTTGTATTATCTTTGGATATTAATCTAGTTTGACGCTCAGTGGAACCGCAACTGCCGGATGAGGCCAACTCTAACAAGGTCACAAGGGCCGTAGGCCTATATGCTTCAAATTTAGGGCTGTAGGACCAGCCCAACACTAATTATTAATTTGCTATCAAGTGCGGTTAAAAATTATCATCAAGTTCACCACTTTCTTTTACCTTATACACTTACATTTTTATACTTCATTAATTTGAACAATGTTAAAAATAATACGAATAAAATAATATATCAATTTGCAATTGCAACCGTTTTCTTTGTGGGTTTGAATATTCTGGCTTAATTACAAGTAAACGCAGTGCAGCCTTTTCGTGTAATCGTCACCACCTGGTCTGTCTGTCTCTCCATCTTCCTTTACGTCATCAATTTATTTATCTGTGATGCGCGTTTTAATACCCCCATCCCTTACCTCAGCATCTTTTGCGGCTTTTCCAACTTTTTCTCCTTTCTGTTTCTCTCTTCCTCACAACTTTCTACTTACACGCACTTTGCTGTTCTTTTTTTATTTATATCGTGTCCATTATATACCTCGTTTTTCTTCACTTAACAAAACAAAATGATGTAAAGGTTTTCCCTCTTTCTCTCTCTCTGCCTGGGTGTGGAGTTTCTTTTTTTTTATATTTAAAAAAAGAGATAATGCATTTTTATTTTTATCACACAAAACAGTGTGGACAAAAGAATTATAATTTGATGGTTTCTTGTAATAGCAGGGGTGTATTCATCCCATTTAGCCATGTGAGATTTATATTCATTTCACAGTTTCTTTGTAAATAAATAAAATACATTGGATACATTCAAACTTGGCTGTGCTGAGCGAAATTATTATTTGTAAGCGAAGCGGATATATATTGATCCTTCACACCACAAAAAGAACGTGTCCTAATGCGATTTTTTCAGAAGAATAAATTTCAACCACTTTATGATATTGTCAACTGATCTATATTCACCGAAATCGATATTTTCAAAGATATAGCATACACTTTTGGAAATCTGAATAGAAGCATTGTAATCATGAATCATTCCAAACACGATATACAAACGGAAATGCACGTTTTTAATCCGAATTGATATTGCACTCGTTCTGAAAATTTATATTTGCATTTAAACTTCAATTCGCAATGTTAGAAATAAAATATAATCCTATCTGACAGTACAATGGCGTCAGCAAATTCAAAATGAAACCATCAAACAAACGTTTGATGTCTCCTATTTTTTATCTTTGCGTATTCACAAAGAGAACTACTTCAAAAATAAATTTAACTGTAGTTACTGGTTTGAACTAATAGTTAAACTTTTCAACTTCATACTCTGTTGCACAGATTATGGTCACTTAAAATTAAATGCATTATAAATTCTATATATAATATAACAACCTTTCAACAATAATACTAAAAAGTTTTGCAAAATTAATATATATTACACAGTTGAAACCAAAACTATTTCAGTTTATAATTTCAATAAAGATAAATTTCGAAAAACCGTAATTTAGTTCCTGCAAATTCAAATTGACTTCGTTAAGAAATAAATTTCACGCTGGCGGATGACACGGATGCCCGGTCGAGTATCAAATTAAAACACGGACTAATTCCATTTAAAATAAAGTAAATAAAACTGTATTGAATTTCGGCTTGATAATGCAAATTTAACAACATTTGATAATAATTGATTGATGCCCGTAAAGTTGTTTTTGCTCTAACGCACCATCCAATTTATTTTGGTAAATTACTACGGCGTAACTACCAAATTAAAATATGATCCCGGTTCTCCAGAAACATAATAAAATAAAAGTTTAACTATACCAATTAAAATCTCTTTTCCAGTTCAATGTTAACAAAAATAAAATCCTCAAGTATAAACTAATATACAAAATACATTTAATTTTAGTAATAATCGTAATGGCATTATAGAATTTCTGACTGCCCGGAAAGTAACGAATATTAAAGAAATGGTCTTAATGTGTATATATTCAAAGTAATTGGCAAGTAAATCAGAGACGAGAAATTAATTACAAATTAAGTACAGACAAATAAATCTAATATTCAGTTGGGAGGGTACAATTAAAATCAAGTTGTGCCAGCATAGCTTTCTAACGTACGTACGTACGTACAGCCAAGCAGGCAGCCAGCGTGTACACTTTTAAAAGAGAAATAAATTATAAATGCTTTTAATTACGGTGTCATCTCAGGTAACCGGCTGATACGACGATCTACGTTCTTTCTTTTTGAAATGCAAAAACACGGTCCGCTTTAATTCAGTTTCATCTTGATAACGATGTCGCATCTGTCCTGCCCCATTCCTGAATACTTGTTACGTTACACTTGACTCCAGTATATTTTATTACCGAAATTCTATACCTACCAAATTCAGACTAATGCATTGAAATTAAGTAATCTACACATACACGAATATATCTTAATTTCTAAATTATTTCATTCATCTAAATTAGGTGAATATGAAAAGATGTATACTATATTTAAGAAAACTAATTTTGGCATTTACGTTGACGCTTGAAAGAGCTTTTCTCAAAGTATAAAATTAGTCTTCAAATATGCACCAAAAGAAAATGTCACAAATATGAAATATTATATTTTAATAAATTGATAAGGTGAATATTAATGCAACAATCTATAATTTATATTGTGGAAACAGTATTTGGTAACGTAATAAAATAATAAGCTGTGGAGTATTGGTTGGTTTGAGGGTTTTAGTGAAAACTAAGTCGAGGCCTATTCACATTTTATTTTTATGGTAGAAAATGTTTTTTTTTTAATTACTGATGTTTTTAATGAGGATTTTTTTTTAATCCGAGATTATTACATATACACGATGCTTACATCGAATGCGTTAATACTTCTGCAGTTCGTAAGGCGAGCTAAAAATATTGTAACTATGTAATATAGCGAAATATACTGCAGATTTTTTGTTAGCACAGTAGAAGATTCGCTAGTGCGTATATTTATAATAAGGCAATATAAATTGGATATTTCAGTTGAAATTTCCATTAAATAGGATAACATAATTTAGAATTGGATTTTAATTAACTAATTAATATAATGCAATTAACCACAAAAATCCGTTGACAAATGAATCTCGTTCATCCCAAACAACATTTTTTTTAAATGCGCATTGTAAACAAACAAAAGTAGGGTTATGAGACACGTCACGGTGTGTACCGCCATTTTATGAAAAACGACATGTGTTTCATGCAATTTATTGTTTAATCTGGCCCGAATTGACCCCTGATAGGCTGCAATTTGTACAAAAAGCCATTTTTCAATTTCAACCCCGACAAAGTGGGTGCTCAATCCTTTGTTTATCAAATATTTAAATTTCAATCATACATTATAAATGGTTGTACCCACGTATCCAGCTAGGCCAGGCTTTTCTGCGCTGTATGCTCGACTCGGTTAAAATATTTTGATGAATTTCTGTTCGTGGCACGTTAAATCTACCGACAACGACGACACGAGTTCCGACGTACGTTACTCATTTCAAATACCGCATTACTCGTCTGTCAAAGCTTAGGAAATATTATTGAATAGGTACTCAACGAACTTTCCTTATTTTCTATTTCCACACACAGTATTTCGAATATCGAACATCTTTCACCGAAACTAACGTCAGTAATAAAATAAAATGATAAAAATAATATACCTATAACCTGATACATAAAAGAACGAAAGAAATTGCAGTGTCGTACACTGAAAAATATGAATCAATGTTTTAACATCATATTGGCAAAAAAGAGGCTAATTTATTTTTTTCGAAATCCTTATTATTTATATAAAAATGGATTATACCATGTTTAAGTTATATGATTAAACACCCTCCTGTACGCTCTTTTTTTTTTACGGCACCAAGAAAATGAAAATGTAAACGGTGCAAGTGATTTCCCGTCACAGGATCGTTTGAAAAAAAAAATGTAAACGGTATTTTAAAGATTCATTAAAATACTGTGCACTGAACCTCTAAGGTGATTTTTTTATTGAAATGCCCATATTTGGCGCCCTATTAACAAAGAAGTGGGGAAAATCGTTAAAATCTTCGATTTAAATCGCGTGCCAAAAATCGAGGTTTTATTCAAAATGCACTTTTAGATGTTCAATGTGTAAAAGAAACAATTTCGAATAGGATATTCAAAACTAGAAGCTAATTGGACCAACTTTGAAAACGTCAATTCGAGAGAAACGCTTTTAAAGTTTTATTAACAGTTTTCATTTTAATAATTTAATTTTTTTACTATCTTTCATTGATAAATAATTTATTTAGTATCTTATCAGTAATCATCTACTCCTTTTATTGTATATTTTTTATATATATATATTTTTTTTTTTATATATAAATATACGTCTTTATAATCAAAATAAACAGAATCGAAAAATTAGATGGTATGCTTAAAAGTTATATAAATATGTTTTTAAGTCGAATTTTCCTTTTAGGAATATATTCTAGACATATTAAACTATCAAAAAAGAAAAATGATTACCCCCTAAAATAATTATTTCGGAAAAACCAAGTTCTTCTACATGGCAACAAATTACAAAACAGTTATCTATCACATAGAATTAGCAGCTTAGCATAACAAAATACGTTATGCAACGCTATTTCCCTCGACTATTACACATAAGAGGCTTTAGGGCATGCTATTCCTTTAGTCTGGGCCTGGAAGTTACGAGTTTTAGCACTATAGGAGTTATGGTACCGTCCGCCGCGGCAAACTTAGTAACTGACATGCGCAGACGTGTCTGTGTACGTCATGTGACTCTAATTAACTTGAAAATAGATGATACGTTTACTATGCGGCCGTAATAAGGGAATCCTCATGAGGACGACGAGAATATTGTTGCATGTATATGTACTATGTTATGAATGGAATATGTGTACCTACTCATCATTCCTGAACCTACATTGTCTAATTGGCGCTCAGTTTGCTAATTATTTATACGTCATCATAACGGTGTGGCAATTTTGTCTATATAGTGTAATTCACATTTGTAATAAGGGTCGTCAGCAATTTTTAATTGTCATTTTGAGCGAATATCTGCGTAATGAGCACTAGGGGCTCGGATCTGTTGAACGGTGTGTTTGAAAATGGTAATAGCAAAATTCGAGCTGCATATAGTAGGAAATAACCCATTTTAGAAGTTTTACCAATATATATATATAATATTTCAAATATAAAAAAGTAACAACAAACCATATAAATATAATATAATAACGAGTAATAGAACAATTTAATGTTTCTATTCAGGTATTATAATTTATTTATGTAATTTATTGCCGAAGAATTATTTCATCTTACGGTTTTTTCGTCTAATTATAAACTGGATTCATTTTTACTTTCTTATACGAAGTAATAAGTAAGTCTTGTAATTATGAAATATGTCGAACTCGAGATTTCAACGGAAATACACGTTTATGAAACTCTTGTGCTGGCCACAATCGATTTTTATTTAAATTAATTCACACATATTAATATAATTTATATTATTGACAATGGAGTGACCTAAAGACAAGTCATAAACAAACGAAACAAAAGGGTGTGAACGAAAGGAAATAATGAGTAAAAACTAAGCGTGTGAGGTCTCTAAGGATGGAGTTGAATGGAGGAAGATTGTAAGAATGTGATTGTAAGTTAGAAATGGGTTGTCCACCAGCCCATGAATGGGAAAGGCATGACGTTATGTATGTACATTTATATTGCAATTTCAACTGTTGGGTTATCTGTTATCTCTATCCTTATATTGGGAAAGAGCTGAACCAACATGAAGCGTGTATTTTACTTACTATCGCAAGCTCCTCTTTCCCCGTTACATTCAACGATATGATATTGAAATCTCCTTTGAAAATTATAATATTACATTTACGTTTCCCTATTGTTTCATGGCAATGGTAGAATGAATTTGAAACACAATAAAGCTATATTACATAGTGAAAGAGTATAAGTATAAGAAGGTCAAGTTTTATTATATTTCTGTAAGAATTCAGTAATGAATCGAACAAAATAAATATCAGTCCAGTGAAGGAGGGTGAAAAATAAAAGGGGTTAAGCAATTAGTGTCTTGCTAAAGGGGTTAAGTGCAGACACTAAAAAGCTCGTCTAGCATTATTTGAATTCCGTGAATAGTTGTCAATTAGTTGATACCATAAATCAGCCCGAGGTTAGTTAGAATTTTGTTTGGTCCCCCCATCTATACGAGTATATATATATATAGAGTACTCGTAACAGAGAGTACGAACTCTAACTTGGTTTGTAATGGTACTACTAACAATTTGTGATGTGATGACGACTGAAATACCCTATGCCCTGTGTCTATACAGAGTCCCATACCACCTCAGTACGTGTTCTGGTATCACAATGACAGGATGATTAACTACGACACGGCCAGGGGTGGAATCAGCGTGGAAACTAGGCCCGGGCCCCAGAGTCAAAGCCGCCTTACCATCGAGGAGGCCAGCGAAGGGGATTCCGGTAATTACACGTGCAGCGCCTCCAACACTAGACCTGCTTCCATCTTTGTTTTCGTACAAGAAGGTAAGCAAATTGTTCATTGGCGATCATTTCATTGGAAATTTACACTTGCTGACATATTCATGCTATAATAAGAGCTCCCAATATTCCATTTTACGGAATTACTACCCATATTTATACATTTTAACAAATATTCTACAGAAGTGAGGACTTATTACTGTATCTGTTATTGTAATATTTCTTTTAAATTATTGATATTTTAAACTGTTACTTATTTCAAATTGCATTATTTTCAATTATTGTTTCAAATATATATAGTATATATATTTCTTTTCATACGTCGCCGTGTCTATATTCGAGTTAAAAATCCCTAATTTGGGCAAAATGAGGAGAGAATCGGAATATTAAAACAGTATTTTTCTCATAATCGACATAACTTACACAATCTAGTTTATTCTGAAGTATACAAAATACGTTGTGTAACGTGTGTCTGAGAGTTTATCGGCTGCACACTAGTATCGTCCCTTAAATAGTTTATGTACTAATGGCAGTTTGCACCACTGTATTTTAAATGTCAAGGCCACCTTAGAAAAGATAAAATTACACTACTAATGGGAAATTGGCATTCTAAATACGGTTCTGTATTACGATACTTTCCGGGTCCGTTGGACCCACTAGCTATAATCATTCCGAATTTATAGATACAGAAATAGCTCAATCAACAGTAGAATTAAGTTCCTGAAAAGTGCTTCGCTCGCCCCGCAAACATCATACTCATCACACATAATGAGGCTTTTCCTAACTGGTTACATAAATAGCTATTTTAGAATCGTTTTGCGATCTATTTCTGCCTAAAAGCAAATATCAGCTAGTTGATCTAATTATTTATGGATCAATGGATGCACAACCATCAACCATCATGGGGATTGCTAACCAGTAACGTTCCGTGCAATTTGCATCATCAATATATTAATGCAATTTGTCTTACTTCCTGGAATTAATCAAGCCAAAGCATCACAAGTGGCCGAATTATCATTAGACACTAGCCGCTTGTGCAAACACTATGGTTAGCATCGCCTAACCTCCATTATCTGAACATAGTTACAAAACATGATAACTGAACATTAACTAAACTATGTCGGTACATTCCACGGTTGATTCAACATAATTTACGGGCGAACGTAAGCGATGCTAATAGCTAATTGAAAGTAAAATCAACTCTGCGATCAGCACAATTTTCATATAATATTTACTTCATTACTTAAACATAAAAATAGCGTGCCACGCAGTAATGTGCATTCAAAATAAGTTTACATCATGGAAAAATAATAGGATATATGAGACTTTGTTATAAATAAATTATAAAATACATATATGTTTGCTTTTCGCATTCAGGAATAACGTTGGTGGTGCTCTTTGTTTGTTTTTCATAAGTCCTATACATTATGTTAAAGATATTTAAAATATTCGTATTTCATTTACTATATATGGCAAGCTAGAAGCATTGCAGCAGCAATCCTTGTTTTACTGATTAGCCTTTTGAAGACTAAGCTTATTATAATTGTGATAATTGGGATAGTTACTTTCGATTTCGCTAAAAATAACTTAATCCAGCCCTGGCTAAATGAATATTTACTTTTTCAACAATTCATAATAATTCAACCAAACTGAACTAATTCAAAGTAAATACGCCAATTATACGGCCCCCCCTCAAATAAAACTAATAAAAACTACAATCACATGCCCCGTTTGGCTCCGAAAATTTTCGTCTAATTTGAATTTCTTTTATTTATAGGAGATAACACTGCGGCAATCCTAAGAAGAGAATCTTCGTCTGCATTTAACTTCAGACCGAACTTAGCATTATCAATATTCATTCTGGCGATATGCGGCGTTTTAAGATAACATTTTTAAATTGTAAATTTTATTTTTTTTACAAAATTCATTATGTACATATTTCTTGGGCTCAAAACCGTTTCATACCAAAAAATCACCCTTAATAATCCGTTTAAAAAATATAAATAGATTATTTTAGAAGTGTTCTTTTAGTAAATGTTCATCTGCTCCAGCGATTCCCAACCAGTGGGTCGCGAATAAGTTTCAGGGAGTCTTCACATTTTGTGTTACAAAATTGACAAATTTTTAAATTTGATAAAAAATTGGGGACCGCTGATCGATACAAATATGTGCACAGTTATAAACATTCGTTTCGTGAATTGTTTCTTTCATATTTTTACAAATATAATATTATTTATTACCATTTTACAAATTTAATTATTATTTGTAGTGGATTCATGTTTAGTAAGTCGACAAATTAATGTTAATAACTGGTATACATTCGTATGATTTGACTCATTTATTTAAATGGACACAAATATATGAACAATTAAGAATTTAAAATAAAATTGTAAATATTTTTAGGAAATTTAAATATTTTTTACATTTAGAATCGATTTATTTAAATAAATCATTCCTAGGATATACGACTTAAACCCTTTTTTACCACCTTAGCTCAAATTTAAACCTTAACAAGTGTTGAAAATGTTTATCAAATTAGACGTGAAAAAAATAATGATTCTCTAATTAATTTCCTAACACGACTCACGAGCCTCTTCCAAAACGTGCATATCTTCAAATAGAACGCATTTTTAATTATTTATACATATCACAACGGAAAGTGTTTTAATTTTAGTTATGGTGGTGTGAATGGAAAATAATTAATAATTCACCGAATTTTGACATATAATTCTAGAAGTACGACCCCTTATTTACAAAATCCTACTGTGAATAATACCAAATTTATTTGGTATATATGTCTCTAAATCATGTACATACAAATAAAAAACAATATGTAATTTTAAATAGAAATAAATATATTAACATATTTGTGTGTTTCAATCTTAAATACTGGGCGAATTCATGTTAAATATATATTGATGAAACTAATGCATTAATACAAACAATTTTATTTTACGAGATACAAACATTCTTTTAAAGGAAAAATCATGTGATTCCATCGAGATTCGTACCCAGAACCTTCCGAAGGTGGAGGTATGTATCTCGCAAAATCGGTTATATATGTGTTACAGGTAAGTAAAACTAGAATAAATACAACACGACTTACATTTCATTGTTGTCAGATGAACTCTTGAATTGTGGACACACAGTAACACACATTTCACTTAATTTTTAAATTGTTTTCAATGCATCACAGTACGGGACAGGTCAACTTTTCACCAGTCACCGCTATAGCCAAATAACTTGTGGCATCAAACTAAAACAAACCACTCGAAACTCGTTTGTAAACAGTGAACTTTCAATGACGTATTTATTAAAATAATTTAATTAAAATGAAAATTATCTGGTTAGGTCTTGTTGTTTTGTTCGTGTATACGTTTCGTTTATTTTAACTTATAATTCTTTTTTACGTGTTTCATCAGTACACAATGTTATGGCTAGTGTTATAAGTGAGTTGACTCTTCGTGAATGTGGTGAGTGAAATACAATGGATAAGTGTGAATCGTCATAGGAAAACTACAGTAATCGTGAGTATAGTTGTTAGTATTAATGTTATATACATATAGCGTTTTTCTTTTACGTAAAATAACCGGAGTTGAATTGATTTCACGTAAATAAGATTCTCAAATACTGATTGCGATACAAGTTCGGGAGAATGATACAGAAATCCTTTTTATTTTTGGTTTACTTTTGAAATGAAAGTGGGGAAGTAAGAATTAAGTACTAGAGCATGTTTTAATATTTGAATAGAACGTATTTGCAGATCAGTTGAAAGGAATAAGCGTTTAATTTAATGGTGAATTGAATAGGAATACATTTTATAGCAACAAATTTATAAAGTTATTTATAATTTTAAGCAATATCAACATGATGCGTAATATTTGAATATGCATATTAGATTAATATGCATATATATGAATGTAAAATGGGCCTTAGTATGTGTACTATGTGACTGGTCCACCAGCGCGTAATATTTAAGTAATAATATGTATTCATTGAATTCGTCTAATATTAGTATCATTATTCAAAAAATTCTTTGGATACGATATTAAAAAAGTAATATCATAAAAGGATCAATACGGAATTTACATATTATGGACGGTATTTTTGTAATTTGCATACTTAAATTATCTTACACGTTCTAAAAAATGCAAATTGAATCAAAACTGTTAGTACAGAAATACATTGTTATTATAAACTTTATTTTATTATTATTTTCATAACTTTATGTACATTTACATAAAAATAATAATTCATTTGAAATTCGTCAGTGAACATATTTCAACAAAAATATATATATATGTTTATGGACGTAGTAAATAACAATATTAAATACTTAAATATTTATATTTTATTTCGGCGTGAAAACACATAAAAAAATGCTTAATTTTTTCTTTTTTATTTAAAATATGAATTATCATACACCGTCAGTTTATTATGGAAAATAATTCAAAGAATATTAAAAAGAATATTAAATTAATATGGTAAATAATTCAAATAAATATTAAAATGATTATTGAATGACCTAAATGTAAATTGGGAACACCCCTAAGGGTACAAAGGTGCCACGGCTAAATGTGTTAGCTCGCCACACATACTGTATAAAGGGACTATAGTATCTTGTATTTATATATAAAGTTTATTTAAATTCAAACTAAAGACATTTACTTTCATAATATATTTATTATGGAAATTAAAATAATCCATAATACAATATGTGTGTTTTATTTCTCTAGATATTACGTATACACAAAACTCTTGAGTAATATAATCGTTCAGTTATATTTCACAACAATTTATTATATATTTTTTCCAAAAACTAGTGGTTATAAAAATGTTTTCTTCTTAAGGCTGTCGTTTACCTAACTTTTATTTCGGAATACAGTGGAACCTCGGTTCACGAACGTCTCTAGTCACGAACACAATTTTCGAACTCGACCCGCGTACAAGCCTCGGCTCACGTACGCTCAAACATGGCTTTGGCGCTTTAACGTTTTCCTAGTTAGCATAAATACTGTTTCACTGTGTCATCTTAGCATGATTTTAGAATAAAATATAGCAATAAATATTTAAATAGATAGAAGTATAAGAAACAATTTAACGTTTATTTTATAAAAATATATCTCATAAAACTCATTAAGAATTGGCTTATACAGTAGAGGAATTTGTGTATTTGTGATATAAATTTGGACATGTATCTTAATTTTAGACAGGAAATTGATAATTTACATTAATTTTGAAATGTCAACATTTCTAAAAATGTTCGGCAGCGATCTATCACCTAATCTAAATGAGCCATCCGTTCAAAGCGATATCTGTGCCGAGTTTAAAATCATATAAATCAGCTGAGCATAGCAGGCGCAAACCGAATTAGTGACATTTGTAACAGTATTAATATACATTTCAATTGTGACAGTGACATTCTGCTAGCAAATAAGTGACAAGGCCACAATTTCAAATTTGATTACGATCACGCCGCAACGCAAAGCCAAAGCTAAACTAATCTCTGCGCGTCGGCCAGAGACTTGTGGGGGTAGCTTCAGCGCTTTTCTCATTTTATAACCGCGCGTATTTTGTCAACTCATTCGTCTGCCTTTGTTCCGTCGACAATGCCATCTTGATTGATTTTGCCAATTACTCCCACTGCCGCGAAATCCCTCGCCACCTCGCTCGCTCGCTAAACGGAAGCGCGTTCTCTTTCATTTCTCGTCAAATCACAACAGTAGCGAAAACGTCAACGAAAATTGGATAAATAGTGGACACATAACATAAATAATATTCACAGCTGCGGCTCCCCTACGGTATTTGGACATTTGAATAAATAACCAACATTCGCTGTAGGCACTTTGTTATTAAACTATTTCAAAGAGTACAACTGTGCCATATGCTGCCTATTGCTTCATTTAGGTTTCAAAAATATTATATTATCTCGTCGTACGATGGTACAAGGCAGCTATACAGTTTAGTCGTGTGTTTGTAACATTCTCGGATTTTAACAAAAAGTTCTTGTCGCGTCACTCTGATTCTGAATAAATATATGAATTCAGTTTCAAATAAGTTCGCAGGTTCCGGGGTGATATATTGAATTTGCACACGATCAGATATTAAATCAAGTGGTCGTCAAAATCAGTTGGTTATTTGGCACAAAAATTTTAATAGGTAGAATGCTTCAACTTCTTCTGTTCTTCCGAAGTACAGAATTGTACTATTTTTTTAGCTCGCCGTACGAAGTACTACTTTGTACGGCGAGCTAAATAAATATTCAAATTAATAAAATAAACATAATGACGATTTTAATTCGATATCATATCAATATTATTTCGTCTTTCTAATGATCAACTAATGTAATAAAAAACGATATAACCCAAATAAAATGTTATCTCTGAAATAAATTTCTTGTTAAACTTGGGATTCCCTGCACCACAAATCTCTGATCTAGTAACTAAACGGGTACAAGTGCAAATTTACATTTGCCAAACCGCTGAAGCGTGAATAATATTCAAAATTGTAAATGATGCATGCATCGCGGCCAACGAAACGATAACGCCGGTGCTTCAGCTAACCTAACATTCTGTTTGGTTATTTCCTATATACACCGACACACCATACTCGTATAGTACATACAGGCGGTCACCTTTACCCTTTTAACGCGTTATCTCTATTTGTACGTCACGGCTACGGCCAGAAAAGGATCACTAGATTCAGGTAAAAGGAAAATGGGACCTGCTGAAATACTGTGCGAATTTTTAGCTTCCTCGGCACAAGTTCGGGTTGCTAACTTATTGGGATTGTACAAGGTTCACGCCATTCTACGGTTTATTAACTGGCAGGAAATATGTTAGGTACTACAAATAACCGCATTCGCGCATGCGGATTATAATACTAATTGTAGTTACTCTTCGGGAATTTAATACGATGCTGCAGATTTAACACTACACTGGCATTTCGTGTTCGTATAATCAAAGAATATTGTTTTATTATTAAAATGAAATGCATTATGCATAAAATAATAAATAAAAATAATTAAGAAAACATTCTATAGCCACTGAATTTTATTATTAAGAATACCATTTAACAAATTTGATTAGTGGGGACAAAATTAAATTCAAGAAATTGCTTTGTTCGTTATTTGGTAGATTTTAAATTTTTATTAATGAATTGGCTGTCAAGTAAAGCCGCCTTAAAATATGCTTATTATAAAAATGACTAAAAGTTCAATTCATTCAATTGAGAAACGTTTGATATAAAAATATAAGGCACGAGAATTTTTAAACACGAATCATTTGTAAAATTCCTTTTGAATTGAAAATCAATTTCGCGTATTATATTTGAAGGGCTTTAGAGGCGGCACCAGTCGAAGTGCAGCGGCGTCTATACCGTTTCCTGTGAAGCATCTTCGATTTAAAACAATCTTTATTGAACGAACGCAATGCACGAAATAAATGAGCAGCAATTTATATTGGACTTCCTGTTTTATTACAGCCGTGGGTCAACAGAATGCCATCGAGGGACCTTGTTGAAATAAATTACATACCAATCCTTTATCCCATCCACAACCTCTACAGCCTTGCTTTAAGCCGGCCTGGCACACACCGTCCACGCTTTTGCCACGTTAGCCAACCCCACAACGATTCATTTACAACGGAAATCATTTCGCTTTTATCGCATTTCGATTCTATTTCACCTCTATTTTGGAAAACAACCAATTTTTTGTTGCGCATAAATAATCCATTGCAATTCAATAGTTAAACAAATGCAGCAACTCTGGGCCTTGATTTTAATTTATTTCAATATATAACTGAACAATAACGTATGAATCTTTGAAACTAACGCTTGATGAAAAAAAAAATGATAATGGTGGAGCATCCCAATTTTATTTTATAAGAAGTAAATAACTTAACAAGTAAATCGTAATGGAGACAAAATAATAATGCCATTACTAATAAAACACCAGTTGACTTTTATAACCTCTAAAAATGACAGTTAATTTGAAAATAGATAAACTTCAACATTAAATCTGTATTTTAAGACCGTTTTGATATTGACATAAATATGCTTGAAGTTTGTGGTGGCGTCTTCATTGTCGTTTAGGTGCACTTCCGTATTAAAACAGTAGGTGTCTTCGTGTCGTATTGCTGCAAGATTGAAACACATTTCAAGTTGAAGTTATATGTTGCATTCAAGTTGTGCACTAGAGTATAGCTGCTTGTTAGCGATTCAACGATTTCAAATGCAACATCATGAATTTCGAAATAGTTTCATAGATGACGTATAAGTTCGTATATCACTAAATTAACAAGCATAGGTGCAAGTGACAATGCTCTCAATTCACCATACGAGGGGCCCCCGGATATAATCTCATAATTTCCCACGAAAAATGTCGGTTATTTTAGATTTTATTTGGCAACATTTTATTTATATTTATTATATATAAAGAGATAATAATAAGTGTATTTTAAATTATTTAAATTAAACATTTTCTTTTTGGGGGCCTTAACAAAATATTGTGCCGCAATACCTGAATCCGGCCCTGGCCGTACGACATGTAATTTTAAAATAAAATTCAGATATTTTTATAGCCGATTGTAATGAAAGAAACTGTTTTACAAAGAAAGCAATGAGTTATTGATTCATTAAATAATTTTATTTTTATGACTTTTGTGAACACAATCTGAAGAAGTTTATTAATGATTTGTAGATATTTTTTGATAAAGGGTCTAATTACCCTTAATTAGACCCTTTATTAAAATATATGATGAAGGGTCCTAAAACTGCGGAAGTATTCAGACGATTAGATTTTAAATGCGACAAGAACTAATTGTGCACTCATATTATATAGGTATATGCTTATACAAAATTAAAATCGGTCCAGTACCTTCAGAGAAGAAACGATTACAAATTTAAGTCTTATACGAGCGAGTAACAAACATCCAATTATGATTTATGTACATTTTCGGTATAAGGAATTTTTAATTCATTTTATATGCATATGACCGAATACTGTAGCTCTTTTGTACTATCTTACAATGAGCTAAAACAGCTTATACAATACAACTCACTTCCGAACAGGGCTGGATTTAAAATGAGCCCTTGGACATTGATAAAATGCCTTTTACTGAACAATAAAAGCAGTCCTTTTCACAAATATTGTCGATATAATGAGTTTTAATAATGATGTTCAATAGTTATTGAAATTTGCCGCCCTGGGCCCAGTTGCCCCTGTGTAAATGCAAGGCAGTCAGATAAAATTGCTGATATCAGACACACTGTTTTTGTCCTCGAACGCGTCTAGCTGAGTGTGCAACAAAGAAAGAATAATACAAGTTGGATTTCTTTTATTAATTACGAAAACTATTTCGTGAATGAGATGTATTGTAACTCTAAATCCAAACTAGCACTTCAAAATCAAACCATAAACTAAATTTGGACAAAAGTGTGAACGAAAATTCAATTATACATACATATTGTACAAAATAATATTACAAAGTTATATTTTCCAAACAAATAACCGAAATTATACGACCCATCCATAAACTAGCCCTGAATACAACATAAAGCAGTCTATTTCATAAAATGCCATAGAATATACCCAAAGGAAAATAAAGCATATTTCAAATTGGTACCATAAAAATTACGTATTCCGCGTCACAGATGGCATTTTCAGTTAGTTGCAGTTCTCATCAGAGTAAGAAGTAGGTTCTCATTCTAATGTTATGGTGGTTGACACCGTTGCGCGTAATAAGTGCGTATTACCAAACTGATTCATTAAAAGATTAAAACTAGTGCATAAAACAATACCAAACAATTGTTAGACTGTTTAAACAAATAGTGGCCAACAGTTTGTGGATGTAAAATCGGGTAGTGAACGTATTTATGTGATGCAAAGCATTAGACAAATTATCTAAGGTACTGTAACACATTTTATAAGTTAGAACAATTGTTGCAAGTGTTTAAACATGTTCGAAATGTTGTTATTTAGTAAATTAAAGTGTATTTGGCGCGTTTGCTTCAGTCTTTAGCCGGTTATTGTGGAAAACACTGGGTGTTTACCAATGCAACTTCAACAGTTTGTACACTAATGGTTGCTACTTTGTAGGTGTTTTAAAAATGTAATTACGTAATTATAATTTTATAGTTATGTTTTGCTTTAATATTACATTATTTAAGTTCGAAACTTGATTTGGTTAAGTTTGTTGGTGAAAACAATGTCGAAATATAAAATATCTAGTTTTATAGTGAAATTTCAATGAGATGAGTCATCAGACTATGGTGTTAGAAATCGATATGTTGTAACCAACTATACTTATAAAGTTGAGTTTCGCTTAAATAAGGTTTGTTTTACTCTTTTATAATGAAGTATTTTAAAGATCCACCTTACAAAATAAGTAGCCAATTAACGTCGGAATTACTGCAGTATTAATCCCAGATACAGAGTTATTTCTAGAAACAAGGTACAAGCAAAGCTTTAGAAAGGAATTAATAAAATATGTTCTACCTAAATTTTATAATTTAATTTAAAAATTTATAATGCAAATTAATTTGACGTAATTTATGTGGAAAATATTCGTTTCACTGCGCAAGGCAATTGGATTAAAAATGGCGTTTGGCCATTTTATAAAAGACCTGAGGTCATTCTAAAGTGTGTTAGCCAAATGGGCGGAGCTACATATGTTGTAATAGCCAATCATATAGCGTTGTGTCTTCCGATACTCTTGGATCGCGTTTTTTAATCAAGTTAATTAAATGATCGTTTAAATATTCAATTTCTAAGTAATCGAAACTGACCATTTTCGGAATTCCGTCGGTGTGTGTGTCCAATTAAAAATTCAGTGCCAAATAACCAACAGATTTACAATTTCACCGTGTGCCAATTCGCCATGTCACTGTGCCTGCACCTATGTTTGTTTACTACAATATTATTTCTGTCGTGTCTAGATAAAATAAATAGTTTAGCAGCACCATTCGAAATCCATTGTTATTTGAATTATAGATTAGAATGATGAATTTCGGCAGTATATTTATGTGTCCATTTGTTTTTAGATGAAATCCGATATTGGCATTTGTCGCTGGTGACGGTGTCGCTGCATTAGATCTACGCTTCAGTGGTTCCAACAAAAGGTAGGGTTGAAGATCTTGTTATAGATACACCTTGCTGTATGTGTGTGTGTGTGTGTATTTTCTAATTACATCAAAGGTGACTCCTATTGATCAAGCTGAATGCTAATGATGTTTCTTACCGCAATCCGCTTAGTTTAGTTGTTCTATCCTATCCCTATCCTAAAGATACTACGCGACTCGTGTTCATCGTTAATTATGCAAGCAATCCGAGTTTCTACCTTGATTTAATATTGCATCCAAAGGGGCTGATCGTCTAATATTGGCTATATACTTACAACAGAATTACAGTATTTGTTACATAGCGAAAACAATCTGTCTAGACTCTTTTCCAACGATTGATTTATTTAATAATGCAGTGTCTTCTTGTACGACTTGTTTTCCTAAACATCGACTTCATTAGTGCGTCGTACGAAGTACAAAAGAACTAAAGCAATCAGTCGTGTGTCTTATAGCATTTTTTAACAAAAAGTGTTTGACTCGTCGACCTGAATCTAAAATTATATATAACTCATATACTTGGATGTTAGTCGTCGCTCGCTCGTTAGACTCCTCTGAAGGTACCGAAGCGATTTGAACCAAATTTGGTACACATATTATTTGATATCCCATCTGAATCCAATCGCAGTTTAAATCCAGTCGCCTGTATACTTCCCGATTATTTGGCGCTTATAGTACAATATCTAGTATATATTCTCGTTGACTCCGGGGCAGACTGCTTGCCTGGCAAATATAAGAATGAAGCCGTAAATTACCGAAATAAAATTCAGGATAACGACTGCCTTAATAATTGTAATTGTAGGGCTAAGCTCTCAATTATATATAATCAATATGGTGTGTCTGTATTACGTGCTGAACTAGTGTAGACATTTATTTTTCGAGAGTTCAAACGTGCGTGTGTGTGTGTAAAAGTGTTTTAATTATACTAATGGAGATATTATCATTTGTTAGTTATGTCCACTGGAATGTTGCATTCAGAAAATAAAAGTTACTAACTTACCGGTAAGCTTTGCATAGTTTTTCGTTTTTTCAACAGTTTTAATTCAATGTAGGAACTTTTAAAGCATCTACTATGTTTAATTTAATTTAGTTTCGAAATGTAAGTGAATCTGTACTTTTTCATCACGAATAGTAACAAACTTGTATAAAGGTCTTTTTAACTATATTATCTTAAAATTGACTTTGAAATGTTAATGGTTTTTTTACAGTTACGATTCCCTAGTTACCACACATATTGATATTATTTCATGGAAATGAATTTAAAACTCAATATTACATATACAGTGAAAACTTTATATAAGTCGAGTGAAGGGTACTATAAAATTTTTAAGAAGGTCGTGTGCCGGCCCTATCTGTTATTTGCGTCTGTGTGTGTGTTTATCTAACCGTCATAACAATGGTTGTGGTTATGAGTGTCATAAATTTCGTATTCAGTTTCTGTGTTGCACCAAAAACCGCTTCGCTTTCTGACAGCTGAACGTTTTGTAACAGCCAACAGGACAGGACATTGTCTACAGTATTCTTATACGTGACTGCCACATAGCAGACGAGTACTGAGCACATCTCGCGAACCAGTCACATACCTGGTTACTGGTTACTGCTGGTTGCGGGTGGCTCCACTATATATATATATATATATATATATATATATATATATATATATATATATATATATATATATATATATATATATATATATATATATATATATGTATGCATGTTTACATGCGCCACTTTAGCTTGCGCGAACGCAGACCCAACCGTTCGCTCAAGTGGTTCATTTCAATAGCGAGCGACAGACCCAGTATACGGGGGGCGGCGGGGGGAGCAGGCGTTGTTAGTCGAGCACCGAATATACAAAACACGTTTTTATTATTTTTACAAGATCACTTTAACATCTCATTCGGATTTTACATACGTAGCTGCTGTTACAGTGTTGACCAAACTTTTTACTATTTTACTAAAATACACATTTGTATACACAAATATTAATTATTATAGCATTATATATCTATTATTTTCTTATAAAGAAATAATAAGGATAATTTTCAAATTTGATGTATTGCAATTTGACTATGTTTTCTGAAATACTTAAGCACTTCTGTACTTCGTACGGCGAGAACACTTATAAAAGTGGAGGTCATTCTCTCTTTTGGGCATTCTATATTCACAACATTCTCTGTTTTGGCTCATTGTTTCTTCTGGTCGTTCTCTGTTTAGGTAATTCACTGTATTGCTCTTTGCTCAGTCTCTGCTTTTGTTGTTCTCTGTTTTAAGCCTTCTCTTTTATGAGTATTCTCTGTTTTAAACATTCTCTCTTTCGAGTATTCTGTTTTACTCTTCGCTGTATTGAAGTCTCTGTTTTGCGATTCGCTTTTTTGAGATTCAGTCTTGTGCGTGAATATCCTTAAAAATTACTAAGCACAGAACAGCGAAATTTCATATTTGAGCCTAAGATATAATTGGGAAGAGCTTATTAGTTTTTGGGCATAATCACATTGTTAGGAAAAGGGACTTTCATCTTGCCTTATTTTCAGTATCTCCAAATTGGCTACATTTATAGAAAAATTTTAAAATTCATTATGAACGACGTAAAATGTTTAACAATTTTTAAATTAAATTGCTCAACATTTACTATAAGTTTGAGTAGCAGAGTAATATTGACCAATGACGTCCCGTTTCCAAACTATTGTGTCGCCAAAAAAACGGTTAATATTTGTAGCAGTGTCGATAGCTGTGAAAAATGGTAGAAATAATGCAATAAATCTAAAAGTGCGTCAAATTCAAATGAATGATCTGTTCGTAGTAGTAGGTCATTTGTAAGCTGATGATACGCCAAGGAACAAATATCGAATTCCAGTGCCTATAAGACAAAACGCGTTGTCAATAAATTATTCAGGCTTTGCTGGTGCGAATACATTTAGAGGATAATACTTTAGCCTACAGTCCTCAGACGCACCAGCTAGTCCCTGCTGCTTGCTTAGCTTCGCCTTCGCTACCCCTTCCTCTACTCATAAAGTTTGGCTTCTCAGTCCTCTGTGGCTTACACGGGCGCAGACATTGATGTGTTGGATTTGTAAACTTCGGAATCCCACAACCCCATATTTCTTGCTTCATGAGAAGGTTTGCTTGCCGAACTGGAGTTGTTCACGCAGTCTGCTACCCACACACACACACACAAGGTGTTTGTATCTGTTGGTCTTCTCTAAGCAAATTTATTTAGATAATTATAGACACCACGCTATATGTGGCTATAGCAACATGAATTTCCGTAACTGTCATAACATCTGACATGAACAAAAGACCATTTTAGGCAGAGATGTCCCCATGTAATTACCTAAATAACTCCTAGCTGCTCTCACGAGGATATACTATTGTTTTTTGTGCGTCGTCCGCCATGTTTTATTACATCATCTATTAAGTTAGATGTCAAATTGGTTTTTATCAACCTTCTTATACGTAGTGTAATAAAAGTATTCAATTTATACCGTGGAATAAACCACCCTTGTAATCTGGAGTACAAAAAAAAATTATAATACAACAAACAAACCTCAAATCAACTTCGAAATCAACTTCAAGACACGAAACCAAACAAAATTAATTTACAAAGTGATAGCTAAGAAAGTTACAGTCTGGTGTATCAAATATACTATAAAGCAAACTTAGGTACAACGCACCTATGCGTACAGCTCGCCTTATACATAATGTATGCGAGCAGGAGTTTTTAATTATTATGGCATTATGGTAAACAATTTGAAAAAATATTATAGATACAACTTTTTGTAGATTACTTTGATAAAAAAGCAATCTTAGGTCCAACGCATCTATGCGTCCAGCTCGCCTTATAAGTATTATATGCGATGCGAGCAGCGGTTTTTAATTATTATGGCCTTATGGTTAACAATTTGAAAAAATGTTAAAGACATAAAAAGCTATACAATTTTTTGTAGATTATTTTGATTAAAAATTCAAAATTATAATATTTAATATTTTTTTCATGGCCTTTGAGTTAACAATACGAAAACATCGTGTAGATATAAAATATCTTAGAATTAATAGTAGAATTTTTGAGTGTATTAATTATTTTTATCAGGGCAGTATTAAAGGGGGCACCAAATTAAGGGGGCTTATAACTCGAGAAGTATACGGGCGATTAGATTTAAACTGTGAGTGGATTCCAATTGGATGCCAAATAATATGTGTAGCAAATTTGGTGTAAATCGCTCCGGTATCTTCAGAGGAGTAGAGGGCACAAATTTGGTCTTACGAGCAACGACTAACATCCAGTTATATATATTTTTGGATTCAGGGCGACGAGACAAACACTTTTTGTTAAGGAAATTTTTTGATTCGAGAATGCTACAGATACATGACCGAATGCTTTAGCTTCTTCGGTACTTCGTACGGCGAGCTAAAGACATTATTGTGTGATAGACAGTGACGCAGCCAATAATTATATTATATTTTTAACGATAGCGTTAAATTATTCAGCTTACCATTTTATTTAAAGCTATGTCTCTTCGTTATACAATAAATATAGCTAACACGAAAATATTACAATAGATAATTTGTAAATAATGTAAATATGTGTTTACCAAGAAAATATAGCATGGCCATTATAATGGAATATAATATGTAGGAAAATGAAATAATGATATTGAGATTTGTATTTGCCATTATGTGGGGTAATGTAGGATTCAAACATAACGACGCAGTTACAAGTTACAACTCGTCCATTTGTTTTTCTCCAAATGTGCGGATATTCAAACCCTTAACCATAACATACGTTCACATGATACCAACCATCGAATATG
Source organism: Leistus spinibarbis (assembly GCA_933228885.1). NCBI lineage: Eukaryota > Metazoa > Arthropoda > Insecta > Coleoptera > Carabidae > Leistus > Leistus spinibarbis. The sequence goes on along the minus strand of OW121801.1, from coordinate 6,540,474 downwards.
CTTGTAAATATTTCATCAAGATATTCGCATGATTATTTTTATCATTTTTGTTTTAAGGGAGTAATGTCTTCTATCTGTTTAATTACCCTAAATAATTATTGAAATTTTTCATGGGGTTTTAAACAATAAAGAAATTTGATTATTTATTTTCTAGTCAGAAAGAAATATAAAAATCGGGCTAGATGTTTTATTACTTTTAACTTTTATATTTATTATTTAGTAGATAGTAGAAAATTAGGATGAGTTAACTTTAACTACCGCTTTATATTTATATTTTGTATAAGAAAAGCTGGAATGACCTTCACTCGACTTTCTTGCCCTTTCGTTATCTGTATTTATAATAATAAGTACTTTACCCGAAGAAAGTAATAAACTGTATATTTATAAATCGATTTGGAGTATGGTGTGAACACACTGGACAAAATCAAAGTTTTAGCGTTTTTTTTTTTTGGTGGTAAAAACAGACGCATCTCTTTCTAACTTCTCAAGCTAAAAGGAAATCAATAGCAAGAGTTGCTGGAACAAAAAAATCTCAAAACAAAACAAAACTAGGTTACCCTTGATCTGACTTTAATAGACCTATTTCAAAGTCATCCAACATATTTATCCGTGTAACTTTTTATATGCTAAGTCATCAAAATAATTGCAATACTTATATTAAACTTAATACTTCATATAACTTATTCCCCAACATTTTTCAAAATATACAACTATACTAAATTTCTACTTTACCTTTGTTACAGATTACAGAGTTCAGACGCCACATCCGAAATGAAAATTGGGTAAGTGATTATTTATTAGCCCCACGTGCCATCTTTATATTTCCCACCTGATTTCTATATTTATATCTATATTTATTTATGTATGTATGTACCGTACGCAATTATGGCCCTTCGGTGGTGTTACGCGAATGTTTATTTTCAAATGCAATAGTAAATTGCCAAAGTCGGTGATAAATCAGTGAAAAGTCAGTGTTATAAAAATAATGAAACGACCGTTTAACATATGTGAAGTGAGTGTTTAAAAATCGTAATTCGCGAGACTCTAAAAAGTGACTTCGCCAAAAAGGACAACTAGAACTTCTGCTGTGGTGTACCCAACCAGCGCAATATTGCCAAGTTGTCTAGAAGTCTACCAAAAAAATGTTTTAAGCAAAATTGCGTAAATTTATGCCAATATTGTTTGGGTATTTTTTGGGTAGGTTCTTGTGGCTTGGGCACACATTTCCCTGGTTGGTATAGGAGAGGAACAAATTTGGATTTAAGCGGTGAGTCGTTTTTCAATCCTAATATCACCGAACGAAAATAAAAATCGACTGTAATTCTAATCACAAAAGAATTGGCAGTCGCGAGTGTAACTTATTTTCAAGTAAGTCGTTCTGGAGTTGCGTGACTTTAGAACGACTTACGCCTTTCACAGCTGGGAAATATAAAGCATAATCACTTATTTTACCCTTTTGCCTTATTCTTTAAGCATAGTTTAAATATTTATGGGGATAAGTGATTTTGAAAAATGGCACGACTCTCTCCCCCCATTATATATTTGTGTTTCAACATAACTTCTCGCATCATAAAATATTGCAAATTAGTTATTTTATGATTAACAACGCTTCGCATCAGACAACGGACACCTGGGGGCCATGTTTGTGTTGCCCACAAAAATGTCTATAAAATAGGCGTAAAGAAAGTAGGTAGGGAATGGGTAAACAAGCATAAACGCCACCTGGGTGCAACAACAAATCATCAACAGGCCCCCCTGCTAAAAGTAGGGGCGCCTGCAACACAACACCTCCGTATGTACCCATTATAGCTCTTATTTTGTGTCACTTGTCGCTCTTATGATCCTGTCGCTCTTTTGGAATGTTGCTCTTATTGCGTGTTGCTCTTTTGGGCTTGTCGCTCTTATCGAGTGTCACCCATGTTGTCTGTCGCTCTTATAGCCTGTCGCTGTTTTGGGTAGTCGCTTTTTTTGGCTTGTCGCTCTTATGAGCCTGTCGCTGTTTTGGAAGCCGCTATTATGGGTTTTGCTCTTATACAATACAACCCTTTATAAATCTATATTGGAAAATTGTACATCATCTAACATTTTTATATTAGCTCGCCGTACAGCATGTACAAAAGGAACTATAGTGTTCAGTGGTGTGTCTGACACTTCTCAGAAACTAAAACAAAACGTTCACATCTCGAGCTTCTATATAAAATATAAATAAAAGAACCGTGAATTTACATATAACTTTGTAATTAACAAAAGAACAAAACAAACAGAAATTGTATTCAAAAATAAATTAATTAAAGAAGCATTTTGATGAAAAAGTGAATAAAAAATTTGATTAACAAAAACATACCTTCATTTGTCTAATTACGAAAATATTCGTTTGAGTGTAAACATATATTGCGATGTATATTAATATACCTTGGAAAATAAAAAATAAATGCAAGCATCAGTGCGTCCTCGTTACCGCATTTATTTTATGAAACAAATATTTATTCGCGTATTTATAATAATCCTAAATTTATAATGGACACATTTTTGCAGAGATTTGAAGAACAATTTAATTATTTCGACGGTATCCAATTTATATCTATATAAGGTGAAATTATAATTTTATTGATTAACGCATAGAATGCGTTAAAGGTCTATAGTATTCGTGCATCAGTAACAAGTGTTCTAGGATGTTTTGCAAAATCGTGAATAATATAAATTGAATAGAGAGAACATACGATTCTTGTCTTTGTGTTTGTGTGAATTTCGAAGATGGTCTGCTTTTAAAGTTAAAATCAATTCTTTCGCCTCTAGCAAATATACAACCTTTTACGGCACCAGCAAAACGTACACGAGCTACGACGGATAGTGTAAATTATAGATCAGTCGGGCGTCATAGACAATACACGGTCTTCGTGCATATTTAAGCCATGTCTGTATATTTCAGAACCACCATTGTTCTCCATTTCTAAGACTTTTCCCTTTGTATTTTTCGATTCGGTATATGCAAACACTACCGTCAGAAAGTTTTGAAACGATATTTCAAACAGTCAAACAAAAGTTAATAAAAATTTGAATATCTTCAACTAATATAAAATCTCCTCTAACGCCGTTTTTAAGATATTAAAAAAGTAGCAAGAATCTATTACTTTCAGTTTATATGCTACATCTGTCTAGCAACAATAAATTCTGACAATATAAATAATTTCGTACATTTTTTTACAACTATATGTTAGAATTGTATCAACTTATTTGATAGTTTTTTTTCTTTGCGAAATGTTTATAGAGGCTATTGACCCATATGGCCCTCACGGCTCCTGTGCTCGCTGGATAAATTGAGCACATTTGAGTAATGAACAAGATTGAGCGCGTCATTATTATGAGTTTGCAGCTGCTACTTGATACATAGTAACATGTATAACAGTAAAAGCCTGAACGAAATTACTTTGGTGGGAAGCGTCTGCCATTTTTGTTTTATAATGTAATACCGGCTTGTTTCAAACGGATATACCCAACAGGTAATTATTTAAATATTCATTAGGGTCCTCACTTAACGTCGCTAGTCCACTCTAGAATATTTAGTGAACGGGCGACAAGTGAATCAAACTTCATTTCAAAGCACTTCTAACTGTATTCTCGCTGTCGTCGACTTTAATCATTAAGGCCCTTGGAGCACACAGGGGATATATTCACATTATTTCTGTATACTTCATGAGACGTTCACCATTTCAGCGCAAAATTCATAAAGATATGTAATTATAAAAAAAATATGTCACAAGATATTTTATGCCTACAAGATTCTTTCATATTGTTAACCCAAAGGACATAAAAAAATATGAAATATTATTATAAAAAATTATCGATTGTTAGGGGAAAATAACAATGCCATTTTATTTTTTATCAATAATGTATTTAATAATCAGGATGTTTACATTGTACACTTTTTCATACATTATATAATATTATTATTATTATTTAAAGTTAATCCAACAGATTTCTAAAAATTTGTGATGTTTTCGGACTAGTCTAAACAGTTATTACCATTTTATTGAGGTGCCAATCATATTTATTTATTCGCCGGCCATTTTGTTTGTGTATTTGTTTCAAATGCACCTCAACAGATTTCAATCAGTATAACTTTGAGAATTATATTCTAAAAAACATTTCGTAAACATTCAATATACATCAACTTTTTTTTAAAACGAAAGGAAGCATTATTCTAACGAGATGAGTGGCTTTTTTATATTTTCCTTTTTTACTCTTGGTTACAAAAATACTGTAATTTCCATTATTATAATATTATATTATTTACTAAGAACTACATGTACTCATTTTCAATCAGTATAACTTTTGTTTTTTTTTTACAATTTTATTATTTTTAGTCACCTTTCATATCATCACAGACTACAAATATAGCGAGTTTTTTTTTGTGTTTAGTTTTTTTTCTTCTAAATACACTGATTTTTTTGTTATTAATTATTAATGATAGTAGTGGAAAAAGTTTGTCTATTTTATAAATCGGTTCAGTTCTTTTAATAGTTTTTGTAAATATTTCATTTTCTTTACCTAAACATATTTTCTATATAGGTGTATATTTTTGTATTGATAAAATTTCCAATAATAATTCTTAAGAGCACAAAGGTGACATGTCCATATTTCTCAAACATTTGTTTTATTAAAACAATCAAACAATGTTTAGCTTGTACCAGTATTTTCAAAAGTTCTAAGACATGAGACTATTACGTTCGTAAGTTTCATATTGGAGCTATCACCTTTGTGTTTTAAATGATTGATTTCAAATATGAACATTCAATTTTTGTTTTCCTTCAGAAATCACTATATTTGTATAATAGTTGGTTGTATATTATTTGAGATATTTCCGTTTATAACATTAACAATATAATGTATTATTTAATAAAACGGAACATTTTTTATTCCGTATTCGAATATGAGCCGCTGCTTTTGCGCAGTTGTCCCATCGAAATTCTGTACCAATTTTTGTTGCTGATTATAATATTTTGTATGACGGATCACGTAATACAAAAACTAACCAACAATCTAAACATTTTGCATATATATAATCAACGAAATATTCATTTACATATTTTGTAATATTTAAACATTTGCTAAACTAAAATAAAAATTATTAAAAGAACTGATACTGATATTATATAATTTGTAAGGTTTTATAGTGTTTGTAGAGTATTACTTGTAAAATACTATAGTAATAATGGGGATGTTATATTTACAATGAAAAAACAGAAGGGTGCTATTATATATATTTAACATTAATAAGTATTATGTTTTGTAAATTACCAATTAACCTAATTTAATAATATGTTGCACATATTAACCTTATTTTGCTAATATGTGTAACATAATACTAAAGATTCTTAACTCTGGTCTAACAAAATCACTTTATCTAAAAAGCGTCACAAAATGGCATACATTATTGTATAATAGAAATAAAATTTGTCAATCATTTTCAATAATTGCCATCGTTCACTTAGTCAGCCATTTTAAAACATTTTTGCTGAGAATTCAGATTTCTAATGTTTATAAAGCATTCAACTTCACTGGTATTTTAGTGATCATGTACATTTAAGACTACTTTGCGCAAAGTATGTAATGCTTATTCTGCGCACGCCTACTTTGCGCAAACAGACTACAGCGCATTGTAGGTTACGCCCACTCAGCGCAAACAGACTACTACGCATTGTAGGCTATTACATCGATTCAAAATGTGCCTGTTGAAAGTTTTAAATTTACTTTATACTTTATTTTAAAGGATGGTGGCATTATCTATGTTGAATTACTTATTTAAGGATAAACTTGAACCCTTTATAAACATTTAAATCATTAAAAAAACATAATATTATTTAAGCGTTTTATGTTTATATTTATGAATTATTAACAATTATTTCTCAATACTGGCTCATCTAATAATATATCAAAAATAAATTATGCAAGCGAGCCAACGTAACAATATTATTAACGTTAAAAATGAGGTATCATTTTTATTTAAAAAATATATATTATGACAAAAGAAACCATATACATAAATACGTTTTTCTTTATCCATTATCATTTCGTTCGTTTGTTCATCAATAATTAAAAGAATAAATTAATGTGGCATCAAATGCTACGTTCTGATCTCATCAGATTCTACGTCTTACTGGAATGTATTGTAAAAAATAAAACGTTAAATAAAATAGTGCAACAAGCTAGCATATAACCTAAAAACTTAAAATCAAACACTTACACAACTAGATTCATTACCTTAGAAACGAGATTAGCTACAGATAAAAATATTGTATATTTAAAAGAACAATTTGTTTGACACTTTAGTAAAGCTAAAATCTCTTAGTATAACTGTTAATATCTATCATAAAATGTGATTTTACGTTATAAAATACTTCATAACAACATGTCATTTCAAAATGGCATTGCATACATAAATTCGTGAGCAAAGACGAGTACCTACTCAGCGCAGAGACTATTGCGCAATGTAGGCTACGTCCACTATGCGTAATCGAACCACTGCGCTTTGTAGGGCCCGCCCATTGTGCGCCAACAGACTTTTACGCATTGTAAGTTACGCCCACTGTGCGCAAATAGACTATTTCATCCAATCTGCGCAGATTATACCGATTCCAGAATAGGCCTAGACATGTTGTAAGACTGTCTAAAGTTTAAAATTGTTCTTTAGTAAAAAATATCAGTTCAGACGGAAATAAAAAGAAGTAATATTGCAAACTATAACATTGCAAATAACCTGCTCAAATACTAGTGACTTTTAAAGTTGTGGACTGATTTTGTCACTAAATACCTATGTAATAATAAGTTTGTCCAAATATAGGGCGGGTGAAAAAGGGTGGGGGTGGGGGGGTCTAACTACAATTTTATGAAAATACCAAAATACGAAGGTACACATACATATATGAGAAACATCTTAAAATTATTCTTACTTCTATATATCACGAATATGTAGTTCACCACTCAAATTTTGTTTAATTTTAGCACAAATTTTGTATTATTTTCATTTTTGTTTTTCAGCAACCTGATCATTTTACCAATTAATACTGTGTAACATACTTATAAAATTGTACTTTTTTTAAGCGCTGGTTTAGCTTAAACTCAACTCTGTGGTTGAATGTACTTAGGGGTGAAATATACCATGTACACATTAGATTAGTTTTATTTGTGTATATTATAAATTCGGTAGGTTTCCTATTTTGAATATCCTATTTTTTCAATTTATCTAATAGTTAATTATGTTTAACAATGTAGGTTTAATATTAAACCAAAATCATGTATTTAATTTATGTAGCCTGTTTTTCAGATTTAAGCTTAATTTAAGTCCGCTTTAAGTACGTTTAATAAGTACATTAAACCACCAACAAAAAAAAACTAATGCTTATAGCCAGCGTCAAGAAATTATTTTTAAAATACTTCAAAATCTAAATGATGCAGGGGAAGGGTTATTATGGGGGGAAGGGGCAAGTCACACATTTAAAATATTTTTGGGGCCAGCCCAAAAACATAGTTAAAGCTAGTGACCAACAAACTTTGTTTTATATTAAGAATGTGCATATAAAAGTGCATTGGAACACTTAAGTAACATGTCCACATTATTGCAAAATACGTTTAAATATTAAAATTGGTGTTAGTGTAAAACAAATTGAGGACTTTTTATGCAAATTTTCACTCCGAAACCATGTAAATTCAGTATCTATTTAACAAACGTGCAATATCCATTCAGAGCGTTGGAGCACATAAGTAACATGTCCACATTATTGCAAAATACGGTCGAGTAGATATATTATTGTGAGTGATGCAATTCATCAACGAATTAATTTCTTATCACATGACTTTCATACAATAAAAAATAACTTTATGTTCACTGGGACTTGTAAACAAATAAATTTTGTTGATCACTAGTTCAAACCGAGATTCAAAAATTCGTAAACCCAAAATCTACAACTTACTCTCTCCGTGTCCGTTTCGGCCTCAGTCCGATGCAATCAGTTTCACCCCTACCTTTCTTACCGACTTGAACCTGCGACTGCGCAGTAAGCTGCAACGAAATCGCATGCGTATTCAGTTTCTCCGCCAGCAACAAATCCTTCAATCCCCTCATCTTTTGACTCCTCAAAACGATCGTAGGCCGCGTATCTTCAATTGCTTCAGGCTCCTTAACAATTGTCTCACATTTTGGACTTGGAAGTGAAACTGGCTTCATTTCCACTTTCACAATTTTCGGCGGGGGAAGTATTACTTGCTTTGAAGTCCCTGCGTGAACCCCATTACCATTCTTAACCTCAATCTCACCTCCAACAAATGGGGAACCTCCGCCTTGAAGCAGATATTCTGGATTTAAAATCTTCTCCGAGCAAGCAGCTGTTAAAGCAACAATGCTTGGGTGTAAATTGGAGCATTCCCCATTAACTTTCGATTCAATTACTTTGATTAACTCTTTATCATCTGAATTCTCAGTTTTAGAAACGTAGTTATTGTTATTGTTTAAGAATTTGTTGCCATTGGTTTCGGTTTCTTCTTTGTCGTCGGACTTTAAATAGCAGGATCTGGGCACATCTTCGCTGACTATTTTGACTTGGGCGCGAACGTCTGCGTCGAATTTCGAGATTGTGTTTACGAGTGGCTTTGCCCAACCGATGTGTAACACTGGTGTTGCGCTGCCCTCTTCCCACTGGCAAATTCCGTCGTAGAACCGAAGTAAGTGGGCAAAACAAAATGGATCTTTTAGAATTGATCGGGCACTGTGGCCAGAGCTTTCTACTTTGATTATATGAGGTATTAGTTCGTTGGCGATTTCGAGGAATTCCTTGTAGATTTCTTCGTCGTCGCGTGAGTAATTGTACCTGTGCAGAACGAATGTGTTGAATCTTTGATTTTGTGTTTTAGTGTTGATTGCACTTACTGTCGTATAACATCACTAGCATTTGCCCAACTGTCAAACGCCTCTTTGTACATTTTATTACGGTAGAAATATCCGCCTTGATATGTGTAAGGATACACATGTTGATTGTGGTAGTGTGTTCGAGCCGACATTATTGCTTCTTGAAATAACGTGGCACATGGAGGCCTAAAACAATATTTTTAAATATACAATAAAAGCAAACAGAATATCTTTTCTTTTTGTCTCTATTTACTAAATCAGTAATGACATTCTTGTCTAATTTAATACAAATGTACCTCAATATAATGAGAGCTGGAATACTTAGCTTTGTATCTAATATTAATAAATACTAACCTGCCAGTGGTAGCTGCAATCTCTTCTAAATCCCCAAGATTCCCAATCGCCATCGGGTACCTCGTCAAATGCCCCAAGTCGTACAATAACCACAGTAATTCCTGTTGTAGTAGTGCAACTTCATACGCGTCATTTGACGCATTCAAAGACGGATTTATCGCTGATACCAACGCAGCGACTTCCATAGCTCGCGTACAAACCACAGGTTTATTATTTACATACAGCCACGACCGGGATGAGATCCCGGGCCCGATAGCTTGTCCCCGTTTGTCTTCGTTACCCTTCCCGTGCCATGTGATTTCTGCAGTTTCGCTGCCATGTTCACCGAAGACGACCCAAGCGTGGTCTTCGGACAGGGCTAGATGGACATCGGCGAAGCCTAGCGCTTGGCAACCCGCTACCACCGCGAAGGCTACCCCGAAACAATCCAGTTTGTTGCCTGTAACAAGGTTTTTTTTTTATCGCTATTTAAACCGGTAAATTCTGGTAGCGAAATTAACTTAAACCACTATATTTTTATTTATTATCCATTTTGGCAACAAATTTGAAAATGTATAAGACAAAACGATTATTCTGTATATATTAACAAATATTTCCTATAAAACTCATTCCATAGTCTATATTGCTTCTAATGTTACACGATACTTTTGTTAGCTAATTTTTTTAATGAAACTGTTTAATGGTGCAATTCTGAGGAAATTTATACATCTATAAGTAAAATCTGTAAAATATTGATAGTGTAATATATATTTTAATTGAATTGCAAACCATTTTTAAACTAATTCTATAAGATATATCGAACATAATACATGATTTGTGTAATTAATAATACTAAAATGTGTATCCCTTAAAGAATTACAGCTTTTTCATAATCTTACAGATTCTCCTTATAGACCTATAGACTAACGCAGAATCGCACCATAATATATAGAATAAATTTTGGTCTTACTTTCGTAAAATTATTGCAAAAAATAGAGTTATATAAATAAAAAAATTGTTGTTGTTTATCAAAATAAAAGTTATTTCCAAGTTTTTTTTTGTAAAATTAATATTTCCGCTAAATTAAGAAAGTTTTTTTATAAAGATGCTATTTGTGTTGTACATGAATAATGCAATATTATATTATTAGTAATAAAAATAAAAATCAATTAGTCAAATTATTAGTAAACGTAAGTTATATATAAATTTTTAACTATTAATTTAGTAGAATTTATATTGCTAAAGTAAATTATCAACAAATTTTAAAAAATACCCACCAAATTTGAATTGAGGATATTTCTAACTAGTTAACATTTTCAGTTAACTAGTTTTTAGAAAAAATATATATAATTATAATAAATAATTAAAAATATTATTCTTTTTCGGATAGCCCGTTGATTGGTCGTCCGAATGATCAGAACTGTCAAACGTTTTAACCGTTCTGCAGTTATAATAAAGACATATGGAAAAGCAAAGCATAGAATAATACATAAATTACAACATATTTCGCAATCTATAATGTTCGATTTTCCAATCATAGTTTAAGGTTTACCCATTTTCAGGGCACTAAAAACAAAATTTTGTACTGAAATAAATACTGCAGTTAAATCCGTGACAAAATAGTTATTATTTAAATTTGTTCTCAACCAGATTTCAATTCTGTGAATTGAAAATTAATGTAATTAATTTTTGTCAGGACTATTTCTATTTTCTTTTTTTTTGGGTTTCGTTAATTTACGGAATGTTTTAGTTGTAAGATTTCTAGCATTGACAAGTGTTTCTAAATCTAGGGAGGCGTAGACATTTTGATTATCAAGAAGATAATTTTAAATAACTTGGACGTCTTCGTCCAAATTCATTCTTCGTTTCTAGTGCTTCAATTCTGCTCCAGTTTCATGTGTCAAACATCTGCCACCCTAACAATTCCCTTTTCGGTTTGTTTATCTCTAGGCTAACCTAAATCCAAAACTCGCTATTCTTAAACCGTACCTGTTAGATAACTGTATAAACTCTGCAAATGAGCTCTATCTTTGTAATAACTCCTTGTCAGCGAATTCCAAACAACATCTGACACTTTCTTAACCAGATCCCGCGTCGCATATTCGCCCTCGAACTGTGTCAAATCGACAGCACCCTTAATTGAACTATAAAACTTGGTGTACAATGTTTCGGCTGTATGTAACTCGAGGGCCGGTAGACTTGTTGGCTCCAACGGTTCGTAGAGTCGCAGGTTCGCGGTCGGCCGGTTGGTCGTTAACGAATTCTCGACAGCACCCACGATTATGCTTAGCAGTGCTAGATCTGGCTCCGAATTGCTTTCTAGTTGATTCTTGAATATTTGTACTACAGACGCGACGTTTTTAACTGGGAATAATGCACGGTCGCCGTCTCGAAAACCCGCCATGTCGTTGGACTCATGGAGGAAAACGTATTGGCACCAGACACTGCGTTTGGGGATTTTCGTCCGCTCAGGTTTGTTATTGTCGACCAACGGTTTGTTTTCCTGGCACAGGGGTGCCTAACCCCTACCCACCTACCCTTAACCGTCTACCCACTAGCATTTTATACAATACTCGTTAATAATAACGCCAAAACTAACGCCAAAATTGAATGCACCTAGGGATTATTCTATAATTTCAAAATGCAGAATCTAGCTTTTAAAATTATTTTGTCTTGTCTGCGTATAAATAAATAGTTAATGGCAACTTGTAGGTATATATTGTTAATTTTAAGAAATCCAAACTAGAATTATCGGTATATGTTTCGGTTTAATTTTATTTCACTTGCAATTTCTTACTACATATATTTATTTTTCCATACTACGTGTATTATAGATCAAATAAATAAAGATTATCTATCTATATATCTGAGAGCGGCCATTTTGTTTCAAAATGGCGAAAATAATCTAGTCGTAAATTCAATAATTTTGCTAAATATGTATTTCTCTAACGCTAGCATTGAATATAATCCAAATATTTCGAAAAGTTGTGCACATAATCTATTAATAATTATTGAATGTAACAATTAATTTTGTTTAAAAGAAATTGTACAATTTCGTAATTTTATATTTAAGATTCTTATTTATGAGTGCAAGTTTTATTTATAAGTTATTGTATAAATGATTAGCGATCATATTAGAGTTTAATATGGTCCCTGTGAGTTCGATTAGGCACCCCTGGTCTCTTGCGTCATATGCGGTATATTATTATTGACTATTTAGCTGTTTGTACTGCGTAGATAATGGTCATGACGTTTTTTTTTTTTGCCAAATCTAACTTCATAACCCGTGCAAAATTGCCACCTGTAAAATTCAATTACCGTGTCTTCTAATATCTGGGACTATTTACTTTTATCAAGTTTGTTTTTATTACGACCAAAAATTTTTATTACATAACTATTTTTGATTTATTGGTCATGTGGCAAAGATAGCTTTTTATGACATCTAAAATAATATACGCGAGTCTGGTGCCTTGCGAAATTAGTCCATTTGTACTCTGCGTATAAAACGTTAATTCGTTTATTTCTTGCAAATAAAATGTATATTTGTTGGTATTCCGAAATTTACCACACGGATACGCCTATTTAACTATTAGCAAGGAATTTAATTTGGAAGAATAAAATTTTGTACAGCAGCAAATTTGTTTTTGCTATAAGAAATCTTTCGATTCTTCACTAGATTCCTAAATATATTCTAATTTTTACTTGTTTCATCAAGTTGCTCAAGTATTTAAAAATACTTGTAAAGTACTCCTCAAATTTACCAAAGTTCAATGATATTTCCGAACATTATTTTAATTATTCTAAAACATCCTTGAATATTGCAAGATTTTTCTAATATTTCATAAATGATTATATTCAAATTTGCCAGAATATCTTCATTTACAAGAATTCTTCAAAATACACGAAATATACGAAATCATTCTATAAAAATTCTATTCCTCTTGAAGATTTCCTAATAAAGTACAGAAGAATGTGTCTGAACCAGAGATAATCTCAAGTGCCGCAAAATTGTATATAATTGTAATAAAACCCAACTTTATTTTATTTAAAAATAGTACTCAATACAATAAATATAACTTAAAATTAATAAAGCATATATGTTCATTATAATGATTCTCAAATCCGGCACAAATCTCTGAATCATCTTTTACAGAACATTCATTTCTTGTTAAATACTAAAGAAATAATATTTACATTCACTGGAAATGTGGAGAAGGAGTGTTAACAGATCCCCAAAACAACACCATATTTGTTTCTTCATGATAAATAAAGAAGAAGAAAGGCACATCAGCTTTGACAACACTCCTACTGCCATCTCGGCTCAAACTAACTCCAGTCGCTGCTGCTGCTTCAGTTCCTTTTTCATTAACATCAACGAACACTTTATGTATTATCATATCTGCATACAACCCAGGATTCGTCTGATCGTTATTCGCATTTAATCTATGCCGAATCGAATCCAAACTATTATCGTATTCCCTAGCGCCAAATATTCTTCTATTGTCACCTTGTTGCCTCTTTTCCCGAAATTTAATTTCTGGAGTATCTCCCATCCGCGTAGCAAAGACAAATGGCTCATCATTAGCAACTTGGGAAACAAATTCAGCATTTTGAGGGTAAATCCCATTAATTCCGGGGGATAGTAAAGCTAAATTTGATTCACGTGGATCAAAAAGTGATTTCAATCCGAGAGAATGTAATGGTTTTTGGAGTTGGAGAGTTGTGGTTAGTTTCATCTTTGGTATAGCAACAATTATGGGAGTATTTGTTGTGCTTCTAACCAATCGTTTGATTTCTGATGCTGTGAGACGGTTTTCTAGTTCGCGAAGTTTCTGTTGGTTAGAGTTGTGAGGGATGACGATGTAAAATGTTGTAGTTTTCCCCTTGTAGGGTAAACCGACGATTTGACAATTTAAGAGGGAGTCGTTAAGGTACGGGTACTCGCCACCGTTTACCATTAGATTGGTGCGGATGGTGCTGGGTTGGTCTTTGCCATTTGAGTAGAAAGGGCTTCTGAAATTTGAGATTAGTTTAGAGCAGCTGGAGATATATTGGATGGTAATGGTTATTTTGTAAATACTACTACTTAGGTAAAATATGTTTGTCCCACATTGGAACGAAAGCATATGGAGAAAAGGAAAATTAGTATCTCAGATAAATGTTAGTAAACACTGGAGTTATTCCTTTCCCATTAAAAATACAAATTCATCTAGAAAATACTTGCATTTTAGTCAAACTAGTTCCAAATGGATTATCCCATTCCGCTTTGAAATACAGTGAGCTAACCAACACAACTTTGGTGTCTGTGGACGGATCCATAGGCATAATCTGGTCAATTTTTCCGTACGTCTTTTGGGACACCCAATTATTAATAATGTCTTTAGCTCCTGAAGGATTTGTTTTAAAATCCAAGTTCATTACTTCGCTTTTATAAACAGCGTTGGATGCAGCTCTGTATTGTTCTCGGATCGGAAAATCATTCTGGATGAATACTCCGCTGGCGAAAGCAATTGTTTGTGTGTCTCTAGGCTCAGAGTTCTCGAGAGTATTAATCAAATCGCCGAATTCTTCGTGAACTGCTAGTGGGTTGTTGGCTATGTTGATGCCGTGGGCTAAACCTAGTAATGTTGAGAGTTCTTCGAATGTTTTGCCATGGGAACCAAGTAGAACTAACGATAGGGTAGCTAAAATAAAATTTTGTTTTAATTTAGTAATATCCAGATCTTAAAGATAGTGCATTTTTACTTTCTTATGAACTTGTGATACTTACATGAAATACTGAGAGGAGAGTACACTGTAAAGTCCGAATTGGTATTCGAGTTAGCTACAGTTCTATCAATCGCTAAACACAAATTTGTAACTCCTTGCACGATAATATCGTCTACGTATTTATTGTACGAAGATTTGGTGTATGCAGATTTTGAAGCAAGCGGTATTTGTGCTTGTACATTTTGTTGCACGTTCTCGTACATTGGTGCAAACTGCATTGTAGTTGCTGTGTCATTTTCGGGAAATAAAATGTTCTCGCACTTTGAATAACTTATTACGGTTAACGTTAATAGTGTTGATCGCCACATGTTCTGGAAAATAGAAAAATATAATTTTCAATATGATGATTCACAGCAAAAAATATTTCATGATATATCTCTGAGATGTCACGTTTCTGATGTATCGCAGAGACATCACTGAATCAAAATATTTACTGGGTAATAAAAACATGTTACTTTCGAGATAATATTATTAAGTAATATCTGACTATAAATATATATACTATATTGACATTGTGCGTCTGACCTTTTGATTAAATATCAAAAACTGTGTCTAGGGCATATATACTTGATTTGTATAGAGAAAGCCCGTATTCTATACCTATTCGGTGTTATTATTTAATAATTGTGGAAATGGATGAATTTGTTGTACATAATTGAACATGAAAAATAGAGGTTTAGTTTGGTTTTTTTTTTAATGTACCATTTACTGATAAATCGCTTTTGAAAATAGCTATGTTGCATTTACGATTCCCTAGTTTCCACACGTATTGTTATTTAAAAGAGAATAAAGTGTTTTTAATGTTGATTGGTTTGAACCAGTAATTGGTCAATAGTGGGAAATTTGGTGCTCTTGAGGAATAGAGTGAATTATTAAAAAAAATTATAATCATAATAATTTCATGGTATATAGATTTTCAAAACGTTGTTAAAAATCGGTTATGTAATATTAGTAACAACAAAAACTGCAATAAGTTCAGGGTTAACACGTCAAATTGAACAAATTAATTGCGCTACAATTATTTAAATAATGGATAAATAATTATTTTTTTCTTTGTTCCTAAAAACTGTATGTGTGACTAACAAAAACGTTTTTACACAAAACATTTGTCATTGCTTTCAATGATAGTAAATTTCTAGAAATTATTCATTTATTTAAATTGCTATAGAATATTTACAAATTGTTTTATAATTACAATGAACAAATGCACTATGGAAGGATATCGGATGTGAGTGCAGGACACACCAGATATTTTTTATTGATAATAATAAACATTTTCCTGTTATCAATGCGCAAAAATTTAAATGTATGACGCTAGGACAATGAATTTTAAATATAACTATAGTTAATTGGGTAATTATAGTATAATACCAGAATTATCTTTTCAAAAATGATACTATACCAATTGTGCTAGGCCTAGTTTTATAGTATTCCGACAATATGCACGATGTAAATATATTTTTTATGTACCTACACAATAAAAAATGTAACGGGAATTTCTTTTTCAATATATTTAGAACAAGGCAAAAGCATTTGATGCGATCATGTTTAGAGATATTTACACATATAATTAACAATTGTTTTCTGTGTTTTTATTAACGGGAAAACCCTATTCACATTTTCCCATTCAATGAGCCACACGTACTCGTAAGTTTTTCCAATATTAGAACAATAAATATATATTTTCTTATTCCCAAAAAAAAAACTGTTGCGTCGCATTTACATTTTTAAAATACATATTGACACTTTTTCTATAATTTTAATGGGTATTGATAGCATTTTATCCTTGTTGGGACCTTGCCGGTAAAATGTAACATACAATCTAAATTTCAATTTGTATAGTTTTTTTTTTATAATTTACAAGTAGAATATCAATTATATTATTATATAATGGAGATATTTCGCATTGTAACTCGTCAGTTTTTTAGCTCGCCGTACGAAGTTCAGAAGAGATTCGTTCGTGTGTCGCTCATAAGATCAAATTTATGCCCTCCTCTGAAGGTACCAGAGCGATTTTAACCAAATTTGCTACACATTCGCTCGTAATTTAAATCATTATTATACTTCCGAAAATATAGTACCTCAACATTTAATGTTCTACTCAATATTGCCCTTAGAAACAAATTATTAATGTCTATACAGTTTCTGGAGTTGACTATTCAAACACCTGATGATGACATAAGTGATGTCGAAACGTTGAGCGAAAAAATTATATATCATAAAATATAAATAACGATTTTGAAATTTCAGAATTTTAAAAACGTACATTCCACCCAATTGATTTTGCGAGGAGCTGAAGGCATTGGTACCTGTATCTATGTTTGTTACGGATATATAACTTATCATAATTTTCTGTTGATTTTTAATTTCTTTGGCGAAGTTTAAAAAGAAAAATTGTTATCATAACAAATTTTCAATGGAAATACATATTTTGGGTTTGCTTTAATTATATTTGACTATTATCGTGATGATGTTTGTGTGTGTGTGTGTGTACGAACGTTCTACAGCAAATACTGTTGAAGTTATTAATAAATATTCCTTGATTATACAGACAAGAACGTCCAGTGTCAATTTTGGAAGAATTTTTAAATTAAATTTCGTCTATTAAATTAAATTAATTTACTAATCATATTATTATTATTTTCACATAGTTTAATTGCTAATTAATGTTATATGAATGATTTCGCACCACTTCTAAACAGTTGGAATGTAATGATTATTTATGTATTCTTCATATATATATATATATATATATATATATATATATATATATATATATATATATATATATATATATATATATATATATATATATATATATATATATATATATATATATATATATATATATATATATATATATATATATATATATATATATATATATATATATATATATATATATATATATATATATATATATATATATATATATATATATATATATATATAATGTGCGCATGATTATTTATTGTTAGTGAGTTTTATATCAATAATTAAAATATATTATATAGCTACCTTAAATATTAATAATAAGGGAATCACATATAATAATTAATTATGCATTATTATTTCACACATAAAACTATCACACAGGTATTTTTTTAACTTATTGCAATAACAAAATAAGTCATTTGAACTCTGAAGAATGATGGTATGCAGATAATCCAACAGTTGTAACACTTAATTCTGATGTATATATGTATATCAACAACACAGGTAAAATTGAGCAGAGTATTAGCCGAGAGCTGGTAAATATCTAGATGAGAGATCTCGCGGACTAAACCATGCATGGCTCATGGACTTGTTGACCTTAGCTCCCCACTATATTTTAGCATAATATCTCATCGACAAGGCTGTACAAAATTCATATTAAACTATGCAGAATTATCAAGAATATACTGCCAAAACACGGAAGCCACGATCACATTTATGACATCCCTGACTCATCTTTAAAAGTTTATAAACATTGATACAAATTCACGCAAAATGTTTGCTAGTAATATAAAAATAACAATCGTCAATTACTTTCTGATTCCGTCGACTTTGATAGTGATATATGGTTGCAATGAATTTAAAACGCTTTTTTCTTACGTTTATTAAGAAACATTTTCAAACAAAACTTGTTAAAATCTTTAATATCGTTCATTTTGAATCTTACTATTTTTCTGTTAATACCATTTTATTGATACTGAAATAAATGACTATTATTTACTTCGAATGCATAATATTGCTGATTGACAGGGTAATAATTATAAACAAATTAATATTATTATGTTACTGTCTGTTAAACATATCACGATTTACTAATTTACATATATTAATCATCTATGCTTTGAATTCAGTTTAATTGATTCTTATATACATATATTTACATATCGTTGATATTATGCAAAAATTTGTACTATAAATAATTGTGGTTAATGCTAAGTAAATAGTGCACCTTTCTCATACATTATTAATACTACATATTTTATTTCATTCTAATAATTTTTAGATTAAAATCGTAAAATCATTCTGTATTCATGATACATATCCACTTCAATGCACGAAGTACTATGAATAATAAATTATTATTGAGCAATATTTCCCATTAACATATCACATAATACGCAAATGCGAACAAATTTTTGTTTAACACTTTCACATTTTTGTTACAAAATATTTAAACAAACATATAATAGCAAAAAGGCGACCCTTGAGACAGTCTAAGCGTGGGACATTTCGTCATTCCTAGGCAAAATTAAATGTTTTTAAAAATATGTATTCATATGAAATTAAATCATAATTTTATGTTGTTAAATATAAGGAAATAGTTGTTTAGTTAACCAGTTAGGAAATAGCCTATTTTGTGTATTAGCGTGTCTGTGATCGCTCTACAGCAAAAGCAGTTTTGATAAAATTATATAACTTCAATTATATGACTGACATAGGGTCCGGAAGAGAACCTCCTATTTTTGAAAGGAATACAGGTAGTAAGAGTTTACTCTTGCTATATGTTGGGTTTATATTTTTATATATTTTCGAAACATGGTTTTACCTACAAATTAAATTTGAGGGTTTTGTTTTTTGTTTCTATTTCGTTGCGAGACATTTTTAATGCTCTAAGGGTTTGAGATAAATAAATAAATATATATTTTCTTTTATTAATATATTTGATTTGAGTTTTAATGTTATATTTTAATATAATTTCTATATTTAATCACCCTTGAGATAGTGATAAAATATGAACTGCTTGTATAGTGTTTCAACCAGAAATGAATTCTCGAATATTCTATTAACATAATATATGTAATTCTAGTAAATAGTACGTGAGTTATAAACAGAATTCTGAATGTTGGAAAACATTCATTTCTTAAAACATGATTGGAATTTAATATTTGTATCGCATTCCTGATTTATTAATCTACAGCATAATAATTTCGTAGTATCTTAAAATTTCTCAGATCTTCTTTAGGTATACAGTCAATATAAATAGTTGCTTTTTAATTTCTAGAATTAATTATCAAAATTTTACTTTATAAACAGTAATGCATATTATTGTTTTAACATTATTAGTAATGCTAATAATTGCGATCTCAACTATCAACTGAATTTTAATTAATATGTAAATATAATAATTAATTATTTAAAATTGCTGCAACAAGGTGTATTAAGTAATACCACTTTTTATTGTTCTTTTAAGTGTTGAATAATTTTTGATACAATTTGTACTTCCCAAACCACATGGTCACCTATTTTTTATTTGTATGCAAATAACTTCACAATTTACATGTACTAAATTATTTCATTGTCACAGTCCATTATTTCAACATATTACGACCTAATTGTTTCAATACAATAAATTTGCATAGAAAAATGAATCATGTTTGAATATTGTGTATTTTGTAAGTTGATTATTGGAATAACAGATGGCCCTCATTCGGGTAGGGGACAGTAGTGGATTAAGGACATGTTTCCCTATTTTATTCAACAAATATATATTCTTACAATATTTCTGTTGCTCGGAGATAAATAATTTGTAACAAGTGCAATAATTATTGTACGTAATACAAAAAAATATTGTAAAGTGAGTGTTACAAAGTTTATTTAGAATACAATAAATATAGTAACAGATACAAATCGAATTGTATCTTGTACAATATTTATTGTATTCTAGTTAAACTTTGAAACACTGTACCTACGTTATAATCCTATTATCCAAATAATATGATTAATTATGTGATTTTCAAAACAAAATGTTGTATGAATCAATATATTTAAAATGTATGCAAAATTAAAAAAAAATATTGCCTTAGTTGTATAAAATCCATTAACTGTGATTCAATTAATTATTAGGATTAGAAATTAGAATTAAATATCCAATTAGTTTTATGACAAACAATGCTAGTGGTCACAGCTACAAAATGTATAAATTATGCGTTATTTTTGTTGCTGTGAATGCTACCAGTGTTTGTCATAAGTCAAAATGGATTATTATTTGTAATTTATAGTTTTAATTACAAATTGGTGGACTGCGAATGCAGCTTAATGGTTCATTCATAGTTCGGCACTTAGAAATTAGATTAAAATATCCAGTTTGTTTTATGACAAACAATGCTAGCGTTCACATCAATAAAATTTATAATTAATGTATTTATTTTGTTGTGAAGGCTAGCATTGTTTGTCACTAAACAAACTAGATTATTATTTGTAATTGTATAACCTTACTATTTGGATTAATGTTAATGGACTTTATAATACCAATGAAATCATTTTTTTAATTTTACCTACGTTTTAAACATACGATTCTTGAATAAAAGTAAAAACCGAATTTTGAATCCTACTCTGTATAGGCAGTGTTGTCAAAATTTGCCATAACCTAATATTTTATATAAATATAGGAATATCTATGATAAATTAAGTAATAAAATGGAAGAAACAATAATATTGAATATAGATAAAATATGCCGGGCTTGTTTGTTAGAAAAACCTAAAATGCAAGAGTTATTTCATGAGCAAATATCTGAAATGTTCTCTTCGTGTACAACAGTTTTGGTAATTAAATCATACAAATTTAAAATATTTAAAATAATATAAATAAATTTTAAGGTATCTTCAAATGATGGATTACCACTTTTGTTATGTTCTGAATGTATTGAGTTGACAAATCAATCGTATTTATTCAAACAACAAAGTTTAAAATCAGATGAAATATTGCGCCAATATTTATCGAATTTAAAAACACAGGAAACCGAATATAGCGATACAGAATTTGTAAAAACTGATTTACAATTGGAGAAAAAAGATTTTCTACAAGAACCAACCAATGAATCACAATCGTGCGATGATTCAGATGTTAAACAAACAAAATCAGTTAAATCAAAGAAAAAACATTATATAATTAGGAAATTTTCATGTAATGTGTGTAATGATGGCTTTGAATCGAATGAAGATTTAAATATACACATGATTTGCCATCCGACGGATGGCAAAATTATATGTTTAATGTGCCAAAAAGAATTTGCCCATATCAAAATTTTAAGGCGACACGTTCGAATTCACATGACTAATAAGCCGTTCAACTGTGAGGTTTGCAATAAAGGCTTCTCAGAATCTGGTAGTTTAACCCGACATTTACGCAAACATAGGGGCGAAAAGAGGCATTTATGTACTGTTTGCGGGAAGGGGTTTTATGAAGCCAACGTCTTAGCGGTTCACATGCGAACACACACAGGTGGTTAATATGTATATTTCGTATATTAAACTGCTTCAAATGGTTATATTCTAATTGCTCCGTCAATTTTTAAACCTGGGGCATATAGGGGAGAATTGCTGAAATCGTACCTCTTAAGAAAATTAGATTTGGTTTATTTAAACCGAACATTAGAGTAACCTTTACACTCAAAGACAATAAATATATTTAAAATGACTAACAATATATATATATTTTTTTTTCTATTACTCAAACTGATATCATACACCGTATTTATCTCCAAAATCGTACCTATTCCATCAATAGTGAGCATTAAATTTAATTAATCTTACATTCAACATTGTTAATATATTTGAACATGAATTATAGTCAATAATTAAATACATTTAATATATTTGGGACTGTAATACATTTTACCTCCGGCTAACGCCTAATATTACAGTTGAAGTTTAAGGTTTATCCTTACGTTTTCATGGTTATGATATTTTGTGTACCAATGCTATTCGAAGGGCACTAAAAACCATATGTTGAAATTAAAACAAATCTGGAGTTTAAACCATGACTGTAATACCGGACTTAACACACCTACACAGGCTTCATATACCCATATTTTACATTCAATGTATTGAATCATTTTTTATGCGTGGTTCTATAGTGGTACGATTTAAGAAACTTAGCAATCTTGTTGAAATATCAACATTACCTCGACAATAGGTACAAAATATACATCAAATAATTGTTAACAAATAATAAAATAATGCAGTGTTGGAATGTAGGGAAGAAATATATTATGCAATTAAATTCAGGTAAATAAAGTCTAATATACCTGATTTTTTTTTACCTATCTGTATCTCACATATACAACCATGTTTTACTTCGATTTTCTACCTATATTACCGAATTATATTTAATACTACAGTCAGTAAGTAACGAAAAAGTTACCAAATACAATTTAGTACTAGTACGCATTGAGCAACTCTCCTCTATTAGGGAAAATATTAAGAAACCCAGTTTATAATCACTGAACACGACGTTATTTTCGTATTATAGGTGAAAAACCGATTGAATGTACTGAGTGTAATAAATGCTTTGCTGATCCAAATGGGTTGCGATCCCATATGAAATCTCACACAGGTGAAAAGAAATATGTTTGTGAGATTTGTAATAAGCCGTTTGGACATTCATTTGTTTTGAAAAAACATATGAGGGTACACAGCGGTGAAAGGCCTTATTTGTGTTCTGTTTGTGGGAAGTCGTTTACTCAGTCGCATTATGTTAATATTCACATGCGACAACATACAGGTAATCAATTTTTTTTACGAAAAAGTGACTTAATATATTGTAGCCATATTTCCCTAGCAAACCAACAGATATATACACATATGTGTGTGTGTTTGGTGGGACGTTTGTGCTTTGAAACAAATGTGGGCATTACACATTTAGGCTCTGAAAACATATTCTTGTTTTCTTTTATTACTTCGTAATATTTCAAAAATAACAATATTTGATAAAATCTTCTATTTAGGCGAACTACCATACGTTTGCTCTGTATGCAGCAAAGGTTTCACGCAGAACAGTCAACTAGATATGCATATGCGAACCCACACAGGTTTCAAGCCCTACATATGTGCAGTTTGCGGCAAGCGCTGTGCCCGCTCCGGCGATCTCCAAACGCATATGCGGTCACATACCGGGGAAAAGCCATTTTCGTGTACTGTTTGTTCCCGGAAATACGTGACTTCTAGCCATTTAGCCGTGCATATGCGCAGCCATACAGGAATACGGACACACATCTGTGATGTGTGCGATAAAGGGTTCAGGGACTCGCAAGGACTTAAGGCACATTTGAGAACGCACACAGGCGAAAAGCCGTATGTTTGTGGGGTTTGCGGACATAAGTTTGCACAGTCAGGGGCTTTGTCTACGCATCGAAAAATTCACACGGAAAAGAATAAATAGTATATTACTGGAGAATGTTTTGACATGATTTGTATATTTAATATATAATCTAGTTTTTATCAGAAATGTATTTGTATTATAGTTGTGATTAAACTTTTACTTGAAGTGTAATTTTATTTTATTGGGCACCTTGTTTTTATTATGGCCTATATTTATAAGTAGTTTGAATACATCTACTGAGAAGTTAATTGCAGTATCTTCTATTTCTTATATGAATTTCGATATAGATTTCTCGAAGCATTCAGCCTGAAAATGTTTGATTTGGCTTTAAATTGATTAGGATTCATCCGATGTTGATTTATCTTCGTTGGGGTCTTCCAAAAGTTTGCTTTGAAGTATGACATTTTTTGCTCATTGTTGAGGCGTCTTTATGGTAAATTATAAAAGTTTAAATAGAATTTTATGTAAGAAATTGGTTTTGCATTGATTCGGTTTCATTCAAAGTTAGAATTAACTTTTTAGCTGAAACCGAATTAATGCAAAACCCATTTCTTACATAAAATTCTATTAAAACTTTCATTATTTACCATAAAGATGCCTCAATTCTTTGAGGTCTTTCAATAGTTTGTTTTCAAGTTTGACAATTTTCTTCAATTGTTCACTCATTATTGAAGCTATGTTTAAAACAAATTAAAAGAATTTTGATTATAAATCGATGCAAGATTTGAAATTGAAGAATTTGTGTAGTTTTATAAGGAAATTGTATGACTTTATTCAACTAACAACAATTTTGAAAACGGCATTTGCCTTTGGTTGGCGCATGCGCATTGTGCAAATGGTGAAGATTTATTCAAAGTTTTTATTTCTAAATTTTCGTTAAATTTGGATATTTGTTGTCTCTTATTGTAGAATAGTTCTTCAATTTTCATTTAAATCAACTATTGTATAAATGTATTTGGTGATTTTACTATAAACACAATATTTACTCAATATATGTATATGGCTTATAATTTATATTTATTTTTTATTAAACTAAGTAGACAATTCTACTATTTACTGTAGAAATAAAAAATTGAATTTATATCTGGTTGTTGAGTTTCAAGTGTAAATAACTTGGTTAGCTCTCACGTATGCTTTGATTCGATATGCGCTAGGTATATAAGCAAAATGTGTTTGTACAATGATTGGAAGTGTGTGTCTTGTGATGGCACAGCTGAACATTGATCGCTTAGTTTAGAGTAGGCAGATCTGCTCAGTGGGTGACGTCACGTGGTCGATTCTAGTAGCCACGTGGATTCCCGATGCAACGGTCGGACCGTGTCGCACGGTAGAGTTCACGCTGGCTCCTCGAACTACCGCGATTTCCAAATTTGGGTCAAATAGGGTTAGACGAGGTAATTAAAGTCGCTTCCATATACCGGCACTGCGGTACGCAGTCTGCCATTCTTTTTGGAATATTTTAAAAAATATCAATAAAATCTCTTTAATAATACAGACAAAATCTTTTAATTTTTAAAATTAAGTCAGGAAAATGAACATTTTAACTTTCATAAACTCATTTTATTATTTCGTGATGAAAAGGTGGACGGATTTGTAATCACAATACATAAATGCAATAGTGCTCTTACATATAAACAATATAACTAATAATAAATTAATCCTTCTTGTCAACAGAGCCACGATATTCGGTTATAAGCTCGTTAAACAAAGACTCTTTGGTCCAAACGACATCTGGATCTTTAATATCTTTCTCAGCGTACATAAACCTCGTCAAATGTGACAAATTTATATCTCCAAACTGATTAAACGTATTCTGCTTCAACAGATCCTTGTCCAGTTCCTTGTATGTTGTCACACGATTAACAGCGACACTAAAAAAACCAATTGTACTCGAAAACAGATAAGGAACCTTGAATTACTTACGATGGAGCCTGAGCAATATCACTGCCCAGGACTTCATCCGCTATTTCGTCTATATCAGGAATCACCGGTATATCGTCATCCAAATCTATATTATCATCTCCAAATCGTTCTCTAAGCCCATACAAATTATTTTAATCAATTCATAGGGTTCAAATAACATTACACTTACTGTTCTATTAAGTTTGTGGTATTTTTATTCCTGAAAGCCAAATTATCAATATTTTGTTAACATAACCCCATGTTTTTCAAACATACTTTCCAGATTTTAATGTTTCATCGGCCCATCCTCCAGCTTTGCGAGCCCTTACGGGCGCTTGCACCAAATTATCATTTGTATTCTCTAAAATATCGTCTGTTGAGCCAAAATCTTCAGAACTTTGTCTACTCTTGTTAGCCCTTCGCCCTACTTTAGGTTGGGTCTATAATATATATTTTATGTGTAAAAGAATATGTATACGTTTCTTATTAACCTTTTTGGATAATTCTGAATTAAAATCATCGTTCCAAATCATTGTTTACGATATATCGACAACTGTTTAAACACCAAATGACGCTAATATCTGCTCAATCGGGTTCAAAATATATTCGTTGATTCTTGTTGTTGGATGGAAATACGCTTATTGATTGGGTACATCGTTGAAATCGTCATGGTTTAGAATATAAGTCTCCTCCTATTTTGTGCATATTAGGTAAACGCGAATGAGGCAATCATACTGATTGGTTTTGATCATTTCTTCATGTTTGTAAATTGTAATCTAATAGTTTTGAAATATTATTTATGGACTTGTATTCTAGAAATATATATATATATATATATAAATGTAGATATTCCAGTTTCTTTCTCTCTTGAGTGCTCTTGCATACCGCGTCCTTGTTTTGTAGAATGCTGCGCCAAATTTGAATACTTCAAGATACATTTTACCTTTATTTTCAATTTCCTTGAAGATTCACAGATACTTAATTTGTTACATATGAAATCGCGTCAATTGTTTTCCAATTGACGTTTCTAGCTTCAACGAAAAAATGTCTAAATCGAAAGGAGCCAAGAAAAAAATAGTAATTATCCATTCATTTTCATTGTTTATGTATTATTTTTAACATTAATATCGATTAACAGCCCAGCCCGAAACCATCGATAGTACCAGAGGTTGAAATAGACGAAACCAAATTTCGTAATATTAAGATAAAAATCGTTAGACTGATTAATATTGTAAGAAAACTAAGCAAATGTTATAACTAAGTACATGGACATTTGTGTATATAATTTTAGGATGCTAAATTTGAATACACAGACGTTTATGTAGAAATACGACATGAAAATGTGGTGATTGGACAAACTGATTTTAAGTTGGTCACGAGTCGTGTAGCTGAATTAAATTATGAATTGGATTGGTCAATTTATTTGGAGAATGAAGATGTTTTAGATAAACTAATAGCTAACCCATTATATTGTAAATATTTACCCGAAATGTCCTACAAAAATTACTCAAACAACCTAATAACGCCAGACAAACTTCCACGTTTTACAAGTTTTGAGTGGTTTTGATTATTAAAATATTGCAATTAAATATTTAATTCATGTTTAAGTTACGGTATATCAAATACTGGGAGAACCATTAGACCCAGCGGAAACGGCGCAAGACTTTCCAGGCCCTACCTTGAGTACTGAAAGCTTGTTTGAGCCTATTTTAGGCGAAATAATAGAAGAAGAGTCTGTAATAGAAATATTGGAGCCAAAAAAGAAAAAAGGTTCCAAACCGAGTAAAGATTCAAAAACCTCGAAAAAGGGTTCTGAAAAGAACTCCAAAGTCTCTGATGTAAAAGGTAATAAAGGTGATTCTAAGAAATCCAAAGAAAGCAAAGCAACTGTTGAAGTTGGCAAGAAGAAAAAGGAAAGAGAAGTAAAAAATGTTGAAGAAGAAGCAATTTTAATTGGTAACGCTAATATGGATTTCCTACCCTTATTTTTAGGTAATTACATATCAGAAACATTCTATATTCGTCTGTTCAAATTGTTTTTATGTTTGATAGAGCAATCAAGTTTTGAAAGTGTTTTACCAGTGTATCAAGATCAAATATATATGGATTCGAAAATGGTAACTTATTTGAGTCTTCCGCGATTAACAGTAAAAATTAGTACAAATGAAGAGTTCTTTGAGGAAGAAAAGGATGTGAAGAATATCTTCGCATTTACAATTGAGGCCATGTTTAATTTGCCAGCAGAATATGAACATATGGATTTCAATGTTGCTACCGTGTTCCCTACGGCATCGCCTGTAAAACATATTATTTTTGTTTTTCGGAAACGTTTCTTCCATTTTGTTTTTAGGGTTTAACTCCAGTTACTTTTAATAATGGGAGATATAAGGTTGATACTGAGTATTGGCCAAAATTTAAACTATGGTCTACTTTGTCGAATATTGTCAATTTTAGCTCAAGAACCACCTCCAGGTACTCTCAGAACAAACTAATTAACACATTAACTTTTATAAGGTTTCAATCGAATTTGGTAGAATATTACTTTTTTCATTCCCGGACAAAGTATATTGCCAACATTAATTTTTTTAAATATATCGCGTAGTTTCTCTGTTTTTAATAATTCAAACGAATTTTTAATTATTTTCAAATGTATTTAGTATTAATGAATGTACTGATGATATCAAAAATAAATGTGGTGTGAACCTTGAATATATTTTCGACCCCGAAACCCCAATGCCAAGAATAGAATGGAATTTGCAAAGAAAATGTTTTTTGACTGATGACGGTACTCAATTTCTAAAAGATAAGTTTATAAGATACCGGTTTTGGCCTATTGAGCTCCAATTAACACCTAAACTGGAGGTATTCCTATTAAAATATTCATTATTTAAGTTTATATTAAAAATATATCATTTCGTATTTTCCCCTATAATGGGGAGAACAACGGCAATTTTATATTATGAGGATAAATGAAATTTTTACGGATGAGATATAATTAATTTTAGATTTTCTTATATTAACTCCTGATTTAATTTGAAATTCTTTAGGAAATAGAGCCTAAATATTCAAAAAAAGGAAAAAGTAAGTCGAGTAAAAGCAGCAAGAGCTCAAAAGACTCGAAGGACTCAAAGAAATCTAAAAAATCTAGAAAAGGTGACGAAGAAGAAATGGCCATGCATATTATGGGTTTCATAGACATTGCATGCCTTTTATATCCTGGAGGTATTCTACAAATGTTACTTGTTACACTTAAATAATAATAATAAAAAACCTCGGGTAGACACAATATTTGAATTACCCAATTTTTTTATTGCAATTGTATTCATACCATTTATCTCGTCTGTAATATTCAAAATTTAAGTAACGAAGACTCGCGTTGTATGCCCATTGCGGTCGTTTCAAGAAATAGAATTTACTGAAAATACTGGTTTACCTCATTCATATTTCTATATTCCACCACCTCCGGTAGAAGAAAAACCGGAATCAAAACCGAAATCAGGTAAACCAGCTGAGAAAGAGTCGAAGAAGAGCGATAGACCGAAAGATTCGGGGAAGGACAAAAAAGGGAAGAAAGCTAAAGAAGATATCGTAATCATTTCAGTTTTTCGATTTTACAAATACATGAAATATTAGTTTTCTTTTAATAGATCGTTATTCCTGAACCTATTCCCCCGAGTACCCCTATCATAAACCAAGATGGCGAACAAACTTATATAGTTATTGAAGTCGAAGTATGGAATCCACTTACTATAAAGCGAACTTTAGAAGATTTGACTAATGAGTATTTAATAATAAACTATAAAGGCGTGTCTACACAATTTGAATATGCTGATCTCACATAAAAAAGTATTCGATCTTAAAGTACAATTAGTTCAATTTGCGTGTAGACATTGTAAGGTGTATTGGACAGTTTTAATTTCGAATTTTATCGTAGATTATATGATATAATACCTAAAGGTCCACCATTACCGAAAGTCGTAAATAATGTGCATTTATCTGTGGAAATGCATAAGGAATGTTTAAAGAAATTAACAACAGAAATAAATGCAGAATATCAAAAGTATTATAATTCCCTTGATCACCCTAAAAAGACTATTATTACGTATATGGATTTTGTGGTTTATTTACAAAAAACTGGGCTTTATCATAAATATTTTTCAACTATGTTAGAGTCAATTGCTAATTTGGTTAATGAGAAATATAGATTTGACGGCGATACACATAACCATAAGTTGTTTGAGGTAAAAACTAAAAAATTATGTCTGCATGATTTAAAATTACGTGGTATTATATATATATATATATATATATATTTTTAATTAATTATAGAGATACGTATCGGATATTTATGTGAAATTAGTAAGTGAAATGAATACAGAAATTAACTCATTAATATCGTGCTCGAATCAACAATGCGACATTGCCCCGCCTATTTTAGTAAAATGTCATACTTATCGATGTTTTGAGGCAGTAGAGATGAAAGCGGGAGATTTAGCTGAACGATATGTATTAGAGGTAAATAATATACTTATATTTGTATGCCATATTTTTCATAATTCAATCTCAAATACATTTATTCTTATTTGTATCATTTTGTTTTAATATTTTAGCTCCTCGTACAATAGTACAAGACAGCTATAGACTTTGGTTGTGTATTTGTACCATGTTTGAATTTAAAAGAATCCTTACCAAAGCGTTTTTATTTTTAATCGCTTTTCGTATATTTGTAGGCTTTAGCTAAACACTCTAAAGAAGCAGATTTCTGGTATCAATATGCTGTTTACCATTTGAGTCAACAAGATATCGATTCTGCACTTGAATGTTTGAAAGAAGCACTTGCTCTTCAAGCCGATCATAACTATAGGTATACCGTATTGGCAACATTTTAATAATATATAATTACAAACATTTCTCTTTGTTCTTTTCATTCGTTCATAGTTTGATTTTATTCGGTGTAATTTTATTTGAAAAAGAAGAATATTATTTATCAGAAACAGCATTTTTAAAAGCGACTATGCACCACCCCGAATTTTTATATGGTTGGA
This sequence comes from Leistus spinibarbis, assembly GCA_933228885.1. Lineage (NCBI taxonomy): Eukaryota > Metazoa > Arthropoda > Insecta > Coleoptera > Carabidae > Leistus > Leistus spinibarbis. Next base: position 6,509,429 of record OW121801.1, on the reverse strand, counting down.
CTTGTCTGTACGTGTTTTACAAGGAACAGGGTAAATGGGAAGGTTGCGATATTTGCGAAGAAAAGATTAAGAAAATTGACTGGAGCCCAAATGCATTTATTGATGATCCTGTCTATAACACTAACGGGCTAGCGTGGACTACGGCGTTAAAAACAGAAGATTGCCCTTTTTATGAAACCGTCATGATGTTAATCAAACTTCGGGCTTTGAATGTAAAATTTAGTTTTTATAAAATTTCCAATTATAAGCTCAACTTGGGTGAAATATAGATTCAATAAATATTCTTATTCTTATTGAAACGATACCAATGGCAATTTTTGAATTGAATCAATATAGTTTGCAGGAAAAGCAATGACTTGTGCAAACGCAAAAGAATTTGGAGTGTTACAATATTATCGCGGCGTCATTTTATACCATTTGGGCGATTACGAGCATGCTGTAATTCACTTAGCAGAAGCACAGAAATTACATGGACCGGTATGATTTTTCTTTGCTTACTCATGATTTTAACGAAGATAAACGTTGCGACCTAAGGGTTTTTTTTTTGATTATTATTAACTATTCTATTTTTACTTTCTTTTGCGAAGTAAATCTTGTAATCATGAAAAATGTCGAACTCGAGATTTCAACAGATATACATGTTTTGACCTTCCCTGAATCGAATGTGACTATTTTCGGAATGACGTCTGTCTGTCTGTGTGTGTGTGTGTGTTGCTGTGTGAACGCTCTAGAGCCAAAACTGTCGAATGAAAAATTATGAAACTTCAAACTTAAGACTTGTATATGCCCTAGATGTGCACCTCCTGTTTTTGAATAGAATATTCAATGTATTACTCTATACATATTTTGTTTTATCTCCAATATCACTTACGGCAAATATAGTTATGTACATAATGAAAGAGATTAGTATTTCGCACATTCGATGACACTACATTTATTATTATTATATAATTACGCATTAGAAGCTAAAGGTGACATGTCCAGATGAATAATTTATTTGATTCAAAGGATTATGCTGTGAATGCACTATTGGGACATTGCCTATTCAATATGAATTTTTTTGATGAAGCAAGAGAAACCTATGAATTTATTGTTTATGCTTACAATCGGCCAGACGATCTGCATTTAGTGTATTTGAAGCTTGCCCATATTTATGAGCAAGAAAATAATTTGGAGATGGCTAGAAAATATTTGTTATTGGTTGTAAAATACAGTGCTACGCCGTACTCGTGGCTATTACTGGGAATAGTGTATTACAAGGTAATATTGAACGTTGTTTAAGTCCAGTAAACATCAAATCAAGTCGCGTTCGTTTTACTACATGACTCACTTCAGTTATTCCTGAATGAGCTCACTTTTCAGTGAAGCCGCGTCCATCTAGTTTGAAGAAAATACAATTAATAATCTAGTTTGTTTTATGAAAAATAATACTAGAACCCACAATAAGAAGATTTATAATGAATGCGTTCATATTGCTGTGAATGCTGGCATTGCTTGCCATGAAACAAACTGGGCTATTATTTGTAATTTCTTAATTACTAATTGATTCGCTGTGAATCCATCTACAAGATTTTGTATTTCTTTGATTGTATTAATATAATTTCCGCTTTGAAATATAATGGACAAAACGTAATAGGAAGAAGCAATTTTGGACGCTGAAAGTTGTCTTTTGGTGTCAAATTTATTAGACAGTCGGTTTTCTGAAACTTGGGCTTATTTAACGTTGGTTAACATCAAAAAGGAGGCGTTCTGGGAAGCTGAGCAATGCTATGTGCAAACATTAAAAGTAATTTAAAAATTACTACTATTTATTTATTTATTTATTCAACACCGATTCAGGATTTAATGGTATTTATTTCGTAGCTTGGACTAGGAAACTCACAATTACTATGGATAATCGAAGACGCAATGAAGAGACATTGTTGTTGAAATTAAAATTTATTTGTACAAATACAAAATAACAAATAAATATTAAAATTATTGCTTTATTTTAAAATATATCACGCGTTAAAAGATTATTAATAAAAATATAACATACCAAATAAAATAAGCTAGATAAAAATAACAAATAAAATACTCTGTTGTATTTCGTTTTAAATATGTAAATAAAATTCTCCGATAATATATAAAAATAAACAAAATAAATATCATCACGCTTTTCCATGTGTAAGGAGGTAGCAAGGTTCGGTAGTTTAACATTTATATTAACCCTATACCATACGTAATCAGCAACATATCTTAGACACCCTAAGATGGGCATGGCGAGTAAGCTACCAGTTAATTGTGGATCGAATGATAATATATAATATTTTTTAATACGTCTATTATGTTAGACCCTTAGACCGTTAGAAACATATTAATAAAATAATTTCATAAATTGTTAATAAAATTGAACTAATAAATTCATGAATGAATATTAAATTTCTTCCAGAACTTTAGATTCATCCTTTTCTTCGCCTACCAGCTCAGAATTAACTTTATCCAAATCTAAATTTGCGATTTGAATTTCGTCAACTTGCAATTTATTCAATTCTTCTTTAGGCTTTGAATCTTCTTTTTTCACGTCTTGTTTTGCATTCTTCGCTTGTTCTTTAGTTACATTTACATCTCTCTTATCTTCTTGCTTTACAAGTTTTTTCACATCTTCATTCTGTTTTGAATTATTATTCTTCGCTTTTCCATCTTTAGACTTGGATTTGTTCTTTTTTTCATCTTGCTTTACAACTGTTGTCAAATCTGCACTTGGTTTGTCAATTTGCTTAGAATTCTTCAATTCTTTATCATCCTTCGAAGTTTTTAATTCTTCAAGTGAATCTTCTTTCTGCAATTGATCCAATTCTGCGTTCAATTCTATGCCGGGTTCATTCCCCAATATTTCTTTTAACTTAGATACATATTGCTTCAATTCCCCAATTTGCATTAAATCATCTTTCTTCATTTCATCTATTCTTACCGTAGCTTCTATTGCTTCCGTCTCCAAATCTTCATAATCATTTAACTCTTCAGCTTTCTTCATTTCAGACATAAGATCAACTTCATTTGTTTTTGTGTTTGCATTTTCTACAATTCGTTCAAATTCTTCATCCAAATCTGGTTCATATTCCTCAAAATCATGTAAATCATCCTGATTTGTTTCCCCTGGGGATTGAAGAGTTGTTCCAGGTTCTTCATTGTATTCATAGTCGTCCCAATTTTCTTCTTCCTCGACTTGTGGAACTGAAGCCCAATTTTCATGGTCTTGCACTTTTCGAACTGGCTGCACCTTTTCTTCAATTTTCTTTTCAGGTTCTTTTTCCGATTTGATGGTGTCATATGTACATTTGCGTTCTCCGGTATCAACAGAATATTCTACATTAATATTAACTGGATTCGGATTATTTCGTTTCGTGTAACTTTTCGAGCCACGATAGTTTGGATTGAAACGATGTGGTGGACGATGCTGGTTCGATCCACGATTCGATCTATCTGGATTATATTGTCGTGGTCTCGGAGATGATGAGCTTGGATCTTGATCTGATCTAGGATTCGGATTAGATCTTCCTGAATAATATCTTCTAGGTGGTCTTGTATTACTAGGATCATGTTGATCAGAATTTTGATTTAATCGATCCAGATTTTTTCTAGGAGATCTGGGAGTAGTGTTTGGATCTTGTGGCTCAAGGTCAGATCCAGGATTTTTGTTTGATCTATCCTGATATTTTCTGGGTGATCTATGAATAGTGTTTGGATCTTGTTGTTGATCAGGATCAGATCCAGGCTTTTGGTTTGATCTACCATATTTTCTAGGTGATCTAGGAGTGGTGTTTGGGTCTTGTTGATCAGGCTCATGTTCTGGATTTTGATTTTTTCTATCCTGATATTTTCTACGTGATCTAGTAGTATCTTGTTGATCCATATCAAGTTTAGGATTTTGGTTTGATCTATCTTGATATTTCCTTGATGATCTATGATCTTGTTGTTCCATGTATTTTCCGGGAGATTTCGGAGAACTGTTTGGATCTTGTTGTTCCATTTCCGATTTAGGATTTTGGTTTGATCTATCCTGATATTTCCGTGATGATCTATGATCTTGTTGTTGTTCCATATGTTTCCCGGGGGATCTAGGAGCACTGTTTGGATCTTGTTGTTCCATTTCCGATTTAGGATTTTGGTTTGATCGATCATGATATTTTCTTGATGATCTAGGATCTTGTTGATCAATGTATTTTCCGGGAGATCTAGGATCTGGTTGATCCATATCAGATTGAGCATTGTTTAGATGAGGATTATATCTAGGTTTTCGGTTTGATATAGGTGATCGTGGGGTATTATCTTCTTGGGCAAGATCTAATTTAGGATTATGATATGATCTACCCAGATATCTTCCAGGCGATCTAGGCTTTGGATTATTGTCATTCTTTTCGAATTTCGATTGATTATCGAAATCAGATCTAGTCGGTCTACCGGATCTCGATTGATGAGTCGTTCGGAAATTAGTGTCGGACTTTGAATAGTTATCTGATCTAACTTGGCCATCCGCTCTCGACTGGTGTTCAGATCGTTGATGGTTATCCGACCTGGGACTGTCGGACCAACGTTGTTTATCTGATTTTGAAGAATTATCGTATTTTCTATGTTGAGCAAAGTTTTGATCGCGGTACTGCTGGTTAAATCTACCACGGTTGGTGCTAGCAGGGACATCTTCTTTGCCTATATAAAATAATGTTATCCACAGATATATTTCGAACAATTTGAAATTATTCTAGATTACATACCTGCATCCCATTCTCTAGTCCAACCTCCATCATCCGATCTCTGTCTGTTGATTCGTTCCTGATCAATTTTAGTTCTTTCATCTCTCCATTCGTCATCGCGTCTGTTGCCATAATTATTGTTATGCTGTGACCTTCTTTCTCCACGATTTGAAGACCCAAATCTACCACGCCCACCTCTGCTTACCCGAGTTTGAAAATGAGGTTGGTTGTACGTGGTTGAAAATCTGGCACTAGCAAAATCATCTGTAGGCTCCATATTTTTGCTATCTGGATCATTATCCCTCATCGGATCAGACAAAAAGTTATGTTTAGGGTCAGGAGGAGGACCATTATTTTGTTTTCCCTTTTCAAACAATTGATATTAGGTTTATAAAAACATTTGAATTGATCAAACTATATACTTCATTTGTTTGTTGGCGTTTCTGGTTGAGCAGATCGCGTAAATCGCTGTAAGGTCGTTGAGCTTGTCGCCCTCTGGGATTTCCAAAATGTTCAGTTTCTGGGTTATCTTGAACAGCCTAAATATATATATAGATTTAAGGTACACGTTACAATATTTCAATGATGCATCTTACATAGTTTTCACTTGTATTGAAATTTTCCATTTTGACTTATTTTAGGATTAACTGATTGATTGGATTGTGATCTGTTATGCGGACATTTTTAACGATTCCAAAAAAGGAAAATAAAATTATAGGGTTATGGAAGATGTGATGTGGAAACTGGCTGGGGATATTATTTGTTTTCGCCTTATCCAATATTTCCTGCTATTCATACGCATAAAACTGGTTGCATGAATTTTTAGGCAGAAAATTTGATACATTTGATTTTTTTTTTTATAGTTTAATGGCTTTTTTCTTCGAGTTTTCTTGAAATAATATAAACTATTCCGAACTTGTAATTGTAGCTAATTTCATGTCGTTTCATTAGCCTTAAGGCTTTCGTTTACCTAGCAAAAATTTCGTGATTCTATCCATTTTTTAGGAAATATATGATATTGTTTATAGAATAATAGTTTGGTCCTTTTTTTGCCAATTTGTTGGAATAAACAAGCACAATGCCTTTAGCTCGCCGTATTTTTTTATTATATACACAATTTATAACTACTGATGTTGAAATGAAAGAAGACAATGTCATTATTATTGATTGATTGCAAGTCAAAATTATTATTATAAAATACAAAAACTGGGTTGTGGGTTCACAATTTGATAGAATGTTAAATATAAAAAATCTGATTTTTTTGATAAAATAAATTAATACATATTTTATATATCAAAATTATTACTTTTAATTATTTTTTATAGTCTTAGATTAATTGGATTACATATATATATATATATATATATATATATATATATATATATATATATATATATATATGTATATATATATATACATATATATATATATATATATATATATATATATATATATATATATATATATATGTATATATATATATACATATATATATATATATATATATATATATATATATATATATATATATATATATATATCTTGTATGAGACAACATTTTTACAAACTATGTAAAAAATCTTGGAAGTGCTATTTTAATGCATTTGTTGATTTAATTTTAAAGTTTCACTAATTTTTATGTGAGCTTAATAATATTTTATTTATTATTATTCATTTTTTCTTACCTTTTTCTATCCAATTGTAACACTATTTTCTTTGAAGTCCAGAAATATGTTTTAAAAATAAAGAGAAACAGTTTTCATTTGGTTCTTGTATATATGAAATAATATTAAATAAAAATTTGTGTTTAGGAATGAATAGGAATTAGGCAAGTTAAAAGCATTATATATGTTATATTATTTGTGTATTTTATAAAGCATATACCAAGTAATAAAGCTATTATAAAACATAGGCAACTGGATAAATAAGTAGTGTATTTGTCATATTTTTTACTCATTCAACTAAAAAAAGATCAACAAAACAATCAAATTGAATACATCCAGCGTTTCGTGGCTGACAATTCAATTAAATATTCATTCACATCTATTCCTCACACACAAAACCATGAGGAATAGACGAGTAGCTCAAAAGTGTCACACACCTATACTAAAAATACACAATAGTCAATTGCAAATCCTAACATTATCTTAATAAATTAGAATAATATGCATTGCCTCGAAAAAATGCATTACATCCTCATTAATCATTTATTAAACGATAAAAACTGTTAATCATTATTGGATATGGAATATTATCGCACCAAAAACATATATTATCAACAATTGATAAAGTTATCAAACATCTAGCAAACATAATACATACATCCTCACTCACGCCGCCGCCATATTGGATTATGAAAAACGCTTAGACGGCGCACGTAAGTATAGTACGGGTGTCACTCGTCACACGTATTTTCATTTAGGTTCAAAATACGCATGTAAACTAGTAAGAAAACAACCCTATGCAAATTATATTACCGTCGAGAATCAGTCATATTGCGCAAAATAACAATCTTACAAATATATTCTCACCAATGTCACACGCCCGATATTTAGAAATTATTTTGTTGGCAAACATTGGCAAAGTGAATTGACACCTCCGCAGTGCGGTCATCGTTTCTTGTAAAGTGTTAATTTTTTTATTATTTTAAATATAAAATTGACGTATTTCAATGGTACGCTATGGCAGCCATCTTGTTAGTCTAATTCAGAAATCACTTTCAACGAGTTTCATATGAGAAATGTTTTATATTAATTTTAGTGTGCTCTATAGGTAAGCTAGTGTTTTACGAACATCCACGAGTTTGTTATAAAAATGTAATTTTAGTGTTTTAAATATGAAATTGACGAAATTCCAATGATATAATGCTGTAGCGGCCATCTTGGGTGGCTAACGCAGAAATAAACTCTCTATTATAAAAATGTGTTTTATATTAACTTTAGTATATTTTAATTTAAAATGTATGAACTTCTAATGCGTATTTTCAACATTTTTTTGTTTTTTGATATAACCTGTAAATTAAATGACCTGTCAATGCGAAAACAAAATGGCGTCAATGCACTTTGCCAATATACCAAAAATAAGAACAATGTTTAAAAATATGTAGCTTTCATCAATAAACAAGCTTGATATAATAAGAGTTTTTTTTTTAAGTAGAATTTTTAACTTGGCAAATATAGTTTGTTTTTTTTTTGCGTGCTTACTATACATCAGCCACATTTAAATAGATAATCGGTACATTTATAATATATTTTGTATTTAAATTAAATTGTCCTTAGAACTAGTTCTTCTTTCTTTTTGTATTTAATAGTTAAAAAATACATTTGCGACTTTCATTGTACCCTCAAATGTACACCTATTAAAAAGACCAAAAATCACGAAGATTCATTTTATTCAAATATCTACAATCTAAATTATAAATCGAAAAAAACTATATATTATGGATAATTAGCAATACGCTCACAATTTTATCACTAGAGTTTTTTTTTGTTGAAATTTAAAAACAAAAATTCGATGTTACAATAATTACGAAAAAATAAAAAAACAAATATTTTCAAACATCATATATTTAATAATAACGATTTAAAAAAACCAAGTAAATATAAATAAAATGGATAATCTTGCACAGCATTTGTGAAAATAACTGGTAAATTTGGATGCAGTGCAAAATTATGATTTTCAAATAATAGTAAATAAAAATAAAGGAATATTAAATATTATATAACGAATGAATTTTTTAATCCTGAATTGCATAGATGTTTTAAATTTGTGTTTAATAAAAAAGGGGAATATTATTTAATAATCGCACAAATCACATGATTATGTTTTCTAGAATAAAACTGCCTTTGTTGTGCCTTTTCGATTTTTCAATCTCGCCTTTTCATAATGAAACATGGATACGATGAACTTTTTAATGTTGCTGTTTTTATATGATGCTAAATTTTATTTCATTTATTGTTCCTTCTTCTCTTCAGATTTCTTTCCAATTGGAATGGCCGCTTTTACTCTAAGGAGAGCGGACATAAAAATATATCGAATTAGAGATAAATTAATCATGAAAATTAGAACTTGATTAACGAAGTAAACTCCTAATTATTAGGGAGTATATAAAACATATCTATAAATATTACTTACTTGGAGGTGATTTCGGCCAATTTAGTTCTGACGATATCAAGGTTAGCATCGATTTGTGTTTTGTTGTTTTCGTAAACCTTAGGCAAAGTGAAGAGAGCGACGAAAGCTGGAATCACACAAACAAACAAACAAATAAATCAAAAAATATCAAGATTGCCGCAAATCAAATAAAGTCGGGCGTTCTCATCCTTCTAGAAGGAATTCATAAATATTTTCGAACTGATCTTGATTGAAGTAATCGTAGATATTCCATAATAATTATAAATTAAAATGTTATATCTATTACGAAGTTAAGAGTTTAGATTTGAAAAGGAAGTTTTGAATAAAACTCATTTCTTTGAAAAGATGTAAAGTTTTGCGACGTACCAATGATGATGAGCGTCATGCCATTGAACCAAGCACCGACGTACGTCAAACACCACAAAAGCACTCCGAATTTGATGGAGTCCACCAAGTCTTCGACGAGGAATAATCTCCGGAGTTCAGTGATGGCGGCATTGATATGCGTCACTGCGATTTCGGTGATTTCCTTCACTTTGTCCTGGGGGAGGGTTACATCAGCTTCCAAAAGTTCTCTACAAAAACAAACAAAAACAAAACAAAGTTATATAAATATAAAATGAAACACAAGAATTAATTGATATTGTACTGTACTTTTATATATATATATATATATATATATATATATATATATATATATAAACACCCACATGTATGGATACTTACTTGAAGGGATGTCCATCAGCTGTCTTTTGAACTGCTTGGAGTACATTTTTGTAGATGCGGAAGGAGATTGTACCAGCGAGCGATAAAAGCGACAAATACGCTGCTACGCTGATTAACGAGAAATATGCCAACGACAGAAGGACTACAAGGATTCCACCAAATACTCCACCAGATTTCTTTGGATCCCGCCAGTAGATCAGGCTTTCCACTATAACAAAAAATACAGAAACATAAATAAATATGATTTTTTTTTTCAATAATTGCATTTGCAATGGTGTATGGTAATGGATTCAAGCTCTTTTTAATAGTAATTTTATTTATTCTATTACTCAAATCTTTTGAGAACACTTTGTATAATCTGGTACAAGTTGACGTGATAAGTCAAATATGTACATATAATAATCAAATAAAATATTACGGCTTTAGCTAATTTTGATTACTTATTAAATAATATAATTAAATATAATAATACTTGTTAACACAGATAATACTATCTATACTATAATTAACCAGACAATTAATAAATAAAATACGCTCCGATATTCGCGACATTGAAAATCTTCTAATTTTAACATAATATTAGTTCGCCAAGGTTATCATTTTCTATGCCTTGACCTTCGTAACAGTGGTCCACTTGTGAAAGATCGAATTCGTAATCTCTCCGAAATATATCAGGTCCTAACTGACCTCCTTACAACTTAAAAATCAAACAAAACTCCTAAATTAATAAGATTTTATTACAGTTACAAATTTGGTTTTTTAATAGATTTACTCATGGACGGTGAATTCTTTTTTTTTATGAAGGCATAATTTGACCGATCATTAATTTTTAATAAAGTTACCTTTGTTCCGCTACGTTTTATAAGGTTCGAAAAATTATGCAATGCATGCATTAAATTTATTATTTGGAATAATTTGTAATCGTATATACACTGATAACGCAATAGTAAAAATTGTAGAATCGTGGTTATTTTTAACAGAATTATATGTCGATGTAAGCAATTTTGCAATTTTGTGCACGCTAATTGAATTATTTTGCGAACGTTTTACAGATGAGGTTATCAAATTAACGATCGCATCACAGAAAAAAATGTTTGCTACTAACTTTATTTGCCAATTAACTGTAACACAGCTAAAGATTTAAGCTGTCGTCATTCTATAAATACCGCGTGTGTGAAACTGAGAGATTCGTTCAAGATGAAATTAAACTGGGGAAAATTAGTTCGCGTGAATAAATATGATCAATAATTATTAGAAAAGTCATGGCTGACGTACTTCAAAACAAATACTATATATATATACATTGGGGCACAAAGGAGATATTTAAAGAAATAGTTCACGCGGATAAATGTGTATTACTTCAACTAGTTATGATATTTAATAATAAACTTAGAAAAGTATTCACTCCTTAGAGCACAAAAGGGACATATCCCCATGTGCATTTTGTAAATTTATACATTTTCATAAACCACATATACTTTTTCTAAATGCAAAAGCGATTTTAATTTTACAAAAAAAAACTTTTCAAACAAAAATTATAAGCAATTTTAATATCTTTAATTATTATGTCTCGTAAATGGTAAATATCAATTCAGGGAAGCTCAACACGTATATTTCTGTTAAAATCTCGAGTTACAGTACATTTTCATTTATTTTAAAGCAACTTCGGTGATGATTCATGCATTGAGTTACGTATTTTAGGTAATTGTAATTGTTATTACAAGTAAACAAAAATAATACTCAAATTATGTAAGTTATTCCCAAAATGTAATTTATATTTCTCATTATTTAAATTAACTTTAAGTATTAAAATTAAATTTACAAATACTAATCACGTATATGTACTTGTATAATAATAGCCTAAAGTACAAAACAATATTTTATTACCCAAACCGGGACAAAGCCTATTGATAACAAAGTAGAGATAAACCTAGTTTATTTATAAATACAAAACAAATAAATTTAAATTAAAATATAAGTCTGACATATGCCCAGAAACTCCACGTGTACACAGGAGACTGTGTGGTAAGAATAAATCTTAGGGTCAATCACACCTGCGTCCTTACAATCTCATACAAAAAACAATTTAAAACAATCCTATTACCCATTAAACACAATTATTTTCGAGTTTAATTCAAAACTTTTCGTTACTAATCAAAGATATTCGACAAATCTGTGACCATATGCCAAAAGATCCTTACCAGGTCCTCTTTCTGGCAATGCTTCCGCAGAATTGAATCCACGACTATTCTGTTTGCGCACCATTTTACTCTATTGCTATTAACACCACTAATTTAGTGACAGAAAAAACTTTAATTGTGATTGTGTTTGTAAGTTCGAAAAAAAACAACTAAGTCGATGTACGTCTTCTTGTGCCACTCGGGCTGACTAAAGTGAGAAAGAACTTGGTTACAGTCTATGGCGTAAGATATGGTTGAGCGTCCAACGTGGTGTCGCGTTGACGGTGATTGTACCGTGGCAGACAGCGCCATACATTCACCATGTGACGGACCGCTGAACTAAAAAGTCTGCGTTACCGTACCCGAGTTCAGGTGAAAGCAAACAAAAAAAATTGATCCAAATATCAGACCTGTTTTTTTGGTGGTACCAATTATATAATTTTTTTGTGCTTCTTGGGCGTTGCACTAAAGGAACTGGAGTGGCCTCTACTCGACTATATATTCATTCTACATTGCCATAAAACAATATTAATATTTGTACTAGGGAAACGTGGCCATTTCATTATCTATTTTAACTACGCGTAAGACTGCATCTTAGGATGTCGTAGTGTTTCATATATACGCATTTAATTCATTGCTGCAAAGCTGGTTGTATTTTCGTCATTGATTCATGATTCATAGAAATGTCCAAACAGTATTTTTAGTTTAGTATTCTAGTGATCATGGTTTATTTTTTACTTATAATGGAAATGAATCATAATCAAATGGCTATACTTGAATGATCGCGACTTAAAAAAATCACCTTGACTGCGCCTTACGTAAAAGCAATTAATAATTTTATGCGAACATTTGCATAAGAAGAGACGTGCATTAATTATTAAATTAATAATGTTTTGTATTATAATTTTTTTTTATAGCTCATTTCTATCTAGTGAATTTAATTTTTAATTATTGTTAGGTTAATTACCTCCGGATGTGAAAATTGAATAAAATATATTATATATATAGTAAAATTTGCATATTACTCGCAAAATTGTGGAATTTCAGAATCTATACTTTTATATTCTAATATATTTTAATTAAATGTTGCAGTTGACTTTAAAAGCAACAATAATGTAATTAAGGTTTTTATATCCACCAATTTTTACTTTCTATGCTCAATGTATACAATTTATTGTAATGATGCAAACATTCGACCTTGAGATTTCAACGGAAGTACACGTTTTCATTGTCCTTGAATCTATTCTGCTTATTTTCGCAATAACGTCTGTGTGAACGCTTTAACGCTTACACCATTGAACTTTTAAACAAAACAATTAATATTTGGGATTTTGAAACCTCTATATATGTAATTTGCATATTTCTCGCAAAATAGTGTCATTTCAGAATCTATACTTTATATTCTAATATATTTTAATTAAATGTTGCAGTTTGTTTCCTTATGACTTTAAAAGCAACAGCCACCCATTTTTACTTTCTTATACTCATTGTATATAAATTCTTGTAATGATGCAAACATTCGACCTTGAGATTTCAACGGAAGTACACGTTTTCATTGGCCTTGAATCTATTCTGCTTTTTTACGCAATAACGTCTGTGTGAACGCTCTAACGCTTAGACCATTGAACTTTTAAACAAGACAATTAAAATTTGGGATTTTGAAACCTCTATATGTCTATATGTGTGATATAAAATGGTGGCAGCAGGCCAGAAATGGTGGCAGTAGTTCAGAACTTACACAGACAGAATTGCATATCTGAAAGTGTTTAGGAACTATTTTTAATTGATTTTTATTATGTTATACGAATTATTATGTATAAGGGATTATTGAATCATTTCGAATTCAAGATTTTAATGCAAAAACATATTTTGATTGTCCCTATACGTCTCTTTCTCTCTCTGTGTGTGTGTGTGTACGCTTTAGCGACCTAGCGTCAGGATATTCTGTTCCATAAATACGAATAAAAATTGTATAAAATATTCCTCAATTCATAATATTAAATATTTGGCAAATAAAGAAGCTGACCCCATGAAAATGTAAGTTTTTGTCTCAATTTCTTTGATGAAAACCCAAAGATAAATGCAATGCGTCATCTACGCTTTACGAATTGGTGCGTCGTGTCACGATTCTACGTCATTAAAGAGCGTCGCCAATTTGCCAGACGTCCCAAATCCAGAAGATGTCAAACAACAACATATCCGCATTGTATACCTGCATAAACTAATTACAACTTTTTTGTCTGACAATCTTGTCATTTTCCTCATACTTTAATGTCGAATGATCTCACCTCATCAGATTTTCAAAACAAAAATGATCTAATCGCTATATTTATTTCGTCATGTTCAAGTTAATAGTTCTCTAAACTGATTATTGCTATGTGAACGCTCTACCGCAAAAATGAAGATAAAATTATGAATAAATAAATTTAAAACCTCCTTTCTTTAGCTGTATTTAATCGTGCAATATTATACGAATTTTAATTCCACGTTAGGCAGGGGAATTACTTTGTTTTAAATAAGGGACAGATTGTTGAGTGTTAAAAAACACGATAAAATATACGAACCCAGATGTTGTAACGTAAACGAGTACCAGCTGACGGGTCGCGTAAAGCGGAAACGTGGGGTATACGTCGAAAAAAGTGTGCCTGCCAAACAGTCGTAGAAGAGTGCATACAAAAAGGTCCGTCACAGACCACCACATTTGTACAATTCCAATATTGCTCAATACACACAACACACAGCGATAGCGCTATAGTATAGTTTTGTTTGAAATAGCTCACTATATTTATAGAAAACGCGCCTATTCGCATTTATTTCACCGGACGACAACTGACAGCAGATGTGCCGGCTACCAGTGGCACTCAAACAAACTCGAACATTCTTCGTTCAATTATTACCAAATTTGTAACCACCACATGTCTTAGAATTACAATACTAGAGTGGAAACATGTTGAGAAACACTGTGTCAGCCGTCGATTTCATAATACACATTTTTCGTTGTCTGCAGAAACTAATAAAAAAGCTACACGTAAAACAAAAAGAACAAAATTGCGTTGGTTGCAAATATAAAATTGGTTTACATATTTCAATTTTAATTTGGTTTATAAATAGGGTCTGACCTAAACGCAGGGTTAAGTACTAGCGGAGCGACCAGGCTAAGTTTTATTGAATTAAATTTCGTTTCCGCGACTAATTACATTACATATAATTACGGTAATGAAGACCTGTGGTTATATTTCCTAAGCTTAAACGGCATAATCAGTAATTGAAATTTTATAGATTAACTATTACAGACATTAGGCTTAACTTTAAGTAGAGTTTTAAGCGCTACAAAAATTAATAATTCACACAGAAACTCATATAACTCCTAAAATTAATATGTAACACAAAGAAAATTCACGGAATTGTTTCGAAATTGTAATAAAATTACACTAATAATTGAATATATATCACTAAAGTCACGTTGTTTTAAGATTAATTTACATTAGATAAAAAAATTAATATGTAACACAAAGAAAATTCACGGAATTGTTTCGAAATTGTAATAAAATTACACTAATAATTAAATATATATATATATATATATCTTAAATTCACTAAAGTCAGATTAATTTACATTAGATTGTAGATTTTCACCCATTTTTTTGGTGAATTTCTTTGTTATTTATCGCGAAAATTGCAATGGAGCAAAACAATGCCTGAAATTAGTATAAATGTTTTTCAGCTAGAAGACGCACTCATGGGAGTGGTTTTGGGGTTATAACCCACCCCAAAATGTATGAATATAATATATTAATGAATAAAAGAAATATATATTTTACTAAAACATTGTCACAATTTTACATTTACTTTTATTCGTTTTAATAAAAACATATTTTGTTTTTTAGATTTTTTATTTATAAAGAATGCATAATTTTTGGGTAACTAAAAATCTAGGTAAATGTATTAATTTTTAGCAGTGGCAAAACCATTAAAAAACACTAGCAATTATTACATTAAGAATAAAGTCATGTCATATCAAAAACCAAATAGTTAAAAGCAGCAAACAAATATGAAACAAACAATTTGCAAATGACTTACGGTCCTCTTTGCGTATCATATCCAAGATATTCTCCATTTTCCGGGCGTTTTCAGTGTCGAAACAATTGGCTTAACGTTCAAAATCGAAAAGATGGGAACATAACCACATACGATCGCTTTGCGTAAGGTTGGCCCAACCAGCGTTGGATCAAATCCAACAAAACTTATCTCTGGGCTCTTAATATATTTATAACCCTGCAGCGCGAACTACTATGTTCATATATATGGATATTTATAATTCACTTTTCTTCTGCATTCACACACACACACACACATACACACTGTTTGCCGATTTTCGGCTAATATAAACGTTGTATGTTATTGGCAGAATTGTACGCTGTTGGACCCTATGTTTCTGTTACGACTGAACCATTTTTTTTGCTCGCCTTTATTTCACTAAAGGGATTTCAGAATGCGCGCGCCAACGCCTGAAAATACGCTCTCTCACTCACTCGTATTATATGTGGCTTTATTTAGAGGATCAATACTGTATCACCGGCCCCTCCAGCGAATTCAGGAGGGGCATTAGGTAAAAGGGAACATTCTGAATTATTTAGCAAAAGTGCTCGATATATCACTACTTTAAAATCATTTAAAATTCTAAGATAATTTTCCCCCATATATATCCATTTCCTGTATTGTTTTATGCACATAAATGTATTACAAATTGTACTCTACCTACACTCGACCTTGCACTATTTGTAGTTATAATAATGCTATATTTCTTACTTATATAAAAATCACGTAGTTTTCGAGTTATTAAATTTAAAGTTTTATGATTTCTCTTCAACTGTTTTGGCTATAGAGTGTTCACACACACGTCATCTCGAAAATAGTTAGATTCAATTCAGGGAAGCTCAAAACGTATATTGCGAGTTTGAAAATGTTCATGGTTACAATATAAAAATTTAATAAGGTAAAAAGAAAATTTGATATAAAAAAATCAAAATTATAATATTTAATAATTTTTTTTGGGCTTTGGGTTAACAATATGAAAATATCTTGTAGGCATAAAATATCTTAGAATATTTAGTAGAATTTATGAGTGTTTCAATTATTTTTATAAGGGCAGTATTAAGGGGGGTTCCAAATTTTGGGGCCCTATAACTCGGGAAGTATATGGGCGATTAGATTTAAACTGCAAGGGGATTCAAATAGGTTGCCAAATAATATGTGTACCAAATTTGGTGTGAATCGCTCCGGTACCTTCAGAGGAGTAGAGGGCACAAATTTGTTCTTACGAGCGAGCGTCGACTAACATCCAAGTATATAAGTTATATACATTTTTGGATTCAGGGCGACGAGACAAACACTTTTTATAATGAAATTTTTTGATTCGAGAATGCTACAGACACACGAATGCTTTAGCTTCTTCGGTACTTCGTACGGCGAGAAAATAACGTTATTAAATATTTTAGGTTTTATTATTTAAATTATTTTACTTTTATTTAACCTATTAAATTTTTATATCGCTCGTAAAAATAATAAAATTCGAAAAATCTAAGCTTATAAAGTTCGTTTCTAACTTATATGACGCCCCTATACTTTATATAGTAAAATATGCAAAATCTGATATCGTATTAATATTTTATTTTACCTTTTCCAACGATAGGGTGGAAATTGCAAGGGTGTGTAAAGTTCCTTTGTCTCCATTACGCTCAAAACCTATTTCCTACTCGTCTGCGACTCAAAACTATTTATAGACACCTGAGGCAGGTAAATATTGCGACTACAGTATAAAAAAAAACGTTTTACAGTACACAATATGTCCATATTGCAGTAATATAAAGACATTTTTATTTTTTTATATAGTTGGAATTTAATCTTTGATTGTTCTGTAATATTTGCCATTTTTCTATCATATTTTGTTTCTGATGATTCATCCATTTCGATATATTGATTTACAGTAGCTAGACAGTGCACATGACGAAAAATATACTTAAGGGATCGTCTACTGCGCAAAAAAAAACAAGCACCAATGCCTTTAGCTCACCGTAAGAGCTTATAACTAATAAAAAGATTTACGAGAACATTTTTATAGTTAGAATATTTCGCGTAGAATTCAATTCAATACAATTCCAAATATTAGTGCTTTAAACTAGTCATTTGGTATTTAACGTGTTAAGCTGGTAGACCATTTCCATTATAATAATAGTCAAAACAAAATTTGAATAAAGTACAACGATAAAATATATGATTAATTATCTTTTTTGTTAATTTGCCAAGGAAAAAAAACACGACAGGTATTTTTCTTGGCAGTTGCAAATATACAAGACCCATTGCCCGGTCAAGTTTAACAGTGTTTGTCAAACTGTTTACATAACCTCACTTTCTATTGTCTACAAAGTTGTTTTTTTTTTGTTAAATTGGTAACACCATACACCATTGAAAGCTTACAAGTTTTATAAGAGTTAAAAGCATATAGAGTTAACTTACCTTTTGGGTCAAGTCGTTCAGGGTTAAACCATGCATCTGAAACAGAGATTAGTGCCGTGTTAAAGTTAAACCCGGTTTAACGTGCTAAGTTACAGATATATGCATATAGAGATAGACAGAGAATGGATATAACTCAGCAAATTAAGCAGTAACTTAAAGTTAAGCAAAGCTGTGCAAATTTACGATTATATTTAAGTTTTACTCGTGCAATTTTTGTGTTAATTTATTAATTCTTTTACACACTCTCGGCTTACGAACATTCGCTAAAAATTACGCGTATAGATTGGCTTATAAATCGAAATATAATTCATTCAATAAATAGTCAGTTTCAATTCAGGTATGGTCAAAACGTGTATTTCCGTTATAAATGTTCATGTTTGACAACGCAACGATTAACTATGATTGAGGAACATTGTAAAATTTAAAATATAATATATATATATACGTTGCAATAACAATATTACGAAAACTAAACGAGATATCAACATTCCAAGAACATGTGGTTACAGAGGAGGTTATGCGCAACGCAATGCTGCCAACCAATAATCTTAAAAAACAAAGTTCGGTTATTTTCCCTTTGGTAGTTTACCAAGTAAAATAAATTAATAAATTTCTTAGTATTTTCTATAAAGTTTAAGATATCGTGCATAAGAATCGGAAGTTTCCATAAGGTTTAGTTTTCGTGGCAAACGCATGATATTGAGTTAAATAATTAGTCATATTAACATACAGATAACCTTGACTAAAGTGATATGTTCGTCTATGTATTTTGCATCTAAAGTACTAAGTACAAACTGGATAATTGAAGTCATATACAATTTCTTATCTATTTGAGATGTATCTGATATAAAATTACAAGTCGTGTTGAATCATCTAAACATATTCCATCATTTAGATTATCTACTAACTTTAAACAAATAATTTCTAGATTACTAGGTTAGTGATGCGCTAGTATGATCACAACATTTTTTTTTAATATATATTACGTATAAGAAACTAATAAAGTTGTTACTTGCCGAAATATGAGTAAGGTAAAAGACAACCATGACGTTATAATTTATTCTAAATTGTTTTAATAAAACAATTATACGGTCTGACTATTTGTAACTATATTTAAATATATTAGGTAATATTTGTCCTCGAATAAAATGTTATCTAACGTATTGTCAATTTTTGACAAAATCTATTATGTTACAATTGTAAATTGTCAGCTTTGAATTCTAAACCAATGCCAAGACAATAATCCAAATGACAATTCAAATCTATAATTGACATTCATTTTAATTGACATCTTTCAAGCTAAATTTACTACTGCAAATATCGAAATATTGGCAGAATGCTAAAGCATTTGATTCGATTTCTAAATCGACACAAAACACAATAACAATACTGTCATCCAAATAAAAATACAAATCTTTATTTAAAATTTTAACTAATTGACATTTCTTTCAGCACATCTAAATTTATAATTAAAACTGTCGATTTCCTAAACGATACGAAAATAAACCAACAATACAGTCATTCTAGTAAAAATATAATTCTTTATTTAAAATTCACACTTGGCACGTCTAAATTTACAAATGAAATTATCGAAGTATTGGCCTAAATCTAATTTAAAATCAATGCGACAAATATATAAACACAGTCATCCAAGTAAAAATACAATTTTTTACTTAAAATTAGCAATGGTGCAAGCACCGATTCCTCCAGCCATAAATAATCAACCCCTTTATCAATTTCGGTGAATAAAAACATTTTTAATAATTTTAAACATTTCTTTAACCTATTAGGAAGGTGAATAGAATAAAAAAATCTAATTATCATACTTAGGAAGTATGAAAAAACAAAATAATTAAACAGCATTTTATACGCTTGAAACAAAATGAGCACTCATATTATAACTATGGAAGGCCCCTATTCTTCAACATAGGAGGCGGAGAATAGAAAGAGAGAAAGGATGTTGCTAAGAGTGTTACAGTGAACACTATAGCTCTTTTGTACATACTGTACAACGAGCTAATTAAAACTAAATCACACAACTAAGATTTTTGCATCCTAATTGACAAAAAATAAAATAAGAAATATCTGTCATCGAAATAAAAATAAATTCTTTATTTAAAATTGACACTAATTGATATTTATTTCGCCAACATCTAAATTTACACTTTAAAATATCGAATGTTGGCCTGCAACAATAATAAATTAAGTATACTGCTGTTTACGTAATACCTATTGTCTTTTACGATTAACAATAACAGAAAAATGTGTCAAACTACAGCTACTAAAGTGAGGGCCAAATGACCTTTTCTAATGCACCGCGTATCTGCTAAATTTAGAACATTCAAGCACAAATGACCCCAGAGCAATTGAAGGCCATTACCATTGTACGACCTCAAAATTCAACTAAACCAACAGTAGACCATTTTAAGGGGCAAGAGAGAGGGGGAAGTAATTATCTTGTTTTTGTTGTAATTAACACGATAGAAATACAGTTATATAATATTAGATTTACGAGTTTTAGGAATTTTTCTAAATTGTCACGAAAATTAGAAAGCCACACGAGTAAAATTGACAAATTTTATCAGCGACTTTAACGCTAGGTAAGAAGGGATGAAGCTGTTTTCTATTCCCCTTAGTAAAAGAAATATATAAAATGCATAAATATAAAAGAAAACTAATTATTTTTAGAAACACCGTTAAAAATAAGTGTAATTTGGGAAATACTTTAATACAAAATGTCCTTCATTTAATTTTCTTGTCACTTCACTTTATTTTTTATTAAATCACCCTACAAAATCAATATATATTGTAACTAGGAAAACGTAAATATAAAGTTACAATTTTCAAAAGCGATTTTCAGTAAATAAATAACATAAAAAGCAAAAAAAAAAAAAATTAAGTATTAATATATCATTTAGATTACTTAATGCAAGTTGAAGTAAAAATAATATATTTATGTCGCCATAACTTTATTTTTACTAGACAACCGATGTCCCCTACTTCATAATTATACAATTAATATTACTTAAGTACAGTCAGAAGCGAAAACTATAACCTCTAAATAGTCTCATTGCATTTTCTAACACGTAAAAACATATATGTATCAGATTAATGCACAGTAGTATATCTATATAGTTTTAATAAATATTTTAATGATTATATAACAATTATTATCTATGTTAGTTAATCCTGCTACTTGAATTTCGTTGTATCTTATCAGTATTATCGTATAAATTACTTTTAAAAAAAAATGCAATTAATAATCTAAATTTAGTTTATACGAATTTCTAAATAATGTTGCTGATTACGAAAATGCTGAATTGTGACGAAAATTCATTGAACTGATTAATAAAACACACAGAAATAATTCGTATCAATATTTTAAAAACGGGTTTTCATTCATTTTACAATACTATATAAAAATATGTTTAGACTAACGATTTGCGTAGTAAAATATTTTAAACGCGAATTATTCGATTTAAAAAATTATATTTTTATGCGTCGTAATAAATGTATTTTTATTTAGAATTTCGTCATTTCAATGTAACAAAAATTGGTTATATAACCATTTTATATATCACTAGTATTATTTTCATTGTTATAATCATATCTGGGGCACCATTATTATATATTGTGACAAAGTAACAATGGAATTTTTTAAAACTACGCAATTTCTGTCTGTGTTATCGAATAAAATCACTTTTAATACAATATTCCTAGTTTTAGTTGTATTAATATTCTACTAAACCATAAACAAGGAAAATATGTAACTACACTTTTTTAATTCATTAAGGTTTTTATTCAATTTTTATTACTTTGTGCCCAAATTTAACCCTAAACAACAGGATTATTAATCTTTTAACTTTAATTTGTATTATAAGAAATATATTATTATATTTAAAGTCAAAAACGTTAAAAAAGAGTAAACAATAAATTAATTACTATGTTTTAGACATTAAACAAGCATACAAGCACCAGTGCTGGCTGCATAGACAGGAAAAGCAAATATAATAAAGTGACAAATTTAATCAATAAGTATAAACAAATATGGAAGCTTTATTGTTTGCTGCTTTCCCAAAACAACGATTAAATTAAATTTATGCATAAATTTTAATTTGTTTTATAATAAATATATTATTCTACTGTAATACAATGGCCAATACTCAATATCGACAATATTATATATACTGTATCAATATTTAGCATATTTACGCTAATTTTACGTAATAGTCCTGGAATTAGGTAACTAGAAATTAATAGTTTCTTAGAAAATCAATTTTAAGTTTTCAAACGCAATAAACAGTGTTTTGTTTTTAACTTGAGGAACTTAAACAAAGAAAATTCTATTTGATACAAGATTATATTTCTTATTATTGTAGATTTAAAAAAAAAACGGATATCAAGATATAGTACATTAAAAAATAGTTAATAATTACGTCTTTGTATGTAATTATATATGGAAATACGATTTTTATAAGTTACCTAGTTATAGTATTAAAAAAAACATCAAAATTAGACAGGCACATTTCTCAAAATTCGAGTTATCCAGTGGTATTACTTAATTTAGGAAAATATCATTTATTTCAGTGTAATTTTCCAATAAAATAGTATAAAATTTGTATTTTTATTGTAATTTTCTATTACAGTGTAGATCTATTAAAAAATGAACTCTTTCTGCTATCAAATTAATGATTTAATTTGGTTAAAAATATGCGATACACTGCGGCAATATTACCCAGTGCAAAGTTCTGCGTAAAGCCCAGTGAAAATCAATCTCTGCATATTCGTTATAAATATACTCACACGGATCAAACAAGATACAAAGCAAAGATCTACCCTGTCCGCCACAAGGTCGGCTCGCTTTTACCGGTTTAGTATTTTCGAATTTCGTTGTGAATTCCGTCGAAACGCCATTGATAACTTCATCAACAACCTTCATCGCAGTGTTCTGCAAATCGGTATCCATTCTGTGTATGTGATGTGGTGTCAAACACTTGTTTTGTTACGGATACCACAATAGTAAAATTATTTTCACCACAACTGTACCCGTTTGATAATGGCACGAACACGACAAACGACAGAGATCGCGAAATGAAATAAGTATGGCCGCTGTGTTTGTACGACCGACGAAATGATATTATCGACCCAACGAACCGCTGAGGTACTGCGTGTGGCGCAGGGGCAAAACCTGGCTACTGCTGTGTGTGCATAGAGGGGGAACGGGGGTACAGGGCTCCGGTGACCCACAGACTTGGGACTCTGCCCCCCCTTTGTCGTATCTCGACTGAGCTCGTCATTGTTGTATTCTTATCAATTGAGATTGGGAACACTGTTATCTAATCGGTTAAATCAATTCATTTTTACTTTTGTTTTTGGGCTGCACTCACTTGAACCTGATGGGTCAGGGGTCAAAACGACACCTTTGAGATTATTGCATACATTATTTGAAACCCTAAATACTTCAGCAAACATGATCTAGGTTCATATCCTAATCAAGGATTCCAATTCTTTCTACATTTTTTTTAAATTGTTTGCTGAGGGTTCAAAGTTTAAATCCAAGAGATTAATTGACTAAATTATTTGAAAGATCTTTCAATTCTATTCAAATTCTTATCAAATATCTCTTTATTTACTACGAATTTCTTATATTTTCAATGTATCCTAGAAGTTTCAGATTTAAATCCTAGTTAGGTCCAATATTACAGTTAAAGTTTAAGGTTTATCCATAGTTACTAATATTTAGGTGAATACTTAATTTTTTGTACAATAATACCGCATTCAAAATATTTAATTTCAATATTCAGGATTCGTCCGTCTATTTCTCTTTAAATCACAATTAATCTTTAGATATTATTATTTTCACTCAACCATAGCCAATAATGTAACCCCAACATTAACCATCTAATAAATATCATTTTCTTTAAATACTAAAGAAGAAGAAGAAATGTATGCCAATTCCAGGAATTGTACACCATCTACAATTCCAACTTTCATGATTTGTTTAAATACGTTTTTAGAAGATACAAAACATTTTTTACAATTATAACTTCCAGAGTTGCCATATTATCTTCGTCATATCCAGCCCCAATATTAATGTGTAATTAACTTCATCTCACTCTCTCTCTTAAAGATTCTACAAATCTATAATTTGCACAACATTCTACCATCGTTTATATTTCGTCTACAACACCCAATAAATTACTCCAACATTCATAATTACTACCTAAGGTTTTGCATGTTATCTTTTGTAATCTCCAGGAACTAGAAAATTGGAAACTTACTCTAAGAATCTAATTTCTATTGTAATCACCATTCTGTATCATAGATCAACCCCTACTGATTAATATATCTTCTGGAATTCCATAAATTACGACTAGAAATGTTAAATCCTAAAGATTCAACCTCCTTTTATGATTCATCTATATTCAAACCCAATAAGACAACCCCAATATAGTTGCTAATCGAAGGGTTGCCCAAAAAATGAGTGTACAATCTTTGGAAATTTGGTGTAAAAAAATTTCGCCGAATAAATATACCAAGTAAGCAAGAATTAAAATAAATCTCGACTCATCGTGTATTTGTTGCAAACATTGCTATAATTTCCATAAACGGAAATAATTACGTGCTAGCTCTCCTATTGCACTTTGCACGCAACAATGCGAGGTCAAAATTAAAATAAATCCCGCGGTTCTAACGACCAGTGCCATCGCTGCACGAACACCAGAACTATATTAGTACCACGTGTTAGATGGCGCACTAGGACAGTGCGTCAAAAAGAGCGTGCACAGTCCACATGATTACAAATTAATTAAAATATATATATATATATATATATATATATATATATATATATATATATATATATATATATATATATATATATATATATATATATATATATATATATATATATATATATATATATATATATATATATATATATATATATATATATATATATATATATATATATATATATATATATATATATATATATATATATATATATATATATATATATATATATATATATATATATATATATATATATATATATATATATATATATATATATATATATATATATATATATATATATATATATATATATATATATATATATATATATATATATATATATATATATATATATATATATATATATATATATATATATATATATATATATATATATATATATATATATATATATATATATATATATATATATATATATATATATATATATATATATATATATATATATATATATATATATATATATATATATATATATATATATATATATATATATATATTAACATATTTGGACGAACTCGGAACAAAATTAAAACACGTAATCTATTTTAATTTGTGGAATTAAAACTGAAATTGTTCCATTACTGGTGATTTCGATTTTCATTTAAAAGTAAATTACGGAAATATAATGTGTGAATAATAGGAAAATTTCTTTGTCAAACCGTTTTATTGTACCCGCAATTTGTAAAGCAAGAATGCATGAACTCCTACGTTAAATCTATTTTCGTTTTCGAAGTATTTGGATTCACTCTAAAAACAGGTTCTACTCAGAATTATTATACAGCGTGAAATACATAAAATTGTTTTACAAAATATACAAAATAAAATCAAAATTCTAATTCTCTGAGTAGAAAATAGAATATTACGTTTCCAACCGGATATCAACCGGATATCTTGCATGTATAAATTAAAGAGTTGTATATCCGTTTTCTATTCCAATTGTATTTGCATTCTCCATAAACTATTTATCCAATACTGGAACATGATATCACTGTTCTTTACTACGTTTTTAATTCTTAGTCGATTTACATTTACTTTTCGCTGAATTATAACAAAAAATGAATATTATGCTTTATAATCCAATCTTTACCATAAAAAAAGTGTTCTTAACTGGGTTTTCTTATACTTGGTTTTCACTATATATGTAATATAGCTTTATACTGTATTAAATTCATTCTACCATTGCCATGAAACAATATCAATATGTGTGGTAACTAGGTAAACGTAGATATAATACGACTATTTTCAACGGCGATTTTCTTGCAAATGGTACATTTTTCGAAAAAACTTTTCAAAGCCAAGTTGCTAGAAATTTTAATATCTTTAATTTTCTGATATTCATTTTTTTTGTAACTCGTGTCGTTTTTGAGATATTCAATAAATTACACAAGCACTTCGTTGAAAGTGCTTGGAATATTAACATCTTAAATCCAAAATGTTCCCTCAAAACGAATAATTCCAATTTTAGGTCAATTTTTTTGTGATCACTAATACTTATTTTTATATATTACGTATAAAAAAGTAAAAAAGTTTAGCAGAATCATTTTTCATTCAATAAAAATATATAGACTGTCTGGGGATAATTAATTATGTTAAAATAACAAATTATATGAATTATATAATTTTCTTACGTTCTTACTGAATGTCTTTTATGTTTTACCGTAAAAATGGGTAAGCAGAAACTTTTTTCATTCCCTAAAGTAAATTTGTATGGTCTGGGCGTGTACTACAATTGCAAATGCCATATATTATCTAACATAAACGCTGAGATAACAGTTTAACGTAAACTAGCGTCAATTGCTGTCATAATCGCACTCAGTAAAGACGTTTACTTGGCATTCTTTATTTTATTTTTATTTATATTGTATATATACTAATGTAGTAGATCATTAAAAATAGTAAAGGGACGAATCTGGGTAAGTTTATTAATTTATATTGAATAATTAAAAATATCTAGAACTTATTTGGATTATATTTCATGTTTGAAATAATGTGCAAATTTCTGGTAAAGAAAAATTGAGAAATATTGTTGAACTATGAATACATAAAAAGTTTGGCTGCCACTGGTGTGTGTTTCAGTTTGTCAGAAATGCAGTGTTAAAATTAACGTAAATAATTAGTTTTACCTCGAAGCCGTTTAAATAGATTTAACATAAACATAGCCAATTTACGCTTCAGTGAATTTAAATTATAAAATTAATACCTTCGAAATTTCACTATAAGTTAAACAAATAATTCAAGGAAGTAGCAAATAAAGTTTGCTTTTATAATTAAGAATGCTGTTTAAAATTAGTTTTTAATCCCTTTTACCAAGTTTTGTTATGAATCAACTACACCCAATAAAATTAGGATACATTTAATTTCATCCCTGGAAAAGAAAAGATTTCCAATCTCATCATTTAAGGTTTAATTAATTCCGTGACAAATAGTGTCAATAATTAATTTACGAAATTGGGTTAAAGCAATATTTATTCAAAATAAGGAGCTCTAAAACCGACAGTTTGAAGATTGACATGTAGGCGGGCACATTTATAATGAAGCTCGACTCGTAATGAATGGTTGTGTGAGTGGAAATACCAATTATTAACCATGATTTGGATACACAAACAGTTTGAACCCTTTAGGAACCAATCATAAATTCGTGATATTTCACCGTCAAATGTCAAACAAATTATTTAATTCAAATTATAATTATAGCTAAAGTTATTTTAAAGCTCGATTCAACTGGTCTCACCCATCTACTGAACTCGGTTTAACATATTAAACTTAAGTCACTTTAAAAATCCGTGACCTGGACTGGACTTAGCCATCCAGTAATATCAATATGTGTGGTAAATTGAAAAACTTAAATGTAGCATTACTATTTTAAAAAGCGATTTACTAGAAAACGGTACATTTATTGAAAATAAAATTCTAACAAAAGATGCTAGAAATTTTATTATCTTTAACTATTATAAGATTCACTTTTGCTATTACTCGTGTCGTTTTCGAGATATGCATTACAGGAGTAAACCGTTATACTTCCGGTGGAAATATTCTTTTCGAAAATATGAGGATTCCATTTCCAGTTTATAAGTTCGCGTTGCAGGCAATGGTGCTTGCACAATGTTTAAAATATATTTATCCAATTAAAGAAACCTTAAATAAGTCACACCTCATAAAACTAACCGCAAACAGGATTAAGTTACTAAATTAACATATTTTAATATATACAAATATAATTTCAATAGGACATTGATATCGTTCCAGTAAATTGACCCGCTAACGATTATGATTCATATTTAAATATAATAATATAATTGAACAATGAACCTGCAGTTGTGTCTTGTTAGAAACTCCCAAGTTCCGCATGGGATAGTTCAGTTACCTTATGCACTAAGCAACACCGACTCCGAGTGGGTGAGATAGAAAAAAACTCACGAACAAAAATAGAATTTGTAACATTGCATTTCGACATAGTTCCATTCAAAGTTTCTCTAAACAAAATATGTATTTTTAACTCGGATCTGTTTAGCGTCAATACAATTTGAATTGTGTTCCTTAAATAGAGCAGAATAGGGTTAATGACGTTTATTTAACTTTCAAAACAACCGTCAAAGATTTTAAGCACAAGATCTGTAAATTAGGAAATGTAATTGACTTTTTGAAAGTTCCGTTTTGATCTCATCTTGTCTGCTCTCCTATTTTTGAAAACAATATAACCGGAAGTAACAGTATATTCTCCTAATTTGTCAATATCTCGGAACTGGCATGGATTACAAAAAAAAAATTCTTATAAAAGTTGAAGATATTGAAATTTCTAGCAACTTTGGTTTGAAAGATTTTTCTGAAGAATTAACCGTTTACTATATAAACTGCCTTTGAAAATGGTTATTTTATATTCACGTCAATGCTTATAGTTTTAAAATAATTTAATTTAAATTTAAAATGTATTTATTTCGCATTTATTTCCGATGATTCTTTGAATCGAATGTCAAACAATTATTTTTCTTCCTGTGGGTATGATTCATTCTAGGCACCTGTTATATTATCGACAAAACAACCCCCCTACTAGTTTTGCTATTACTCACCAAAAACCACCCCTAAGTTCACCCCTGCTAATTTGATATCGGCGACATTACGAGTCTCGGGAGGGTTAAATTATTTCAAATGTCACATAAAATAGAGAAAACAATGTTTACTCAATTTAAAAATACTTTTATTTTTATTAATTAAACTAAAATAATTTCGATGTTCAATTATTTATAGAGCACACACGTGACATCTCTGAGAACTAAATTTTTATAGGGAAATTTATTTTACTCTCGGGGGAGAATAATATATATATATAATAAATAGAAAATATAATTTTTACTTAATTAAAAAAATACTTGTATTCTTAAAGCACAAGGGGAAAATTATTTTATTATTTTTACCAAACTTTACTAATAAGTAACTATATATATTGTTGGTTTCCAAATATGGATATTAGGACGCAAATGTGACATTTCCAAATGCGAAATTTTTAAAGGAAGCATTATTTTACGTAATAAAAAATATTTATTTATTTTATTGTATTAAATTCGACTAAAAGGTGGATGTTCACTCAGAGCACAAAGGGGACTTTACGATGTGAGATTTTGTTTTTTAAAAGCGTAATATTTCGAACAGATCTATTCGTTTAAAATGTGGACACAAGTGTCTGAATTGCTTCGGATACAAATTTTATTTGTGAATTTCCGTCTGTTACGCCTACACTGATATAATAAAATCTCTTAATTTCAAGGCGAATCTTTTTGGAAGTTGTAAAAGATAAATGAATATTCTGACAGTATATATTTTTATAACGCAGAGATAAAAATAATCCGTGACAAACGCTTTATAAATGTTTCTGATGTACGTATAATATTCATAACGTTTATTCAGACTATGATTCAGACGAGTACACCTTTAGAAATTACGTCATTTTCTTTGGTTTTACGGCTCGCTGCACGGCTTTGACTTTGTCAGGTGTTACAACCAAGAGTCAAGTACCTACTTTGACGGCAAATGAAACGTACAAACACAATCTTTTGTATTGCAAACATAACAGCAAAATTAACAGTAACAATTTTTAATTCCTTATACACATTAAGTTTTAAGTATTGTGAACACAAAAAAAAAAGACTTCGTAAAATTAAGGATCAATTTTGACTATTATTAAAAAGTAAACATTTCTTCTGTTGTAAAAATACAGTAAGAATGTACAACTTTACGCTATACTTGGATAAATATTACGCAGAAGTAAAGAGATATAAAATCAACTCTTTACAGACGTTTTGTAGAAGTAAGATTGAGATAAGAAGTTTAAAGGGTAGAAACTTCTGTGAAGTATATTTCCTATCAATCAACTACTATCCTGGAGATGAACTTAATGGGATATAACTTTTTTTTTGTATTTACGAAATATAGTATGAAGTATGATTTACTTTGCCAAGTTGTTTATAAAGTTTGTGCTTTTCTGGCTACCTTAGAGCTTAAGACTGTCGTTTATTTGACAGCAAGATGTGCTTTTATAGTTTTAATGTTATATTATTTTTTATTTCAAGTAATGATTATAATATATTAATTAAAGCTAGCCAATTTTCAAATATTTATACCGATAATCGATTTAAAAAGAAAGATTCAATTGGATTTAAAACCGAAGAAATTAAATAATAATCGGTTAAAATTCAAAAAGAAAAGAAAACTATAAGAATCGATTATATTGTAGAGAAATGGATTTAATTAGTTAAAATATTTAAGGAACAACTATTGTGCCTATTTTCGAGTGCAAAAATATTGCAGAATTGTAAATGTTGTCCGCTTAGCACTGAGGTGCTATAATATGCAATTTGAATCGAATGTTCGAGCAAGCTGGTGTGTTAATTTAAATTAAGGTATACATATATATATATATATATATATATATATATATATATATATATATATATATATATTTACATAGTACATACATGCAAAAGCGTCCATGCATTTAACACAATTTTAATATAAAAAGCAATAAAAATAGTTAAAATATAAAATATGTTCTAATTGGTTCAACTATAAACCATAGTGGAAAATGTAATTATTAAACAAATAACAAAAAATTCAAATTATTTCGGTTAACCAAGTGTACAAGCACGTCTCCTGTCCTAATTAACTAAAGTAACTGTACTGTAAATAATTAAAGAATGTATGCAGTAATTATAATTAATAATAAATTAATATTATAAATAATACATGAACATTTTAAAAAAGCATAAGTAAATTTTAGGCTCATCAGATAATATTGTTCATTAAATAAATGAATGTATATGTAGAATGGAGAAAGGCTTGATCGATTGTCAAAATGTTTATGCATGGGCAAAACTGTCTCACACCTCATTTTATGCAAAACAAATATGCAAAATTTAATATGTTAATTAATTATACTTAAAAAATCATTATTTCAACAATTCACTAGTTAAGTTTTTAAAGCTTTAAAATATAATTATAAACGCAAATTTTCATGATTTATAGGTAATTTAATACAATTTAAACAAATTTAACTATTTAATATAACAATATTTACACTGTAAATAAAATGGTTATAAATATACAACTACACTGAAAAATCATGCAAATATACACTGACACAAAAAGAATATTTCGCAAGTTTAGTAAGTTTACATGAGTTTTTAGCGTTACTTTATAGAGCCTATTGCACCAGATATACTTAAGTTTGGTTTAAATATTCTTTCGTAGCTAACCTAAACGATAAACTTTACTTAAATCAAAATTGATTACGATATTTATTTAATTTTGCTGATATACCCCAAATATAATCTACCTTTAAAGTTAAGAGGTAGTAGGGCAATCGAACTTAAGTACACTTAAGGATTGTTCACAGCTAAAGAATTAGTAATTAAGCTTAGATATTATAAGTAATAATTCCAGTTTGTTGTATGACATACAAGGTTAACGTTCACAGCAACAACATTTATCATTAATTGTGTTGCTTGGAATGCTAACATTGCTTGTCATAATACAAACTAGATTATTATTTGTAATTATCTAAGTTTAATTACTAAATGATTCGCTGTGAACAATCCTTTACCGTGAAGCATTTTTTTAACGCGAATCTAAATCAATATGAATAAAAATAATATTGTAACGCTAAAATACAAGAAAATTAGTGTTTCTGGTGCAACTGTTGTAAATTGACATCAATTTCTTCCAGTGTATTTTAACCCAAAAAATTGATTAATTTTACATATATTTCTTTATGTTAATCAATTTTCGGTGTATTACAGTTTGTAGGGTAATTTTCTACGCCGAAAAAATAATGATTTTTATTTGTTGACACGTGAAATTACGTTGTAAGTATTGCGACCATTCGAGAACGTATTTACTAGGAATGTACTACGCACATGTTAAATTTAGCAACATTATAAACAAAATTAGCAAAGAATACAAACTCACCAAGGCCCATCTTGCAAAACATGGCTTCAGCCGCAATAATTTCCTTTTGCTCTGTGGAAGGTGACTTTCTCGGCAATTTGCAAATCGGCTCAACAATGACTTCAGGTTCAGCGGGCAACTGCGGCAACTCGTCAACAATCGGTGTTACCGGCTCCTCGAATGGCACCGGCGATGGTTCAGGCTCTTCTAAATAATCTCGTTGTGGAAGTTCCGGTTCGGGGTCTTCGATAACATCCTTAAATGTTTCAACTATTTTCGCGGTATCAGAAGTTTTTACTAGGTCATCATGTGCCGGCAAATCTTTTGCTGTGTAATCGGAAGACGGTTTAAACTCATCGGCTTCCGGCTCAGAATCGGAGAACCGGTCAGCGAGATCAGAGATTATCTTGGTGGTTGGTAATATTGGCTCACGTTCAGTGTCCATGAAATTTTGAGTGACAGTTTTGAAATTGTCGAAATCGCCGAAAGAGCTCGTGATTTGAGGTTCAGTTAAAGGTTCTGCGTGCGGCGGTACGGGGGGTGGGAAGGATAAATCGCCGAGGAGGTCGCCAATGGGGGATTTGTCGATTTTGACAGCATCCCCGGCGGGCTCAAGCACATCTGTAGCGATATTCATTGTTGAATCAATTAAACTGGATGCAATATTCGATTTTAATGCATCTACGAGTTCTGTTGCAGAGTTTACTGTTTCACCAACTGTATTGATTTCTAACGGTGAAACGGCACGTGGTGGCTCGTCCTGCGAACTATTAACCGTGCTACCTTCCTTTCCAACATCCTTTTTTTCTGCAGTTAGATCTTTGACAGGCGACACATCGTGTTCTAAATGCTCGAAATCGTCCAGCGAGTCATTTTCGCGGCGCAAACCGGCATCGGCTGGCACCTTCGTTTTCAGCACTTCTTGGGAGTGGTCTGCTGTCAGATCAGTCAATATTTCTTTGGCACTGGCCTCCAATAAGTCTTTGTTCTCCATGGTTTATTTTATACACTAAACCGTAATTGCACTAGTAATTTTGTCGGTCCTGTGATTTGGTATGAACGAGATGGGCCCCGGTGTACAACACTGTGTTGAACTGTCAAATGTCACGAGTAGAATAAGCCGGTACGTGCGCCACCGTTTGGTGATTCACGAAGTGCCAACGAAGTGCGCTCAGGATTTTGTGATTGGTTGTGTTTTTATACCCCCTCCATGTGGAATGGCCCATAGAATGCCGCAGCAAACGGAAAATATTTACATTTCAATTATTTAAACAAATGCTATTTTTTGCAATTTTTCGCTGACCAATTCCTGCCAGTTATCTGCATCCGTGGAGAAAATAGGGAAATGATGAAAATTTAATCGGTTTAAATAATAGATAAGCACACTAAGTACCTGAAATTACATTGTAAATAACTGTAATTTACTTCGTACTTGTAAATAAATCAGAATACATTCTTCAATATATAATTAATTAAGTTATTAATTATTAAATTATTCACCTTTAAAACTTTTTTAATACTTAAAACCTTAATCTTATCTCGATTATTAAGAATTGTTCCTGAAAGTGATTTCATATATTTTTTTTCTATTTAAGCAACAATTTTGCAATATTAAGACGATTATGCGATATATGCCAAATATTTCCCTTAAAATTCATGAACCTTAATAGAATCTGCATTATTCCCTTTAATATATTACGAAAAGTTTGCTAGAAAAACGACGATTTTAATTATTATTTAAGGATATAATTTTATACATATACAAAATAATTGTTAGGTCTTTCTTTCCCTAAAAGAAAACATATTTGCTTCGTTTTATAACATTTAATATAAATTTAACAATATCTCAGCTATTTCTTTAGGTAAATTATTTTCAAATTGCTCGAAATTTCAATAGTATTAAATAGTAATAAATAAGAGAC
The DNA here is from genome assembly GCA_933228885.1 of Leistus spinibarbis. Lineage (NCBI taxonomy): Eukaryota > Metazoa > Arthropoda > Insecta > Coleoptera > Carabidae > Leistus > Leistus spinibarbis. The sequence continues at coordinate 6,474,959 of OW121801.1, read as the reverse complement.
TATTTCTACCATTTAAAATAAATCTTTAAGTTTGCTATTCTAAGAACGTTGCCTTTATTACGATAAACTACGATTATATTGACTTTTTTAGGAAATATTATTTTATAAATACAGAATAATCATTTTTGGTCTTACTTTTTTATATATATATATATATATATATATATATATATATATATCTGCTTCGTTTTCTAACATTTAATATATATTAAACAATATTTCAGTTATTTCATTGGGTAATTAATTTCAAATTGCTCGAAATTACAATACGTTAAATAGTCTTAAAATACTATTTCTGCTATTTAAAACAAGTTTATTTTGTACATTACTTTATTATGTTTAATTTATTGAAAAGAAATTTGCGATTTACAAAAAAGGTTCCCTTTATAACGATAATACACGTAAACTCCAGATTGTTCGATTCCGCTACTGAACATATCATAAATGTACCCATAAATTCGAATGGTAGGCAACCTATTTTACATACGTACATTATATATAGTGTTGTTCAAGCATACAAACTCAAAACCGAACGAATATTATCTTGTTTACACGTAACTTATAAGAGTTTCATTCGGGTTGAATTCTAGGCGACAATACCGCTACAAATAATATATGTATTATTGTAATATAAGTTATCTTTCTGAAAAGTAATAAAAATAATGCCTGAGCTTATAAATATATTCATTTACACTTAAAACATCGTGTATAATAAAACGATATTACAGTAAAATAATATCATTTACGCCCAGTTTAAACATAATTTAGTATTTTTTCTTCATTCTTGAGTAAACTTAATATTTGCAGAAATGTTTATTCATATTTTAACCAATTTAAATATTCAAACTTTTATTATAATTAAGAGGTGCACTTAAAAAAAATTATATTTATAATATATAAAATAATAACTTTTATTTGAATGTACGTGCATGTTTGAATTAATATATGTGTAGAACGCTCTGTTTATCTATCTATTGTTAATACCAGTGGCTCTAGCCATTATGAAAATTATTTGAGCTACTGAAATATTGTGTTATTCGCCAAAACATCGAGGAAACTGACCTCTGACCTATTTGCATTTTAGCAAAAAGGCCATTTATCACTCTTAAATAAGGCTGTGCCATTGCAAAATTTAAGTCCCGCCACTGGTTATTCTTTAAAGTGCCATTATCATGAAATGTTATAATTAAAGTAATTATTCTGCGTGTACATAGAATAATCTATTCAAATACAAAATTGAAGCAGTAAGTAAATTTATTATCCTGTTTTTTGAAGAGTAGATCAAATGATATTGTTATTGATTGAATGAAATTGTCTCACTATTTCCATACGCAATATTTTAAATTATTAAATAATAATATATATATATATATTTATGCAAAAATTAAAGAAATATTTGAAGTTTACTTAAAATATGCATTTATTTCATATTTTGAGTATATTAGTTGCTAAGATTTACATATAGCGTTCCGGATAGAAAGACAGATTACTCTGGATATTTATATAATTAAAATTTACATTATTATTATATGAACAGTGAGGAGTGGACTGTAATCTGTATATGATATGGGTACATGAAGCAATGTTTTAGGTAATGTTTTCTTATTATTGCATAGAAACAATAAAATCGTATTATAAAAACTGATGCAGTGACGCCCATTTTTGAACATAATCAAGAATGTTTTCATAAATTCATGACCTGACATTTGCGCAATATTCGCCTTATGCATAGTTATTGCTGTTTATACCAATGTTATCATTAACACGCAGATAATATAACAGTGTTTTAAACAATAAGTTATTTCTGTCGAAGGTACTATAGTAAACAAACGGGACAAACAAATATAGCACAGTAAAAGTTCACATAATATTTGTTCGAAATCACGCGACAATCGTCGACGAAGCCGCATTTTGAGCGCCTGCGCACCTTTGCAGTAGAGATGGCCACGCAAAACCTGCAGGGTGGTGACGGCCCCGTAACAAAATGCTCAAACGGCGTAAAATACGATAAAATCACCACAAACGGTGTTACAAACGGTTACAAGAATGGTTTTTTCAAACAATCCCAAAACGGTCATATTAAGGTACGTTCAGCATAACTCCTAAAATCACTAATAAAACACTTGAAATCAATCAATTTATCCTAATTAACCATGACCTAGACATTGTCAATCACTGCTTAATCAATTGCAATAACCCAATATTTATTTATCCAAACAAATTTCGTTTTGGTGCAAGAAAGAATTAGGTTAGTGGGTTGCGGCTTTGTGTAAGGGTAGTTTTTTTTTTTGTTGTTGCAGAATTATGAAGAAGAAACTGTCAAAAGTTTTGGTCGAGAATCGTTTGAACAACCGCCGTTTGTTGCGGCGTGTTTAACATATTTCGGATTTTATATTTTAATGTTTCTTGGTTATATTAATCAAATGTTTTTTGCGCCAAAGGTGGCGTTGGAAAAACATCGAGACGGATATCCGGCGTTGTACGATAGATTTTCTAGTTTTTATTCGCGTTACGTTTATCGAAGGGTTAGGGATTGTTGGAATAAACCGATCTGCAGTGTACCTGGGGCAGAGGTGACATTGAAAGATCGTGTTACACACGATTATGGTTGGACATTTGAGTAAGTGTACCATATTTTATATTTATACACTTATTTATTACTATTTTACTCAATTTTTGTCGTTAATACTTAAATTGACACCTAAATCCCTTTAAAATTGCCACCTAAATCACTTATAAATACTTAAATTGAGTCCTCATTCATAAAAATACTCAAATTGGAGTTTAAATAACTTGAAATACACCAATCAACACCTAAATCACATAATAACGCTCAAATTGACACCTAAATCACTTAGAAATACTCAAATTGCCAACTAAATCACTTATAAATACTCAAATCGAGTCCTCATTCATGAAAATACTCAAATTGGAGCTTAAATAACTTGAAATACTCCAATCAACACCAAAATCACTCATGAAATACTCAAATTGACACCTACATCCCTTTATAATACCCAAATTGCCACGTAAATCACTTATAAATACTCAAATCGACTCCTCACTCATAAAAATACTCAATTTGGAACCTAAATAACTTGAAATACTTCAATTAACGCCTAAATCACATAAAAACGCTCAAATTGATACCTAAATCACTTAAGAAATACTCAATTTGACACCTAAATCCCTTTAAAATACTCAAATTGTCCCCTAAATTACTTATCACTAAAATCGACTCCTCACACATAAAAATATTCAAATTGGAACCTAAATAACTTGAAATTAACGCTTTAATCACATAAATACTCAAATTAATAATAACTAAATCACATAAAAACGCTCAAATTGACACCTAAATCACTTAGAAATACTCAAATTGACACCTAAATCACTTAAAAAATACTCAAATTGACACCTAAGTCACTTAAGAAATACTCAAATTGACACCTAAATCCTTCTACAATACTCAAATTGTCACCTAAATTACTTATCACTCAAATCGACTCCTCACACAAAAATACTTAAATTGGAACCTACATAACTTGAAATACTCCTAGCGCCTAAAACACATACTCATACTCACTCCTAATACCCAAATTGACATAAAAGCGCTTAAAAATATTGAAATATTAATAACAGAAATGCCCAAATTGACACCATAGTTATTTTGATATACTCTAGTTGCTACATAAATCATTTAAAATTGCTCAAATTGACACCTAAATCATTTTTAAATACTCAAATGGACACCTAACACGTCAGGCGATACCCTGCGAGACATCTAACGGCGATATGTCTAAGTAATGGCACTTTGAATTCCAAATATCAGATAGCGATAATTATTTAAATATATACTCCAATATATATTTGAGCACGTCATTGATACTTAATATGTTGATGTCGTTTAAAAATAAAACAAAGCCGGATTTGATAAACACTGTTGCTTTGCAAATTAAGAATTATATTTCATGTCAAGGATAATATTAATTTACATTACATTGTCAAATGTTCACACATTAGCTGACTGTTTGGTTCATGATTTGTCTCTCTTCCACTTATAAAGAAAAAAGACAGATTATGAATTGCGCAAAATTGGCAAGACAATCGAACAATTGTTTGTTAATTTCGATAACGGTATATCTATGTTAATCTAAACTAGCCAGCTAGTCTATATTAAAATTTACACCCAAACAAAATTACATATATACTACAGGAGAATGTTCTGGAGATACCAATTTCCCCCCTTGATATTTCTAGATTTACAGGCACGGAAACGCCATGCCTAAACCTAGGTTCTTACAATTATCTCGGTTTCGCCGAGGCTTCAGGGCCGTGTGCTGAGTCAGCGATCAAATCTATAAACGATTATGGCTTAGCGTTTTGTAGCACACGCACCGAATATGGAACTTGCCCGTTGCATATTGAGTTAGAGGAATTAACCGCTAGGTTTCTGGGGGTTGAGGCGGCCATTACGTGTGGCATGGGGTTCGCTACAAATACGCTAAATATACCCACTTTGTTATCGCCAGGCTGTTTGATTATTAGCGATGTTAAAAATCATGCGTCGCTCATATTGGGCCTACGGTTATCCGGGGCTCAAATAAGAGTATTTAAACATAATGGTGAGTAACTGGCAACCTACAAATGATAAAGCTAGCCAATTAGTAGTTACAGTTATCAATTAGTTGGAACGTTTTAAAACTAGCGATTCAAATTATAAATAAATCGGAAAACTAATAATATAAATAAACCGCAATTATGTTAATTTATCCATAATACTGGAGACAATAGTTATATAAATAATTTCGTAAATCGTGTCGTGTCTACAATATGGTCTATTTGTTTACAATGAAATTTTATGATTGTAGCTGCAAAATGGTGAATTCCAAAAATATATCTATTTGCCATTTTATTGCTACAATATTATTCCGTTGTAAATAAATATGCCATGTTGTAATTATTGTATTGTTCTATGCGACACGTTTTACGAAATTATTTATACATACTTTAATATGTCAGATATTAATAGATATTTACCGTTGCTAGACAGAGAACGGGCTATAAACAGGTGTAGCCTCTATAATATTCGCGATATAGATTATTTCCTTGCTATCGAGCGAAGCAAACTTCAAACTATATTTTGTTAAATTATTCATGTTAGATTTTCGTTATACAATTACAATAAGTGGAGAAACTAGGAAAACGTTAATGTAATATTGTTATTTTAAAAATCGATCTATAGAGAATTCTATAAATTATTCACAACGTTATAACAATTTTATGAATTTAAAAAATAATTATATTCTTGACTTTACTTAATAAATTGAACAACATTGTCTGATTTTCTACAAAATATAATAATTTTGAAAGCGGTTAAATATTTATAGAAATTAATCAAAAATAACCCAATTTATCTACTTATAGCGGAATTCTGAGTCAATCTATAAATCTATAGCGAATTCTATAAATTATTCACAACGTTATAACAGTTTTATGAATATAAAAAATAATTTTATTCTTGACTTTACTTAATAAACTGAACAACATTGTCTGATTTGTCCACAAAATTTTCCGCAAAATATAATCATTTTGAAATAGCGGTTAAATATTTATAGAACTTAAGGATTGTTCACAGCTAAAGAATTAGTAATTATGCTTAGAAATTATAAGTAATAATTCCAGTTTGTTGTATGGCATACAAGGTTAACGTTCACAGCAACAAAATTTATCATAAATTGTGTTGCTTGGAATGTTAACATTGCTTGTCATAATACAAACTAGATTATTATTTGTAATTTTCTAAGCTTAATTACTAATTGTTTCACTGTGAACAATCCTTTAGTCAAAAATAACCCAATTTATCTTATAGCGGCATTCTGAATCAATCTGTAAATCTATAGAGAATTCTATAAATTATTCACAACGTTATAACAGTTTTATGTATATAAAAAATAATTTTATTCTTGACTTTATTTAATAAACTGAACAACATTGTCTAATTTATCTACAAAATGTTCTGCACAATATAATTATTTTGAAACTATAATCGGTTAAATATTTAAAGAATATCCTTATAGATTTACAGATTAGATCAGAATTCCAGCTTTAACTGTAGTTTAAAATTATTTACATCACCGATATTAATATTATCCGGTTATTAAAAACCAAATATCCGTGTAGAAAACAGCATTTTGAGATATTTCATTTTCCGTTTTAAATAATATTGTTCGCTTACTAGGAATGTGAATTAGTGTGTATTAAACATAATTGCTAATTGGAGTAACTGTGAATCCTGCTGTTTGTTCACAGCTAATGAATTAGTAATTAAGCTTAGAAATTATAAGTAATAATTCCAGTTTGTTGTGTGACATACAAGGTTAACGTTCACAGCAACAACATTTATCATTAATTGTATTGCTTGGAATGCTAACATTGCTTATCATAATACAAACTAGATTATTATTTGTAATTTTCTAAGTTTCCTACTAATTGTTTCGTTGTGAACAATCCTTAAGTAATAATTCCAGTTTGTTGTATGACATACAAGGTTAACCGTTCACAGCAACAACATTTATCATAAATTGTGTTAGTTGCTTAGAATGTTAACACTGCTTATCCATAATACAAACTAGTAATTTTCTAAGCCTAATTACTAAATATTTCGCTGTGAACAATCCTTAATGATTGAAATAATTGTTTATCAGATATGAAAGACTTAGAAAAAGTATTACGTAAAGCAATCTTAGACGGGCAACCAAAATGTAAAACACATACCCCTTGGCGAAAGCTAATGGTTGTGGTTGAAGGTGTATATAGTATGGAAGGCACTATAGTTAATTTACCAAAAGTGATTGAATTAAAAAAAAAGTACAAAGCGTATTTATATCTGGACGAAGCGCATAGTATTGGTGCGATGGGCAGACACGGCCGAGGCGTCGTTGATTATTATAACTGCAATCCGAAAGATATCGATGTACTTATGGGCACGTTTACCAAAAGTTTTGGCTCCGCTGGTGGATACATTGCCGGCTCAAAGGTTCATACATCACTTTTACAACGAAATATTTGAATCAATATTAATTAGATTTCTTTTTTAATAGAAATTAATAAATTATTTGCGTAAACATAGCCATGCTCAGTTGTATGCCAGTTCTATGTCTGCGCCAGTTGCATCTCAGATAATTGCGGTAATGAAGATTATTATGGGCCTTGATGGCACGGACGAAGGTCAAAAACGTATCGAAAAATTAGCTAGGAACACGCGATATTTCCGCAGTAAATTGCAGCAAATCGGAGTCATTACCTATGGCAATGAAGACTCGCCCGTTGTGCCAATACTGGTTTATCTCTATTCGAAAATTGGGTAAGAACACTTTGAACCATTAACCACAAATGTTATTTCTAAGGAAATCACCAAAGATATTAATATATTTCTTGGGTCTTAAAGACGGTTTATTTTATTGTTATTTAATTGACTGATGGTAACCGATGAATTAGGGCAATGGTGCGAACTTTGCAAACCCGCAAAATTGCAACGGTTGGTGTTGGTTTCCCGGCGACGCCATTAATGCAGGGCCGTATCCGTGTGTGTTTGTCGGCCGCCCATACAAAGGAACAATTGGACTACGCTTTAAATACAATTAACGAAATCGCCGACGAAATCGGTTTGAAATATTCGCGTAAACCTCGCGATCCTAATCCCATTGTTTACGAGAATATTGAGGTGCCATAGTCTTGCGTACGGTGTAAGACTAGGCGAATTAAAAACTAATTAAAATGACATTTTTATTTTGTTAATGTGAGAAACAATTCGTTATTTTTTATAGTGTACTATTTTTAAATTGCATTTTAGTTCTCGTTTAGGAAATTTAATTTCTTTTAGTACAGTTTTTCAATATTTTTATTTGATATTTTTATATTGTAAATGTCCGCATTTTTGTTAGAAATAAACGAATTATTTTTCTTTTTTATTTTGTATTTAATTATAACATATTTCAGTGCCTTCACTTAAGAAGCTACACTTATAACTCTCTGTCTAACAGTACATATTAAGCCATATATAAATAATTGCATAAATCGTACCGCCAAGAACTATACAAATATGGCATATTTTCACAACGAAATTTTCATTATTGTATACGTAAAACTTTCGTTGTAAAAAATATACCATATTGTAGGCCCGTTTTACTAAATTATTTAAATAACTCTTAATATTGCCAGATATTTACCGTTGCTAGACAGAGAACAAGATATAAACTGGTGTAGTTTCTTAAAAGAAAAATATATAAATGTTTAATATTTTAGACGTATTTTAATCAAATTAAATGTGTTCTACAAACAAAATTAAAGACACTATCACAATGGCCAAATAAGAATATGTCAACCCCCTATAAAACCAAAGTTATTAACTAACAAATCGTCTACCTTAGAGTGCAAAAGTGATATGTGCATTTTGTTATGACAATCAATTGTTTTTTAATGCAAGTTTTGAGTAAATTACTTAAATATTGACTAAACTGCGAGGTTTAGATTAATTGGCACTTAACGATAAACGTTACTTACATTCATGTAAGAAAGTTTGATTTTATCTCAAACTTATTCATGTGTTGTAATTTAGGTTACTCTTAAAGTTAAGTGTATGGAAAAGGTGATACCTTTGTGCTCTAAGTGGTCGAAATACATAAGTGTTTTTATATGTTAATAATGCAGTTATTTTAATTTTTATTATTCAATTGTCCATTATATATAGTAATTTTTCAGTTTATGTTCAAAAAAATTATGTAAGACATTCGTCTTATCCAAACACCAATGGTTTTTTTTTTTTTTAGTAAAAAGAAAACAAGTAGTTGAAATTATCAGCCATTACTAGAAAATTGTTGCAATATTTGATAATGCTACACTGTAAAAATGGATATAAATTTACAAACTTATAAATTTAATATGTAATTTAGGAGAAATGTTCATTTTTAGTACAAATTACTACAGTTTTGTTTATTTTCACAATATTCTATGAAAACGATGTAAATTTACACCCATTTTTTACAGTGTACTGTATTTATAAACGAATTATACATAGAATAATAAAATGTAGTTGTTCAAATTTTTTATCTAATTGCATTTAGTAAAAAGCAGCAAATCACATTCCGATATTCAACATAAAAATTCTGTTATTTTATGAATTATTGCCCAGTCATATGTATTAGTACGATCATTTTATACTATGTCCCCTTTTTTATAGTCCCCCTACGAATACATCAATAATAATATATTTATCATAAATTAATTTCGATCATTGAAAGGTGATTTAATTTTAACTCCGGTTTCTGGGACAGTAACAAAAGGGGACATAGAATAAGATGAACTTATATAGCTTTAGTTTGGAAACTAAAGAAATGACAATTGTCACCGCGTATTATATGAAAAATTGGATTGAATTCATAAATCTATATTAGAAAACGCTTATCTGAATTCAACCAATTCCAATTTAGCGATCACAAATAATTAGGATTATTTAACCTTCCATTAATCGCGCCATGTCACATAGACCTGGAAGGTTAATCTGTGGGAAAAGGACCATGTACAACCATGACAGGTCGATTAAATAAAATGGTTACATTTGGAAATTGTTTACAAATTGAAGAAATTGCATACGCGCAAATTTCTGTAAATAAATAATCGCGCTATGGTTCAAATATTCAGAATGTTCAAATACGCTTTATATAAATAAAATTAAATATAAATACATTTTAATCTTCACATATCATAAATAAATGCTACACTTTTTTCTTTCCTTTTAAGTTAATATGAATCTCATTGTTACGTATTTTTAACCATTCTAGTTTTTTTTAAAGATTGGAGTTAAAAATTTAACTTTTCTAATTCGCACAAATTGTTAACTTAATTTTGAGGTTATTTACTTAATTATATTGAAAATTTTTGGTTATACTTTAAAGTTCAATCATCCCAGTTTTTAGTTCTGAACAATATTTTCCGTTACAGTTTAGTAATAAAATAAACAAACTTTAATTCACAAATTTACATTTTAAAGTTGACTTTATGCTGGGGTTATATAAATTATGTAATTTACATACAAAATAGATATCAAATTTGACGAATATATTAAGACGTTTTTATTTTTACATATATTTAATTTACAGTTTATACAAATCCATTTGTTTCATTATTCTACATGTATTGTTATATTTAAGTTCTTTGTTCTGCAATAAAATTTTATTTTGTAAATAAAACGGTGTATATTTTACAGTTTTCTTAAAGCTATCATTTTCATAAAAATGAATATTAAATTTTTGCCAAATTGATAACTTTATAATTACAAACAAATATTTAATATTGGTTATCAATGTGAGAAAATTAAATATTTATCTAAAATGGCAATTTATGTACACGATAGCCTTAAGACTGTCGTTTACCTTACTTTTATTTCGTAATATATTACGTAAAAGAAAGTAAAAAGGGTAAAAACTTAGTCAGATGTAGAATTCAGTTTACCTTGATGATGACACACGTGGTGCCAAAACGTTGAGACGTGTTAAATTTAAAAGTTCTTCACAACCCGACGCCATATTGAATACTAGTCAAAATAAAACCTAAATATTAGTTTGTTAACGTTTTTATTAATATTTTCTTCACAATTCAAAAGCTTACACAATTTTATAATATATAAAAATATTATACCAACATTCTAAAACAAAATCATCATAACACTATTTTGTAAAATCTAGAATAATATTGAACGTTACTAAACCGAGTAAGCAATTGCTAATATGCCGAATAATAAACTATAGAACACAAACGATACTCTATCGATAGCAGCCGCTAGCAGAATCCAATCTTGCTGACAGGGAGCAGATCTGGATTGTGGTGTTATAATATGGTGTTCATCACCGCTGTGTTGGTCATCAAACACGTGTTGTTGATCGCGCATTTCCTCAGCAATTGCTCGTCCAGTAGATAAAGTCGTCTAAACAAAAAATTAGCGATGTGAGTATTTAAATTTCTGGAAAAGCTATTTTTAAATATATGAAAGAGAATTAATCTTTTATAGTAACTAATAACTTTTTAAATTTTTCGAATATTACTACGTTAAATTGAACGCGAGTTTTAACCTCCATTGCATTTGAATCGTTATTTTAAAATATTTCAGTGTTTCTTGATGCATTTGCACGAATATATTGAATTTTCGTTTTACCTGGGTTATGTAGTTTCCAAGACCGAGCCAGCGGCCTAACCAGCCTGTCAGAGGGTGTTTGATAAACCACGGTAAGGTTCTGTGGTGTTGCGTTCGTGATAGCCAAATTACGATGACAGAACCAGTCAGACAAAAGCTTACAACATATAAACTTGTACTATAGAATAAAACTGTAATAAATTGTGTTTAGATATAGAATTAAGTTGTTGAATAGAGACAATTAGAAAATATATTACCTATTAATGGTGTGTGATCCCCCATAGCAGGACATTGTTGTGTAAAATACAACAAAAATATACAAATTATAATCGCTGTGCAACCGTTGAGTAATACTTTTTCCCCAGCTTGAGGAGGAAGCCAGAAATTCAATAATGTCATTACGATTATTGCTAAAATTAAAACATATTCATCCTAAGATTGCCGTGAAATAATATCAAATTATACATAGTTATTTTCGAAGGCGTTTTTACAGTAAATGGTACATTTTTCAAAAAAACTTTTCAAACAAAAGTTTCTAGAAATTTCAATATTATAAACTTTTATAAGAATCATTTTTTCTCTTACTAATACCATTATCGAGATATTGAAATAGTAAACTGTTACTGTAACAGTTAGTTTTCAAAAATAGGCAAATATACAAATCGAGTTCAAAGTTTCATAATTCTATCTTCTAGGCTCTAGACTTAGAGCCAAAACGACCAAAAAGACTCTAGAGCGTTCACACCTACACAAACGTCATGCCAAAATAGTCAGATTCAATTCAGGGATGGTTAAAACGCTTATAAGCGTTAAAATCTCGAATTAGGAATTATGATTACAATACTTCCTTATATACATTCGTATAAGAAAGTATTAACCGTTTATAGATTCAAAACTTAATGGAAACAATCGTAAATACAGTAAAGAACATCAAACTTTTCTCCGAAACTTAAATTGGTAATAGTAATTAAATATCTAACAGTTTAGCAAAATATTTTCATATGTACCCCGGCAATTATATTACATGGCCGCGACCGATGCATCACTTGCGGCCAACAACGTAATGAACCAGGGTTCGCTTGAAACACAACGTGTTTATAATTTCATATACAGACTAGACCAGGTAAATAATTCAATTAAACGATTAAATCCAATTTTTCATTATAAAAATCAAATTTACAAAATAAATATATATCGATTAAATCTGTTTTTAATATTTTTCTCGGTTTTATATCGATATCAAAATTTCTAGGTAATACACTAGTAGTTTTATCATGTTTTTGCCATGGACAGTGTGTATTATTGACAATTTTAAACAAATAATAGTAAATTGTTGTTTATATTACTATATTTGCTAATAGTAAAATATTATTTATCGATGTACAAGTTAGTATACTCTCAGTTGCAAATCAGAGATCCTGCAATGGTCCAACAGTTATTGTATTTTTAAATCATAAGTGTCGCACTAATAATATAATCGTGCCATAAATAAGTTTTTGCATCATCATTTGTTCTGTAGTCGTCCACTTACCAAATGCCGGTGTTATGACAATAGCCTTGTACGTAGGAGATCGTCTTTTGATTGTCAAATTAAATGTTATATCTATATAGGGCTCTTGGCAACATAAATATGTTTTAACATTTCGGGATTTTGTTATTGTGTCTAATTCCCACTCTGAATTCTGCACTAGTAATTCCACCTAAAAATACATACATATTTAAATACACATTAAAAAGAGTTAAATTTGAACTTCTTCGAAATCAAGATTCTGATGGTAGTACGTGAAATAAGGCTTTAGTGTTAAATATATAACTTTTTTAGTTAAATTCTAGTAGAATATTATAAAATGCGTCTTCTAAAATATTTAAAATTGCCTATTTGGTAATTGAGGGTTAATATATTTAGTATTATGATAAATCACTTTTAAATAAAGTCAAAAAATATTATAAATCCAGTCATGTTTGAGTGAAGTAATTCCTGAATTAGTTTTTGTTTGAGTCGAATCGTAGCGTTGCAATCGCCTGTCACCGAAATTCCATGTTGTGTTTTGTCAGTTTTTAGTTTTGAAACGTATTAAACGAAATCAAATTGAATTAAAGACTTAATCAACGATTAATTGATGTGTAGTGTTCCATCGAAACATTGTGAACTGTATCAGTGTAAATTCAAGTTTGAGTGTCAAAAATGCAAAGTGCCCGTAGTATCGCAGTCCCAATTTTGATAAAATTCAGCTACATATAAGGTAAGAATTTGATGATTTTTTAATATACTTACATCGGTGCCGAGGTCATCGACTTGCAAATCAACTTCGTTGCCGTGGTAGGTCCATGATCCTAATGTCAAATGACAACGTTGTGTATCAAATGGCCAATAAGTTAAATCTAATTCGCAAAATACAACGAATTGAGCTGGTGGCACCCAGAGGACTGTCCCATCTGAACTCGCGATGCAGTGCGTGTTTGCATAGTGATCTACGGTACTTCCTGCTGCACTAAAAATTTAAACAAACAGTTATAAGGTCATCTTCAGGCGATTTTTACGCTGGAACATTAAATTGTAGTTGTATTTAATTGTACTGTAAATTTAAATGCGATTATTCGATTCTCCTTGTGAGATAAACGGCAAATTTAGAAATCGATCGAAACAAAGCCGGTTAAATCGATTTAAAATCCAAAAAATCGATTCAAAACCGAATAACAATATATTAAAATATCGAAGATATCGTTTTAAACTCGAAATTTAATCGCCACATTCGTCCATAATATTTTTGATTGCTACTAACACCAATATATTCTGTTTTCCCCACTGTATTACTAAGTGGACATGGTATAAGTTGGAACCATTATTTAGTATAAATAGTATTTGTACTAAAATATGTGTATTAAACTAAGATGGCCTATTATTAAATCCAGGGTTGGACTATGTTTATTTGCTAACCTATTGTATAACACTAAATCCGGCTGCCAAATTTCGTGATCCGCCAAATGTAAATTAATCATCCCTTCATAATCTGTTGAATTCCATTTTAGTTTCTCATCTTTCCACGCCTAAAAATGAATAATATTTCTGTATTTTAACGAATAATACAATTAAACTGATGTAACTTACAAGTCGAACCCAACTGTTGACAGTGAGCGTGTGTTTGAGTTCGTTGAGGTCTATATGGCGGATGGTAAGGCCCACCGACACCGTGGTGGTGTTGTAATGTTGTGCTGGCCGTGCAAACTTATCGTATTGCATTAATAATTCATGTTTTAATCTGTCAGTAACTGTTGCGTTCCATAATTGTCGCGGACTGGCTTGCAGCTCTGCGAAATTACATATATATATATATATATATATATATATATATATATATATATATATATATATATATATATATATATATATATATATATATATATAAAGAGAAGATTAAACTATATGGAATTATATTCAAAAGATGTATGCAATGACTTTTTAAAAGTTTGTTTATTAGAAAGACGCAGACACGTTATAGGGACCGTATTATAATGGAGCCGGCATATTAGAGTTAGTTTAAAACGTAATTGAATCAGAACCATAAGATCCGGTCCATGGAATTATTTCATTTGCATGACTATAACACCAGTTGCGCCATTATTTAGTACAGCATAAAATACAAACACTTCTTAACTCTGAGGCAAAAAGAAAAGAATATTTAATCTGCGTTGATATATTAAAAGCAAAATAACACAAATTTTAAAGGATCATTTCTCGTGAATCTTTGCCAGCACTGTAAAAAATGGATGTAAAATTACATGATTTCCAATGTAAGATTATATATATATATATATATATATATATATATATATATATATATATATATATATATATATATATATATACTATAATTACATTAAAATTGAAGTAAATTAACTTATTTAGGCAAACTTACATAGTTTTCAGTTCTAATTTTACAGTATAAGTAATGTTTTACAGTGTATACAGAATAGAAAATTGTTGTTATGAATAGAAAAAATAAAATAAAGACAAGCAAAGGTGCAGGCACCAATGCCTTGAGCTCCAAGTAATATCTATTCAGTGGATGTATTAATTTGTTTTTTATATAGAAAATATTTTTTAATCACTAATGTGTAAATGAAGAAACCTATTTATAACCACTGAATTGTGAAGATTACATTATAAAAACGAGTCTCAAAATTGTATATTTTCAATTATTATATTTAATATTTTTTTCTAACTTTCGTGGCTCACAAATTGAAAAAATGTTATTAATCGAAATAATCCTATATTCTATTAAAGAATTTTTACTTTCTTTTACGAAGTAATAAGTAAGTCTTGTTTTATATAATTTATAGTTTCAAAACTATTATTATTTTACAAGTTTTCGGGCTCATAATTTTAATAAAAATGCCGAACCAAGTGCAGAAGAGCTAAAGCATTCGTGTGTCTGTAGCATATTCGGATAATTTTTTTTACTTAAGAAATAGTATTTGCCTCGTTGCCGTCGCCCTGAATCCAAATATATATATAACTCATATACTTAGATGTTAGTCGTCGCTCGCTCGTAAGACTAAATTTGTGCCCCTATACCTCTGAAGGTACCGGTGCGATTTAAACCAAATTTGCTACACATATTCTTTAATACCCCATTTGAATATGCTCGCAGTTAAAATCCAATTGCCCGTATATTTCCGGAGATAGGGTCTTTAAATTTTGAGCCCCTTAATAGTACCCTTAGAGAAAGAAATCTAAGATATTTTGTGTCCACAATTGTTCTTCATATTGGTCAAAGGCCATACAAAAATATTAAAAATAATAATTATGCATTTTACAATATGCAGTAATTTTTTTTCTTTGAACATATCCAGAAAATTCTATATTTTTTAAATTTAAAATATTATCCATAAGCGCGTAGTGGGGGGTCTGCTTCTTATTAGGCAAGTTGAAGGCATTTATACTAAAAAATTGAACTATGTTTAACATCGTAGTTTTTTTTTTTTTTTTTTTTTTCGAGAAACGATATATTTATAAATGCCACTTACTTGTGATATCCCCATGAACAAATAACACTGTAAAACACAGCACAAACTGGAACAAACACAAACTCCACAACCGTGCCATATTATTGTATGTCCTTATATTGCAATTGTTGTATATTTAGGTCATTTGATTATGATACAAAAGAGTGATGCGTACATATGTATAATAATATTTAGTGCGCGTTGTGGGTGACTGCTTGTAGTTGACTGCTCTTATTATCAAGTTAGTTGTCCAGTTTGTCAATCTCCTCTTCTGATGCTACAATGTACTACGTATATGTACACTATTAAATTGACGAAAATATTAAATAATCACGGTGTAGGATGCTATATGTTTGTGTTAAATTTAGAGTTGCGGAATTTTTATGTTTACTTCAAATTGAGATTAATCTATCTGGAACAATGTTAATGGTAATTCGCGTAAGCAGAGATTGAATTATCTTATCAACTTCAAATTGGAATTAATCAAAATATGTTTTTCCACGACAGAGAATAGAAATCCGTGTCTATGCCAGACTTTCTTGTCCTTTTGTTTTTAATTCCTCCTACGATAACAAAATCAACATATATTGTAACTAGGGACACGTAAATATAAAATAATTCTTTTCAAAAGTTGCTTGAACAAATTGACAAATTAACAGTGGATTTATTGGGACTATCATTAGAGAAATTCGTGCTTGTTAATCGTCGTATCCATTTCCTAGAGTCGAGTGAAGGTCACTTCAGTTTTTTTCTCTTTGTATGTGCTTATTTTTAATATATAATTTATGAAGTAGGAAATAAATGTAACAACAAACGATTTTGTGCATTTCCTGAATTAGGCGCGTGTGTGAGATCCAGTTGAACGGAATTGCATCCAGTCTATTTCAGATAAACACACAAGGTCCGATATTAAATATACGGATAAAACATTGATATAACGCTCACCCATAATCTGGTCTCGTTCAGTCGTTCATATCCGGAAGTTTTGTTACTCCCTGATAAACAAATACACAATTTCTTCTCATATATATATATATATATATATATATATATATATATATATATATATATATATATATATATCCTTTTTTATCTAAATAATTTTTGTGTTCATGAATAGAAAAAAATTTATTGTTTAAATTACTGTGAAATGGACAATACAAACACGAACAATTTAATTTTATCTCTTCATAAATTTGTGTTTATAAATAAACTTACTGCTTCTCACAAATCACACACAATATATATGACTGCTTCTATTTTTGTTTTCAGTATTTACATACAATATATTTATTTTGACGTATAATATCGTAACATTTGTCTTTTACAAACGACCAGAGCCACCACTGTAAAACAGGGTTGCTTGTAACCATAGAAATATATAAACAAAGCGTTCTACACATTCACACAGATACATCTGAGTGTTTATATGTATATATATATATATATATATATATATATATATATATATATATATATATATATATATATAATGCAGCAAAATGTAGGAATTAGCTGCGCCTACAGAATTGAATGTGAGCAATTAGGTTGACTTACATGTATTACAGTGTAGTCTATAGTTCTGAAAATAATGTAATATTATTCTTTGAATATATATATTTAATTCTATATTCAACGTATATTTTTAATATGAAAATAATAAGTATCCAAATTACATATAATATTATTTATTTACAACAAACATTTACATGTGTAATACGTATAAAATAATTCAAATTACATATTTTAAAGCTATATAAACAAATTTGTATTTTCGGTTTTTCTAGCATATGTATGTATTCCATTTTAATTCTAAATTTTATAAACAGAAATTAAATAATACTTAATCACCCGTTGAGTTTAAACAATTATATTTCAATATTAGAGAAAACTCAATACATATTTACAAAATTTAAAACGATTTTTTGATGCAGTGTACCAAATCGTTCTTTTATTCTACATAAAGTACACTGTTACTAAAATAGGTGTAATTTTACATAACCATCAAAGTAAAAAGATATAATTTTACCGAATTTACGAAAATTACTATATCTTTATTCCTAATTCAGTAAAATTACACCTTTTAGAATCTACATAACCTACAATCTTAAAATTTTATGTAATTTTACCGAATTAGTAGAATAATTTTACTAGACATTTAATGTATTTTTACTATAATTCAGTAAAATTACATTTTGCACCGTGTTAACCAAATAGACCCAAAACTACGGTTAATCATCTTTTATAACCAAATCTGTAAATTCTGGTTAAATTCAGTAACCACTACAACAAAAGTTAACCAATTTGGTTCTCATGGATTAAAACCGGTGCCTCTATGGTCAAAACCTCCTGCAGTAGAGTATGGCCAATACGCTGGAGGTGGAAACAGACCTGGTTGGCCTCCAACCGGCTGGTGGGGACCTCCACCAGGAAGCATTGGTAGCTTACCGGGGGCACCAGGTGTGTGGTGGTGGTGTGCCGGGTACAAAGCTGCACCTAGCTCACTCTGGTGTGGATGGTACTTCGAGTACCCGGACATGACGTCACCGCCGCCCTGTCCTTGCGCCTGCGCCTGACAGGCCGCCATTAGACCGTGGAAGTCGAACTTGTACGCGTAGCGCTTACCGTGCACTTTCGTCATTATGTTTTTATCGTAGTAGTATCTGAAATTAATTTAACATAGTTAATATTGAAGTGCAGGGAACTTCGTTATGAGTGGTTAAGATTGTGGCGGGTTACCTGAGCGCCCTGCTGAGTTTATCATAGTTCATGTTCGGTTTCGATTTTCTTTCGCCCCATCTTCTCGCCACTTCGTCGGGGTCGGTTAGTTTGAATTCACCATTGGTGCCCTCCCATGTGATACACGTGGCATTCGACGAATCGCCGAGAAGTTCGAGCAGGAATTGCCACAGCTGGATCTGCCCACTGCCCTGAGCCACCAATCGACTCGATGCTGCGTTCAGCAGTTGGTAGGGATCTGTGGCAGAAGACAGAGAACCATCTTTGAATTTTTTTCTTATACATTTTTTGAAGTTTTAATGTAGGTGATTATTTACGATTGTTTATTGGTCTTGTGGCCGCAGGATTTTGTTAGCGTGGGATTAGAATTTATCCAAATTGTAATTAATATATTGTTATGAAGATTTTTTCCACCCCATCAAAAATAGGACGTTTATATTCATATATTTAAAAATAGGTCTACAGTTCCATGCATTTTTATACTGCAAGTTTTGGAATTAGTGACTATTATTTAAAGAATAATATTAGAACAAATTATGAAACAAGAAAATATTTTGCAAAATGTAATAGATACAACATATAAATTTACTAATTTCCAGTACGCGCGTTTCGAGTAATATTTTCAAACAAATACTCAATGTTTCTAAAAATCATGTTTTCTCTAATTTTGGTTGTCGAAGTATAGTATAATTCTAAAAAAGTAGCAGATCCAATAATAGATAATAAACACGATTGTTTTATTGAATATTATAAGTTTCAAAATTATTAATTTATATGGCCTTTGGGTTCACAATCTGCAAAAACTGTATAGATATACTCCAAAAATATTAATGAAGTTAAATGTATGAATACAAGCGATTTATATTAAGGAGTTATAGGCAGTCAGGAGGCCGAATAAAAGCAATTTTCAAGAATTTTTCCTGGATAGATACCTTAATGTATTAATGTAAAAATTTATATGCATATTGTGGTAGCTATTAACTTTATATTGATAATTTTTATTTGTAAAAATAATGATTTTTGAACCTGCCATAGCCGCTCTCCGAGAGCACGATATATCTGGACTGGATCATTTAAATTAAAAAAACAAAAATAAATTCGTTAATATAAGGTATTATCTGGTAATTAATCGAAGGAATAAGCAAAATATTATTTTTTTACAAAATGGTGGCTTCTCAAACACAATATGGCTATTTTCGATAACAATTTTGGCCTTAAATTGTTTATAAAATGAAAACTATTTATCGGCGAGAAAAAACCTTTGATTAATCACTAAAAAATATATTTATTAAGCTTGTGTACAAATTTGAGCCGGATCGGTTCAGCCGTTTCCGAAATATCTTGCTCACACCGACTTTACAAACATAGTTTTGAGAGAAACGAGTTCAAAGTTTCAAAAGCACACTTAACACATAGTAAATACATTTTTACAAATATGCGTGTGTAACTTCGAGAATATTCGTCGGATTGACACGAAATTTTACTGTGTATATACTTAAATATATGTACATTACGAAAATGAAATTGAAAAAATCGATATTTTGAAGTGCGTTTTAGAAATAGGAGCTAAATACAAACTTTAAATTTTAAGTTACCTATTTTAAGCTTTCACCATATTTGCTGTAGAACGTTCACAGACATACACACACACACACACAGGGGTCAACTCGCAAATCGATAATATCAATTAAGGGAAGCTCAGAACAAAAATACACGTTCTGAGTTTCCCTTAGTTGATATAAAAGAAAGTATTGAAATCATGATTTCAATTTCTTTCTTTTAGGCTTAGGCCAAGAATGTGAAAAGATCTCGCGTTTTGAAAGTTTGATTCACACCACTAAAACACTATGAGTCACCACACGCATTCTTGTCTTGTTTTACGTGTACCGTAATCATATACACACACAAATACAGATACACTTCCGCAGACTCCATGGACTAATACAGTCAGAAAATCACACCGATTGATACTTGTATTCATATATGGTGGGATCCGCATTCTTGCTTGTCTGCACAGATTTCTCAGAAGATCCAATAAATGCTTCAACTTATATACAAAATTAAACGTTGTTTTTTGGCACAAATGAAATTCTACTTTACGTTATGATAAAGATTTTTTGTTTCAACATTAATATTTTTAACGACCAGTAAGCGGGTTGTAATAGTTACATACATAGAGCTGAATTCGTACCCCTTAAGAATATTGGATTTTCGGGCTGATTTGGTTTACGAATAAATCTATTTATAATATTTTCATTATGTTTTTAAATTGATGAAATGATATACGAGTATGGCAACGGGTATCATAAATCTCCAAAATCGTACCTGCTCCTTTAATAGTAAATACATTTATTTAATAAATATAACTTTAAAAATGTTAATTCATCCCGGAATGATTTGTTAATTCAAATCTTTATATTCTTTTAGTGAATATTATTCAGTACAGGCCTGATAAAATTTCGCAAGATCTGTCACAGATTTATACAAATGTTTTGTCTGCGGTTTTCAGACCACCGCTCCTTTTTGCTGATGATTAACATATATAAAACGACCTTCACTTCAAACAACACATAAAAAAATTAAACATTAATAAACCGCAGATTTTCATATTGACCAATACCGGCCATCAACTTACATAGAGACCATTCTTTTTGAAGAAAACCATTTATCTCTGTCACACATGGTGTCTCACATCATATTTATGACTATTTTAAGAAATAGGCGGCATCTTATAGATCTAGGGGCCCACCCAGAAAAAATATGAATCTTTAAACTTAAAACTTGTAGTCGTATATGACCCGAAAGCAGCATTTAATTTATTAAAACAATATCTTAATCAAAAGTAATAGTTTACTCTTGTTATTGTTTACATATCTCGGAAACCACACGAGTTTAAGTAAAAAGAATTCTTATAAAAGTCAAATAAGTTTTGCTTGAAAAGTTTTTTAGAAAATTGTACCATTTACTGAATAATTGTTAGCTTGCCGGTACGAAGTACCGAAGAAGGTAAAGCAATCGGTCGTGTGTCTGTAGCATTCTCGGATAACAAAAAGTGTTTGTCTCGTCGCTCTGAATGTCTGAATCCAAAAATATATATAACTTATATACTTGGATGTTAGTCGTCGCTCGTAAGACCAAATTTGTGCTTTCTACTCCTCTGAAGGTACCGTAGCGATTTACACCAAATTTGCTACACATATTATTTGGCATCCCATTTAAATCCACTCTTAGTTTAAATCCAATCGCCTGTATACTTCCCGAGTTATCGGGCCCCAAAATTTGGAGCCCCCCCTAATACTGCCCTTATAAAAATAATTTAAACATTTAAAAATTCTACTAAATATTCTAAGACATTTTATGTCTACAAGATTTTTCATATTGTTAACCCAAAGGCCATAAAAAATTATTAAATATACATTTGAATTTTAAATATGCACTAAAAGAAATACTGTTTTATTAAAATAATCTAAAAAAAATCAAAAGCTAATTATGATTATTTTTACTAGTAATTGAAATAAACTTTTCATCAGTTGCGCAATATGTTTCATTTCTATTTCAATAGTCATGACATAATTAGAAAAATGAATGTAATTTGAATAAATTAAATATTTAATTGAACTATATCCATTCTAAATTAGCTTGATTCAAATTAATCCTTTCTTAAACTAAATATATACCATTGTATATCATGGCTGCGGTATGGTGCAACTTTCTATGGTGATGGTGTTGGTGTACAGCAACCAAATGACGCCGAGCCGATAAAATATCCTCCGGGGTGCAACCCGGCAGTCGCCACATTACCGCCAAATAACACTTTTATTTTGTTTTATTCATCAGTTTATAGTTCAATCACTGCATCTTTTACTCACTTTTATACAGTTTTATAAACTTTTACTCAAATCACTGCCAACATATTTGTAAATAAAATTAGACATCATTAGTCGAATTAGTCACTTAATTTTAATATAACACGCTCTTTTTTCTGTAACGTTTATTCGAAAAACTAATATAGATTTAAATACTTTACGAAATTTTGTATAATTCTTTTCCCGGTTTGCCGCTTCCGGGCGTCTCGACGCCACGACGGTGGTGAGATAGACAAACGGATATTGTACCAGACGGACGTACACCCCCACTACTTAAGCTATATTCCAGAAACGGGGAGGTGGAGCCTAGGGTTTTTGGTAGTTTCAACCAAAAATTATAACGATTTACCTAACTTTTATTTAGATAAATAATGACTTTAATGTTTTTTCTATTTTAGCAACAATTTTGCAAAAGTAAGATTAAACGATTATTCTATATATGTTGGCAAATATTTTCTACTTGAAATTTATTAAAAATAGTTATTTAGAAATGGTTTTGTGACATCATCAATAACGCTAATTCTATAAGACTATATTTTATGAAATGTATAAGAAATATTTAATAAGATCTACCGAATTCTTGTTTTGTCTCACTTTTGCTAAATTATTACTAACAAGTATTGGTGCAAGCACCAGTGCTTCCAGCGTACCGGCGAGCCCAATCACAATAAATATAATACTAAAAGTGATAGCAATTTCCTAGGGTACAAAATTTATTGTTGCAATCATCCAACAATTAATCAACAACATTTTAAATATCAATATTATTATTATTAATATATTTTTTTTAGACTTTCCAGTTCCAAACATTATAAATTTTTTTGCTTGGAATGCTAACATTGCTTGTTATTAATCCTTTAAGGATTGTTCACACCGAAACAATCAGTAATTACGCTTAGAAAATTACAAATAATAATCTAGTTTGTATTATGACAAGCAATGCTAACATTCCAAGCAAAAAAATTAACAGAATGTATATTAAATTTTGTTGCTGTGAACGTTAACTTTGTATGTCATACGACAAACTGGAATTATCACTTATAATTTCTAAGCTTAATTACTGAATGTTTCGCTGTGAAAAATATTATATAAACTTTCAAGGTCGATTTCATTTGTGATCACAATACTTTTTTTATACATTATGTATAGGATAGTAAATATAAAACTGAAGTCATGTAAAAATAAATATTAGGTAAACGATTTTCAATGTGTGTACAAAAATTCGCAATAAGAACAAATATATTGCTTATATAATTTATTCTGCCAACGATATGTTTATAATGTGCGATGTATCCTCATTGGTTGTTCGGTTAGTGTCACGTGACAGGTAGGAAGTGCCACAGGATCCTGCATCCTTCCTTCCTTCCTTCCTGTCTTCCTTCCGCCGAAAAGTCGCTTCTCGTCTCCTTCTCTCTTGCCCACCTCGCCATCTCTCTCCTTTAGATCCTGCAAAGCCCTGATGCCAGAGTTCTTGAATCTCGAAGACATTAGCAAGTCAGGTCACGCCGTAACAAAATCACAGTTTAAACCCCCATATATACGAGGGCTCTATCTCTCTTGCTTTCGCAAGGTAAACTACATATAAAGTCGTCTCCAAAAGGCGTAGACGTCGGCAGGACGCTGGGGGGCTACTAATCAAGAAAACAATATCAACGGTGCCCGCTGTGCTGTATAATCAGGCATAACACTGACCGGATTAACCGGAATCCAAATCGAGAGCTGACTTGGACTCACCCCTAAACCCACTACGATATCAATAAGTTTTTCGCCAATATACAATCATCGAACGCTGAATTTGAAAATGAGTTTTGTATTTTCACAATTGTTGCCATTTTTATCTCAACTATATTATTGTTTAGTCATAGGTTTTTAGTATTAGCGGATTAAAAAAATTTGCACAGAAATTGACATTTTTGTCAATAAGGTTTCTTTAGTGTCAAGATATGCGAAAAATGACTTCCAGCTAAAATATCCTTTTCAAAAATAGGAGGTTTTCTTTCCAGACGCAGACACGCACACACATGTGTATGCATGTATGTATGCGTGTGTGTGTGTGTGTGTATGTGAACGCTCTTACGAAACAGTAAAAGAGCTACAATAAATTAAAAGTTTGAATATAATTGTAATATTATATATTTTATTACTATGTGTGTATGTGTGTGTGTGTGTGTGTGTGTGTATGTATGCATGTATGTGTGTGTCTGTGTACGTGAACGCTCTCACGAAACAGTAAATAAGCTACAAAAAAATTAAAGTTTCATTATAATTGTAATATTATATATTTTGTTACTATGTGTGTGTGTGCGTGTGTGTGTTTGTGTGTGTGTCTGTATGTATGTATGTATGTGTGGTGTGTGTGTACGTGAACGCTCTCACGAAACAGTAAAAGAGCTACAATAAATTTAAAGTTTGAATATAATTGTCATATTATATATTTTATTACAATGTGTGTGTATGTGTGTGTCTGTGTGTGTATGTATGTATGTATGTATGTATGTATGTATGTATGTATGTATGTATGTATGTATGTATGTATGTATGTATGTACGTATGTATGTATGTATGTGTATGTGAACGTTCTCACAAAAAAATAAAAGAGCTACAATAAATTTGAAGTTTGAATATAATTGGAATATTATATATTTTATTACAATGTGTGTGTATGTGTGTGAGTGTATATATATATATATATATATATATATATATATATATATATATATATATATGTGTGTGTGTGTGTGTGTGTGAACGCTTTTTATAAAAGTAGTAAAAAAGCTACAATAAATTTAAAGTTTGAATATAATTGTAATATTATGTATTTTATACAAATGTGGGTGTATGTATGTGTGTGTGTGTGTGTGTGTGTGAATGTGTGTGTGTGTGTGTGAACGCTCTTTCACGAAGCAGTAAAAAAGAAACAATAAATTTAAAATCCGAATATAATTGTAATATTATATATATTCAGTGTTCTTTTTTCCTTTTAAATTGTATAATTCAATTTATAATTTAAATATCACTAATTAAATTATTGTAGAATATATGGCATGCTAGCTTTTTGGTGGAGTCCCCCTCTGTCAAAATGAAACAAGGGCTATACTACGACGGTAACATTTATATGTTAAGTAGCTAAATACCGGGTTCCACCTCCACAGGACATGGATTATCTAACAGATATTGAAGTTTCTCTGCTTCGGGTACAGTTACTTGAGTTAAACTGTACTTAATCAGTAACGCACGAAAGTTAAATTGATTTTTGTCACTATTTGTAAAATGAAGACTATCCGAATTATTTTATCTATGGTAGCAAATATTTGTCCAAAAGTATATTTAAAATAGTTTCATATAAACTGCCTTAAAGCTGGTAGGTTCTGAATTTTACAACATGTATATAAATATACGGAAGCCACAATAATTAAGATCATATATTTCCTCGACAATGCGCCCCAAAAAACGAATGCGAAAACAAACTAATATCAAAAACAATTTATCACTTTAGCGCTATTGTCGAATCAGCACCGCTCTCCTTCAAATCGCAACAGAACCGAGTGAAACAGGCAATCTGTGTGCGATTGTGTGGCTGTGTGAAGGGTGAAGCAGTGTGATGATGATGTGGGGTCGCGACATTTGACTTTCAGATGTAGCACACACAATCGCAGGACGTCCTGCGGTGGCTCCTGCAATACCGGTGTCCTGCTGGGGAACGCATGCATCACTTGACACTGCTACTCTTCGCTGCCAGCGCGCTGCTAAGCTCACATCCACCACGTTGTGATATACGGCCGTTTGAATCACGCGCTTAACTTATACACCCTCTCTTTCTATATATAACTGTCTCTGTTGCGGAGTGTGACGTGAATGCCACCTACCGCATTAGATGAGAAATACCTATGCTCTTCGCGTGATCCTTCCATTATTGTATTTATCAATTTTATTGATCACATTTTTTAAGGACCATTTATGGCATCACTCGCCAACTGACTGTTCAGGTCATGATTCCACTTACAATAAAGAAAAAGGACAGGTAAGGACCTGAGCGAAAAAATGCAGGACAAACGAACAATCCAATACATTTTATAAGAAACACTTTTTCTCTAATTCGTATCCTTTGCGAGATATACAAAAAATTACACGAGTGAACAAACACTTCCGGTTGAAATAATCTTTTCAAAAATAAGATTGCGAAGCGTTCACGAAAATGGTTAAATTTGATTTAGCGATTGTATGGTTCTGGGGGGTTCTCTAAGTGATTCTAGAGTTATCGGAAAACCGATAATATTGTTCCTTCCGCAGGCAAGAGCCGTTCAATTGAGCTCTTTTCTTCCTGTTTGTAATCGTACTCTCATTTCCAATTCTTTTCCGTTTCCCGGCATTCACCACCGTCGACCAAGCGACTATTTATTTTATTGGTACACTTTGACCACAGGCGTACACTTATTTTTTGCCTTAACACAAATTAAATAGTAAACGAGTTCACACCACGCCAATGCCTTTCGAAGGAAACGTAGAAGGGCTTCAAGTGTAATCGCTTTCATTCCTTCCTTCCTTTCGTTATTTAAAACAATAGAACGAATTCATTTCGGAATCGTGACAAATCTTTATTATACGCCATTAAAGATGAACTGTTATTTGTTATTAATTGTCTGCAATTAATTTGCAAACATCTTTAACGATTCCCAAAAAAAGCATGTTTTTTGTGAATTTTTTTCTCGCATTGAGTAAATGATATTAACTCCAGTTTTTCGCATATTATTTATTCATATTTCGACTAAATATTTTGATTTAATTGAATTGTTCTTTGCTTATTCTGCCGAGAAATAGCGCCCCCAACAAGTACATGCACTTCCCCACGGGCGGAAAGCTCAAGGTCGTTTAAAAAATCTTAAAAACAATTTGGTTTGAAATACTTAAACTAGACAAGATTAGTCGGAGCTTTGACCTAGTTGAGGTCAATTAGACGATAATTGACATAATGGCGGCTGATCGAAAAACAAGTCTAATTATTTTCGAAATAATGCCTTAGCGATTTAATTCAAATAATTATTTTCTGTGATCTGTATCTCTGTAAGAGTTATATAATCTTCGCCCTACTACTGGATATAATAGGGGTGTGAAAGTCCGGTGTTGACCGGAACTGGTTATACGTCTCCGGGGAAATCCGGGTCATTTACCGGCAATCAAACGTTAAGATCACAGCGATTACCAGCACTATAGGCTTAATAATAAATGGTTCTGACGATAATTTACGAAATAATAGCATTATTATTCTATTCGAGAATTGTAGCTATATTCAGTTGTATGTATTGATAAGATATAACGATACATTTATTTCCTGCCAGCATTCGTATTTGTCTAATACAGATTTAATAAAGAACACATTTAATATTCTTTATATAGTTCTGTATTTCTAAGACAAATTAAAATGCAATTTATAATTATATAAAAGAAAGTACTTGTTTACTCGTATTATTTCGTACATATCTAGAATACGGTACGAGTTAGAGAGAAAATGAATTTCACAAAAGTTAAAGATGTTCAAATTTTTAGCAACTTTTGTTTGAAAAGATTTTTCTGAAAGTGTACCATTTACTGAGAAATTGCCTTAGAAAATTATTATTTTATTTACATGTTTACTCGTATTATTTCGTACATATCTTGAATACGATACGAGTTAGAGAGAAAATGAGTTTTACAAAAGATAAAGATATTCAAATGTTTAGCAACTTTTGTTTGAAAAGATTTTTCTAAAAGTGTACCATTTACTGAGAAATTGCCTTAGAAAATTATTATTTTATTTACTTGTTTACTCGTATTATTTCGTACATATCTCGAATATGATACGAGTTAGAGAGAAAATGACTTTCACAAAAGTTAAAGATATTCAAATGTTTAGCAACTTTTGTTTGAAAAGATTTTTCTAAAAGTGTACCATTTACTGAGAAATTATTATTTTATTTGTAAGTTTCCCTAGTTACAATAAATATTGATTTTGTTTCAAAGTAATCGTAGGGTAATATATAACGAAATATATATATATATATATATATATATATATATATATATATATATATATATATATATATATACATATATATATATATATATATATATATATATATATATATATATATATATATATATATATATATATATATATATATATATATATATATATATATATATATATATATATATATATATATTACAAAATATTGATAGTGAAAGGACAACTGTAATAAGTTCTCTTTAATACATTTTACTAAAATGCAACTATTTATTACTAATAAATAATAAACGAATTTTCAAAAATGCGATTTCGAAATTTCAGCCTTTTAATAAAGCACGATATAAAATAAATTAATGAATGCCAACTTCTAAGAACTCTTTCAACTGACATTTGTATGATTTCATCATTTATATGAACAAATATCACTTTCATGGCTGCTTGTTAATTAATTCCGTCAATTTCGTATTATTTTCTTACTCCATCGCCAGTACTAAGAACACCACAACTAAATATTAAATTACGAAATAAACTCACCATCATCTTCATCGTCTTCCACTTTGCAGTCAATATTTAACGGACTGCTGGCACGTCCTGTTGCACTATGTCGCAAATGGGCTAAATGTGTCACCAGTAACTTTCCTGAACGTGCGTTACCTGCACGCGATTCGAACTCGGACAGGTTTAGCTCACATAAATCGGCGCCGGTATCAGGAAACTTAGATGGCTCGGGTGCTGGGTTTAACGAGAATTTATTCGACGCCCATTTCAACCATGATTCTATATGGGATTTCGTCCACTCTTCCGGATCTAAAAGGAATGTTCTTAAATTCATTGTTGAGTCTTTAGTTTTAAGTTTCATAATTTTCCTTCAACAGTTTTGGCTTTACAGAGTTCACAAACATGTAGATCAAGACAGAGGATTGATATATATATATTTCAAAACTTACTTGTTGGTACTAACACCATAGGATCAGTTTCTTCTTTGCTATCTTCATCTTCGTCAGATATTTCTTCTACACTATTCGTAGTTCTTCCAGGACTATCCGTCAAGTTGCATCCTTCAGAAGATTTATCCGGAGACTTATATCCTTCACTGCCAAATGACAGAACTCTTTCAATCTGTGGTTTCCCAATATTTTCTTCCGTCGGACAACTACTTTGTCGCCCAAAAACTGATGCAGGTTGCAAATCAGTATATTCCAAATTTGTCTCAGTGGAATCATTAGTTTGAACACTACTCGTTGGTGACTGCAAACACAGACTTCTTTCAGCTTCAGCAAGAAGGTAATCCATAGTTTGGTTGTACAATAACTCTTGTGGAATAACTGGGATTTCTTCATTTGCCTCAATATCGAGGGAGAACGGTTTGATAATTGAGTCAGTTGGATGTGCTTCATTGGATGTTGAGTCAAATTGATGAAACTGTTTGGATATTGAGTCAGTTTGAAGTAATTGCTTAGATAAGTCTTCGTTTTGTTGAAAATTATTGGTATTTGAGGTAGATTGGTTGAGGAACTGTTTGGATATCGAACCAGTTGGGTGTAAGAGCTTGGAAGTCTCTTCGTTTTGGTGAAGATGTTTGGTGTTTGAGGTAGATTGATTAAGGAATTGTTTGGATTTTGATCCAGATTGTTTAGACTCTTTAGATAATTGTATAATTTCCTTTTGTTGATTAAGGAAGTGTTTATTTGACTCAGTTTGTGTAGCGAAGAGTTTAATCTCAAATTGATTGAATATTGAGTCATTACACTTAGATAGTACTTCGTTTTTATGAACAGATTCATTTTGATTTGGGTTATATTTGGTGATTGAGTCAACATATGAAGGTAATTTGGAACACTGGGGAATTGTATGGTCCATTGTGCCATTTTTGGCAATACGATTACTAGGTAGCACTACTAAATCACTAATAAAATCACTTTTAACACTAGTTTTTGCCACATCTAGCGACGATTCACTTTTACATTGTTTCCCTTTAGCATTCCGCGCATTCTTATAACACCGTTTAACATTTCTGTCATTTCCGTAGCTATTACTTCTAGATCTAACACTTTTTTGTTTATCACTGTTAGGCCTATTTTGTAATAAGCGCTTTAAGAGTTCTGTTGTAGTTAAACGGGCGATTTCACTGTTTTCACTAGCACTAACAACACATGGTTCTAGAAGAAATGTTCTAGTTGCAACGGCTGTTGAAGACGAACTGTTCGAACTATCTGATGCAAGATTTTGAGTTCGCATGGCTGATTCATTAAGTTTCGTAGAAATGGGTATATGCTTGCGTTTATTCGGAAGTTGTGTCTGGCATTGTATAGACGGGAAAAACCCAAATCATCGAGATCAAGTTGAGATACTTTCTTAAGTTCTTAGTAAAATCATTGCGGAACAAAATCATGAATGAATCATGTAATGTTTCAAAATTTTTCGTAATTTCTAATACGATTCATGAATGAATCATTTAATTTTGTAGTAAATTTCGAACGATGAATACTATTTTGTATTTATATAAGTAAATGAATCATGATTAAAGGAAGTAACTCACAATATATTCATTGTTAAGTAAGGACAATTTCACTATATTTTACATTGTTTCCACGAATGAAAAACCTATTTTACTAAGTTTTATGAATCATTTGTAATTAAAAACTGATTCACGTTAAGTTAATTAAAATTTTGTTTGGGACAATAATGATTCATGTTCTCCTGCCGCGAACTATATTCAAACTGGGCAAACTGGCGAGCTACCAAAACGGTATTATGAATGAACTGTGGTTTTACTTGCCAATTGGTTAACCTCGCGGCTAACAAAAAATCAAGTTGGGTTACTCCTTTTACCATAACCAAAGATTGTTCTTATTGGTTCAGCTTAACTGAAAGAGGCGGACTAAGTGTTAGACTTAAACCGTTAAGCAAGACTATTATAAATTATAGTTTGTCTATTTTTATTTTGACCTCTAAACATAAAAGACGTTATTACAAACGATTCCATAAATATGGGAAAGAAATTTCGTTAAGTATAGGCAACCAGTTACACAGTTAAGTTAAACTGTTTAGTTTATTACTTTCTGACTCATTTCGTAATGTCTGTGTGTGTATGTTTATAGTCCGTTGAAGGAAAAATGATGAATCTTTAAACTTAAGACGGAAATACACGATTTGACCATTCCTCAGTTGAATTTGACAATTTGTATACATGTTTATATATAAAATTATCTTTAAATTTAATACTTGTATTTATACAAGTTCTAGAAGAAAACCTCCTATTTTTGTAAACAATACTTGCTACTTCTGCATTTACCTCGAAAACCATACGAGTTAGAGAAAACGTGATTCTTATAAAACTTAAAGATATTAAAATTTCTAGCAACTTTTACTTAAACACTTTTTTCGACAAATGAACGAATTACTGCAAAATCGCCTTTGAAAACATCTATAGCATGAATTAAAAACAAAATAATGTAATAGCTATGTATAAAACGGAATCGTTATAATTTTTGTTTGTGATTTGGGCTTCGTAGAAAATTGCTGCGTTCCTGATTATTATATAAAACTAATAGCAGTTTTATTTGGTTTTTTTTCTGCACTGACGCAAAATTCTTAATAACTATAATTTGATGTAATATATATATATAAGCAATACTGTTCCCATATAGAAAAAAAAAGTTTGTTTGTTATAATTGAACGCTTATAAATATATGTGTACCTTTTATTTTATACCTATTTTCTATTTATAATATAAAAATTGATTTGATTGCTAATTTTAGCTATAAATTGACCAATTATTATATAGCTAATATAAAACCCTTAATATTTAATAGCAAGCAGTGAAAATAGTCGAGTTCAAACGAGTATTGCCGACGATTTTCTTTCTGTGTGTGTTCACCGCGCATGC
Organism: Leistus spinibarbis; assembly: GCA_933228885.1. NCBI lineage: Eukaryota > Metazoa > Arthropoda > Insecta > Coleoptera > Carabidae > Leistus > Leistus spinibarbis. The sequence continues at coordinate 6,442,263 of OW121801.1, read as the reverse complement.
GTCGTATTATAAATTAAAACTGCAACGCTACAAATAAGTTCTTGTTCAGAAATTATATATTTACTTTCTTAGAGGAAGTAATTGTAATTATGAAAATATTCTAACACTAGATTTTGACAGAAATACATATTTTGACTTACTCCAGCTTGTTTTATTTGTAATTTATATATTTTTATCGTGTGAATTACTTTGTATACGTCATTTATGTGACTATATTTCTCTAATTTAACAATGGAATATTGGATACTGTGTGGTCTAAATATTCGTTACGGCAAACTTAAAAGAAATCATTCTAATTGTAACATGTACTTTTGTAGTAAGTGGGAAAACCATTTGGTTATGTTTGTGGTTTTGGTATTAAGTATATAGTTGTCTAGTCACGGATTTAATTGTAAATCTCGAGGATATTTATAGAATACGCGATCTTAATTCACCATGAACTAGACTAGAGTGACTTTTATTTTATATTATTACCAGACGATACACGGAACTTTTTCTGTCTTATGACGCTGCGTTAAATCTGATCTGACTAACCAAATATAATATTTCTCTATTATTATAATATCAAATTATCTATAAAACATTTTTTTATTGATATTGAATCATTGGGAATACAGAAAACTAAACTATTAAATCATCTTCTTTGATAAAAAGTACAAGAAAGTTATTAACGTATTAATATTGGAATTTATATAAATAATATAAACGAAATTCCAATTATACTATGTTTTGTTTCGATTACCTAAATAGAGAAGCTGAAATCATGATAAAAAATAAACATATATGGCTTTTTTCGCGGTTACAGAAATTAAACGTTTTTCATCTCGCTTGTTAGTTGTCGGAGCCAAAATCTTTCTCCAAGAAATTGGTGCAGCCGTCGCCTATAGTTTGACGCCGGCTAGGCGCGCGCCTCTTCCAAGAATTTTATACATCGATTTCTATTCAGAAATAAGCGTAGACAAGCGCTTACACTTACAATATAAATAGTGTATTTCAATCTATATATTGTTTACAATTCAAAATATTATCATGTCTAACTTAGAATTAACAAATCAAAATTTGTTAATAAACTGGACAAAAAGCTATTCCGATCTTGTCGTTGAAGGTGATTTTGTATATTGCATCGCATGTTCAAAGAAAGTGAGGTTTATAATCTTGTTGATTTTATTCTGTTTATACAAATCTAATGGGTTTTATTATTATAGATAGAGTGTGAAAATCAAGTGCAAATTGATCAACATATTCAATCAGAGGTTCATAAAAGGGCTTGCACTTCGAAAATGCAAGCAATAGGTTTACAAGCTTGTTCGGTGTGTTGCCATATTATATAATTGTATTATTTATATAGCAAATACCAAAACATGTGACTCGTAAAGCCATCTGTGTGGTAGAAAATGAACCAATTCGGCCTTCATGTGTTTATTAGATTGTTACTTCGTCTTATTCCGTGAATTGATTATGTTTTGCGTTATTTATAATATATTTCGAATTTGGATCACTGTAACCGTTTCTAATTGACTTTAAAGATCTAAAATAATATTATTTCTATAGTATTAGCGATTATAAACAATTTTACTGCTAATTTATCCTCAAAATGCTTTACAAGTTTACGAGAAATTCCATACTTTATTCGTTATATATGAATCGCTGTTAACAATGTAAAACTGAATAAAAGAACTATTCATATTTATTTTTTACTTGTCTTACGTTTACTAATCCGTTTTTACTTATACGTAATATATATATATATATATATATATATATATATATATATATATATATATATATATATATATATATATATATATATATATATATATATATATATATATATATATATATATATATATATATATATATATATATATATATATATATATATATATATATATATATATATATATATATATATATATATATATATATATATATATATATATATATATATATATATATATATATATATATATATATATATATATATATATATATATATATATATATATATATATATATATATATATATATATATATATATATATATATATATATATATATATATATATATATATATATATATATATATATATATATATATATATATATATATATATATATATATATATATATATATATATATATATATATATATATATATATATATATATATATATATATATATATATATATATATATATATATATATATATATATATATATATATATATATATATATATATATATATATATATATATATATATATATATATATATATATATATATATATATATATATATAAAAGAAAGTATTGTGATCACAGAAAAAATTAATATCGACATTTTAATGGAAATATACGTTTTGCGGGCTTCGAAACCCATTTTGACTATTTTCTAAGTGACTACTGTGTTTATCTGTATGTGTGTGTGAGTGAGAGAGAGAGTTATGCAAGTTATATCGTTGAATATAATGTTTTGAATTTAAGATTTGTATTTTGGGAAAGACAACATATTAATTTCGACATTTTAATGGAAATATTCGTTTTGCAGGCCTCTGAACCCATTTTGATTTTTTTCTAAGTAACGATTGTGTTTATCTGTGTGTGTGTGTGTGTGTGTGTGAGAGAGAGAGAGAGGTGCTGGTTATATCGTTGAATATAATGTTTTGAATTTAAGATTTGTATTTTGGGAAAGACAACATATTGTTGAAAATGTTATTTTAACCGAAAGTACTTGATTACTCATGTTATTTTTAGTAAATCTCGTATAGGACATGAGTTAGAGAAAAAATGAATCTAATAAAAGTTAAACATATTAAAATTTCTAACAACTTTTGTTTGAAATGAATTTTCTAAAAATGTACCATTTACTGTAAAATCATCGTTGATAATTTATGTTTTTTCCTAGTTACATATTGATATTGTGTCATGGCAATAGTAGAATTAATTAAAAACACATAATATTACGTGTATAATGAGCAGTAAGTATAAGAAAGTCGAGTGAAGGCCATTTCAGATTTGTGTGTGTTACCTGAGCAGTTGGACGTGACGGGTTGATTAATATATACCTATAGTACGGAAGTGCATTTCTTTATTTTTATGTTCGCGGAAAACGAATACAGATATTATCTGATCGCAGGAAGGATGGAGATTGTTTCTTTTTAGACCGTAATGTTTAGAATTCTACCTTTAGATATTTGCCGGCTCTATTTCCAGAACTAAAGCCCCATTTCAAAGTCTGCCTAACGTTATTAGTTTATAAAATGTAAATAGTTAATTTACATTTTATAAACTAATAACGTCTTTTAAAGTAAGTTATACTTGCAAAAATATAAATTATGTTTGGAAACTGTTGATTTTTTATTTGCGGTCGCCTTGTACTGCCGATTTAATTTACAATGGTTTTCGCCAGGTTATAACCATTTGTCGGCGGTTTGATCAATAGATTTACGGACTCTTTATTATAGTCTGATCGTTCCGATCTATAGAAGCAATAATTACTCTGTCATCTAACTACATATATACAATTATTAAAATTTAATAAGTTTCAAGGAAATCAGTTGATTATATGTACAAGTCCCAGTGCAAATGTTTAGCTCGTTGTGTGTCTGTAACAATCACGGATCAAAAAGAAACTAAACTCTGATTATAAAGATATATATAATTTATATATATTGTCGCTCGCTCGTTTTGTAGACGTATTTGCTCTGAAGGTACCGGACTGATTTTAACGAAATTTGGTATATATATAATTTGAGTACCCAAGAAGTACTAGACGCATTTTAAATTGAATCGTGTCGGCAGTTCTGAAGTTATACGGCCTCAAAGTTTAGAACCCTCCTTAATATTGCTCTTAAATAAATTTTAAAAATTTATATATATATATATATATATAAATATTGATTTTGTTGCATAACTATCGTAGGGTGAATTTTTAACCAAATATAGCATTATTATAAATACAGTTAGTGAAAGGAGAAAAGGAGAAAAAAAAGTGGAGTGAAGGCCACTGCAACATATTTTTCTATATGATCCATTATACTGAATAGTAAATAATATTGGCTCTTCGTGCATTTCCCTCTTTAGGTCGACATGTAAGAAATGCTGCAGACTCAACAAAGCAGTTGATAATTATGTTATGGAGTAGTCTATATTGTAGCTTGGGGGTGTCCAGTACAGCTACCTATAACCTAAAGGTAGATATAGGTATACGCATATCGCATCAATGAGAAAAGTCATGGGAACATTCCTGGCAAGTTCGTCATTCACAAAATGTAGTTTGGATTGCTTGCATACCTTTAGCAGCATTCCATACAGTATCTTACTCATCATCTTGCATGTGAGAGTACAATTTAAGAAGGCGGGAAAACATTCAACTGACTTATGATTCATTTATTGGGAATTCTAATACAGTATAAATGGAGATTTTGCTGTATTTGATCGGCAGATGTACGGAGTATGATAATACGATGATTCGTGTTTTGGCGACGATTCTTTAAGAACAGCGGGCGCCAAGAACAGCTGTACACAAACCGCAAACTTCCTGTAGTTGCAAATGTGCTGTTTTACATGAGAGAGAGGCACATGAGCCATACTTTTTTTTTCTATTTAATAACACCCATAAGCTTACAATACAATTATACAAGTGAATCACAAATATACTAAAAAAACAAGAACTGGCGCTAGCGCCAGTGCTATCAGCTCGCCGTACCGGCGAGCGCGGTCACATCAATAAATACAAAACTAAAAGCGATAGCAATTATTATAGTACAACATTTATTGTTGTTATGATATTTCATCGGCATTTAATATGAAATGAATAAATTTCTAAGTTTACGTATATAATTCTTAATCATCGACATTATACTCACATAGCCCATTGAACCAATCTAACCAATTATGATCCCGACATTTATTTATTCCTGTACCATAACAGTTTTAATTTCCAAAAACCCCACATTTAAAATTGCACACATCCACATGGGTAACGTTAATATCGTTCGTTCGTTTCGTGATTTGCCAAGGATATTGATAATTATTTGCTGAACATTTCCTAATTTTATTCATTAAAACACAGAAGCAAATGGTTTATACATTGGAATTTATAACCAAACAAATTACTGTCACAATAGACATAACTTCTTTATTTCACTAACAGATGGCGATCAATGTCTGATATACTTCAAAATATATTTATATTATTTTTTTTAAGCCTATGGGCTCACAATTTGAAAAAACTTTAATCACATAAAATATCTTAGAATGTTGAGTAGAAAATTCTAAAAAATTTAAATGTTGGCTAAGGGCAGTATTTAGGAGGGTTCCAAATTTTGGGGGCCTATAACGCCGGCCCTGTACTGACGATTGGATTTAAAATGCGACGGGAACATCACGGGCATGGAAATTATATGCATACCAAATTTCATCAAAATCGGCCCGGTACCTTCAGACGAGTTGCGGTCACAAACTCAGGTCTTACGACGGACCGACCGAGCGAGCGAGCGAGCGAGCGAGCGAGCGAGCGAGCGAGCGAGCGAGATACATACATCCAAGTATATGAGTTATATATATTTTTGGATTCAGGGCGAAAATACAAGAACTTTTTGTTAATATTTTTTTTCGATCCGAGCATGTTACAGACACACGACCAATCACTATAGCTCTTTTGTACTTACTGTACGACGAGCTAATAAATTATATGCTAAAGTTAAACCTATAGCGCCGCATAGGCGCCAAACCCACTCAATATTTAATATATAAACAAAGAAATTGAATAGATTTATAAAAAAAAAAAACAGCTACAACAAAATGTCAACAAATAAATTAAATTAATCGGGAGTGTCCTACACTGGACTTTCTTTACGTGTAATCAATAAATATGTATAGGTATTTTGTGGTATTTAACTACAAACAAGCGTAGGCACAAATGCCTTCTGCTCGCCGTATATTCTATTTGGTGAAGTAGAAAATATTTATTAAACAACTGATGTATTTCAGGATAAAAATCTAATTATAATCACATATTTTTATGGAAATAAAATGATGAAAAGCCATATGGATATTAAATTTATTGTTGCAATCATTCGAACAATTAAATTATTCAATCAACATTTTAAATTTCAATATTATTAATTTTAATAATCTTTTTCTGGGCATAAAAAACGTTATTCATATAAAATGTCTTATAAAATAAATTTATTTAATTAAAAAAAAAAGATTATGAATATTTTAATATAATTATTTTATAGCTCCTGAGCTCAAAATTTATCGTTGCAATCATTCGAACAATCAAATCATTCAATCAACATTTTAAATTTCAATATTATTTTTAATAATTTTTTTCTGGGCATAAAAAGCGTTATTAATATATATATATATATATATATATATATATATATATATATATATATATATATATATATATATATATATATATATATATATATTCGAACAATCGAATTTTTAAATGTATTCATTATTTTTCTAAGGGCAGTATTAAGGGCCCTATAACTCGGGAAGTATACGGGCGATTGAATTTAAACTGCGAACGGATTCAAATGGGATACCAAATAATATGTATAGCAAATTTGGTGTAAATCGCTTTGGTACCTTCAGAGGACAAATTTGGTCTAACGAGCGAGCGATCGACTAACATCCAAGTTATATATATATATATATTTTTGGATTCAGGGCGACGAGACTAACACTATTTGTTAATGAAATATTTTAATCCGATAATGCTACAGACACACAACCGATTGCATTAGCGCCGAGCTAAAAATGAGAGTACATTTCATATGTGGGTATTCTTCTTTGGTAGGCTTTTATTTCTGATGTGAGTTATTTTTGTTGCAGGTAAGAATTATGTTAATAAGACCCGAGTACCATGAACAGCGAATGCCAGAAGGCTGGCCTAAGGCGGCCATTCCAATATAGTAAATCGAGCGCACATAGTGAGTAACTTATAATTAAAATTTGTTCATCCACACTCCACTTAATATTGAACCGTGCGAAGTGGAAAAATACTTTCATATTACAAATTACTATGGGTAATTTCCAAATACAGTAATTTATAAAGACAAATTACATATGAAACAAATATAATGGATCCGCCGACAAATATTGTATACAAGAATTCGTATTCACGCAACTAATTTATCACCAATGAATTGCGGGTGGATAGAAACACGGCGTGAACATTTTTAAAATACTAATAAATAGATATGTTGAAATTGGCATTTTCGTCATTGATAAGAATGCGAAAATTGATGAATTTCGCCAGGATTCGACCCAGGACCTTCCGATGACTTTTATGTTTTTAGGAATTAAGGCATAAATAACAACACAATGGAATATATTAAATACTTTATTAACAATATAACACTTAAACATTAGAAATCCCGGATTTTTCAACTTGTTCCAGCAAAATTTGCAAATTCGTATCAAACAATTCGCACCTAATAGGCATTTCTAACGAGTAGAACGGATTTTTCAGCGCATAATCTGCGTATAATTCATAAATGCGACGCAATAAAATATCCATGCCCGCCTGCGTTGGTTCAGCAACTACCATCAATTTCACACCTATAAAAATAAAATTATATTAATTTATGTATTGTTTGGCATATACCACATTACCTGTTAAAGTCTGAAAACAATGTAATTTAAAAGTATCCGATTCTAGAATTTCAATGCCAGAACATTTCGGTTCTGGACTTAATTGACTAGCAATCGCAAATAACGGATAAAACATACTGGCTAAAAATATTTTTTCATTCGTTGTCATTTTTGCGCGCCCAAATTTTAAATTAATCGGGTAATTTTCGCGGTTTTCTATAACCTCAAAAGCGTCTCTACCATCGTCTAGTTGTTTCCCAGTAATCGCGATACCATTTATTGAAAGTAACACATGCCCCACTGCAATTATGTCGGTTACAAATTTACTAAATGTCTAATGTCGCCCCAAATAACTAAATTATGAAGGCAGGTAGTGTATTCTAATTATTTTTGTATACTTAACAATATCTAAATATATTATACCTGATTTATTTGTAAAAAACACAAAATCCCTACCTGCCTTCACAAATCTGCCATTTTGACACCACAATAACACTTATACCACATATTCCATCGCGTTGCCCAAACTCAACAATAATCTTTTTATTTTCATTTTTTAACTTAATATCTAACGGATAACTAAATGTTTTCTCATTTTCTATCTTTGGAACATTATGGTCATGATTAAAAATCAACCCCCCCGATTTTGATACTATATAAACACCGTAAATAACCATTTTTGCCCAATTTAGGAACGTATTCCTAAATTTCAAACAGCTGATTTTGACACATGCGTTCAGTCAACAAATATCCCTAAATCTTATATAATTTTAATAAAATACGAGAGTTTAAATGACTCATATATGAAAATTATGTTTTTTAAGTTATATTTAGTAATGAATTTCGTAACATTCTTGGCAATTGAGTACGTAAAAGCAAATGGTAAATAGAGTATAATATGTGACGTTGTACCGGGGGTTATCATGTTATTTTGTGCGCAGACGACGCGTGCTATTCCCTATATTTTTGGTGGGTTCCCCGGTGCAGCTGCGCCAAGTTAACAACTGAATACGCACTGCTTTGTGCATTAGTAGTAAAAATTTTGTAATCTTGGAATTACGACAAAGTTTATTTTAAATTATTACAATGGATATAAAAGTGAGTTAATACGAAAATATATATTGCATGTCTTGTTTATACAATTTTTTACTCAATTTTATTTTAATCATGAAAATGACATACGTAAAACCAAATTATAAAGATATGCCTCTGATGCTGGTGTGTTCAATTTAATAATTATTTATATTATAAACCGTATGTATTAACAATAAATTAATTGTTAATGATTTTAGGGTATAGGTTATGCTATTTATCGGGGGTTTGTTGATAGTGTCCAAGGAACATACACGCTATTTTACTTAGATAAAGAAATAAATCAACGAACTCGCTCTAGATTATCGCCTACGAAACAGCATAATACGCCAAATCGACGGAAAAGTGAAAATAGTGATGTGTCCCATTCTCGAGCACTGAAAGAACACGAGTAAGATTTGAAAATGGGGGAAGTTGCACTAATTTTTGTAAATAGTTTATATTTGTATGAATTAGTTGTGTGCTTAAAATTAAATTAATTAAATAATACAGGCGGGAAATATTATGTAATAAGTGTTAGTTCTGTGTCGTTACTTGCTTCAAAGAAGCGCAGTCGGTAAGTTTTAAATTTATTTTGTGTAAATAGTGTGCAATTAGGTGGTTTATTATCATAAAATTTATGATTTCATCATAATTTATTAATAGAATGTTCAAAGTTCATAGATGCCGTACGAAATACCGAAGAAGCTAAATAATTTATTATAGGGCCCCAAAATTTGTAACCCCCTTAATACTGCCCTTATATAAATAATAAAAACACCCAAAAATTCTACAAAAAGTTCTAAACTATTTTATATCTACAAGATTTTTTCATATTGTTAACCCAATGGCCATAAAAAAATATTTAATATTACAATATTTAATTTTAAAACATGCCTAAAAAGTTTTTTTTATCAAATTCTACCAAAAATTGACCATATATTTTGAAATTGTTAGCCAAAAGGGAATAATAATTAAGAACCGCATATATTACTTATAAGGCGAGCGAGACGCATAGGTGCGTATGACCCGCATAGACATTTTTTTAAGCAATAATTCTTCATATTTGCTATATTTACGAAGTGTGCAGCTTCCCCGGTAAATCCCCGATTATTCCTGACTCCCACATTTTGATATTCTAGAGAATCCAAAGTACTGAAGCGAGTGTTTCAATGTTGCGCCCTAAACGGGGGCGTCTTCTTGAGCAGCATTATGTTATTTTACTACTTATTGTTACCTAGTTTGAAATTGTTATTATTTATTATTTTCGGCGATGAATCAGGCATGGGACAAAATATCTGGTCGTATATGCGACCAGTTTTGTCTTTTGTCTTTGAAGCCGTTTGGGTTTTACCCTTGTTTTTACTGAGTAAAGTTGTCAATAGTTTATGGTTTCAGGTAAATTTAAAAAAAAAAACGGGCATCTGTCCATTAATTGGCCTTTTTTATTATCACACGGAACAAAAACCGGATATACTATACAGTATACTTCAAAATTGTGTACAACTAGCTAACTTAAATTTTTAAGAATTCGTTGATTTTTTTGCGAAATTATATCGAAAGTAGTATTTTATATACTAAATACTATAATGTATTTGTATTTACCAATAAAATTTTCAGGGTGTCAGGTGTTATTTGGCGATAAATTAGCCTATAACTGAAGACGTGCACTGTGCACTATTTATTAATAATTTTTTTCTCAAGTTTGCACGAAATATTTACATGGTTTACTATTGTTGAAAGATTCCTTTTTAAATTCCAGTGCTTTCAACGATAATAAACTATCTAAATATTTGCTGCAAAATTGGGGGAAAAATAATTAAAAAATAGTGCACATTACACGTCATCAGATAAAGGCCAATGTATTGACCAATTAACACCTGACACGCTAAAAATTCTATTGAAAATACAAATATATTATATATTTAGTATATTAAATACTTCTTTCGATATAATTTCGTAAAAAATCAACGAATTAATAAAAATTAATGATAGCTGGTGCACAATTTTAAAGTAAGAGCAGTCGGTCATGTTTTTCTTGCGCTGAATTTTGCCGTTAAAAAGCTCAATTGGCAACTGAACTTACCGGTGGCGACGAAATAGTTATTAGATATTAGGCTGAGCACGTGTTGCCAATAAAATGGACAGATGCCGAATAGTTAATTTAATTTCGTGTATACAAATATATTATATTTTAGGATATAGCCGATTCGGCGTATAGATACAGTCGTGGTAGGCCTCAGTTTATGCAAAGCCTAAGCAAATTAATAGCGGACACTTTATTTAGTATATTAGTGCAAGCACTATTTCTTTTGCAAGCGCTAATAGTGAACTGGATTCCATTAATGGTTTTGGGTGATATTCTATGTTTGGTTCATATGACTATGTTGTACTCTTTGTATGCATTTGAATACAAATGGTTCAATATGGGTTGGGAGTTGCATAAGAGGTTAACATTCATCGAAAGCAATTGGCCGTATTTTATCGGCTTCGGTTTGCCATTGGCCGTACTTACGCAAATGTCATCGAACTGGGTGATCAGGTACATATATTTTATATTCATTTCGACACACCGTGTTAATAGACTCGGAAACGAGTTTGACCGACGCGAGCCGAACGTGTCCATTGCCTGCATGCTTCGCGCGCATGCGTATTACCCTAAATAATTTTATTATACAATAACCTCAAGCTACATTCACTCTGAACCAATTAGTAATAATCTAGTTTGTTTTATGATAAATGCTAACAAAATTAACACATTAACTATACATTTTGTTGCTGTGAACGATTATTAATTGGAATTTCTAGTCTTAATTTCTTATTCGCTACAAATCGAGATAAAAGTTCTAATTTATTTTCAGCGGATGTATATTTTCGGTGTTATTCCCTTTGTTTATTATAAGCGGCAATGAGGCAAACCCAGTTACAGAAGTATGGTAAGTTAATTTATAAAAAAAAATGTTAATTACTCTTTTTAATTAGCTGATTACACAATTCAAGGCTGTAGCATGTCTGACTAAAGGTTACAGATAAGTTATTAATTGTATTCATGGTATATATAGCTATGTTAAAAACGTGCACATTTAGTGATAATTTTTTTTTCTTGACGCATTTTTGTGATTTTTAGTGATTATCCCCTCCAGCTGTTCTCACCAGTGATTGCAATTTCAAACACGTTATTTAATAGAACTATTGGACAAGCTCCAATTCATGCCGCCCAAAATCGAAGATGATCCTTACTTATGTCTCTTTTTTACCATGACCGTTACCGACAAAATAATCACATTTGATTGTAACATACCCTCACAAATTACTCACTTAAAATGGGACGTTTTCTATTTAAGATTCATATTGACTGTTCTATAGCTAGATAAGTGAATTCAAAATGGCTGCCATAATGAATATTCTAGCAGCCATTTTGATTTCTTATTCTCAATCTGCGTATTAAATAAAAAGCGTCTATTATATAGCTTTCTACATAGTTTTCGTAGCGCACAAACCAATTCTGGTCTCTGCGCATATATACTCTTTATGCGCAGTACTTAAATAAGGCTTCTACGCATTGAGTACACATGAGTATCATATTTGGTTTATGCGCGTACAAAGACTATGACAGGTTTACGTAATCTTTTTTATAAAATTAAACAAAATACACCTATTATTCTTATCACGATGACTGACTATTTTTCAAACGGGATTAAGACAATCCGTTTAATTTCGATTAAGCTTTATATATATATTATAATCAATGTGATAAATGCCAATTTTTAACAATACGAAAACTATTATTTATTATTAATACTGGTAATAAAATAAGCTTTTGTACGCTTTTTAAAATAAATGTTTCGTTAGAAAATCGTATATCGAGGGTCACTTAAATGATAATGGGAATTTTATATGTGGATAGTTTTTATTTTATTTTGCTTTATTAATTGGATTTATTTTTCATTAAGAGGAATCCTTACCCAGCTCACTTTTCACTATCAGCATAATTTAAGTAGCACAAATATAAGAATTCATAAAATACATAGAAACCAGGTATTGAAATACTTGCGTTTTAAACTATACCGCAGTGTTAACAATTGTTACCGCTACATTCGAAACAGTTTGTTTGAAAATGTTACCTTTCCTGTATGGCATAAGTATCTGAATCTGGACTTATCCATCTATTTTGGCTCTGAAATAGAATACGGGAGCCAAAACCCCATATATTTAACCCTCAAACGTCTTACTCAAGTCAAGTAGTCAAACCTCATACGTAAGCGTTAAGGTTACACAATCTAGGCATGTACAGCCGCTAATTGTGAATATCGTTCAATTCATAATAAATTGCTTTTTGGAAAATGTTTCATTTATTTTTATATGTAAAATGCATAATGTCAAGAGCGGAACGATGCTTTTTGTGTTCATGCGCCTGGGTAGGGATGCCTCTTAATTTTATAAAAGGACGAAATTCTAATGACTTATATTCTAAAGTAATTTGTGTAAAAAAAAACTTTTATACAATTATATTTTCACATAAAATACAATAATTTAACACATAAAACAAAAAATACACATTGTAAATACATGTTATTTAAGAAAAATATTACATTTTAAAATTAATTGCGTTTCATTATGTCAGGACATTAATAAATCCCTTAATGTTCCAGTTGAATTATCCATAATATCATCCGGTGGCTCCTCTTTAATCTCCGGCACCGTTTTATAATTATTATAAGTAATGCTACGTTGTAACGTATCGAAATTCAACGACGGATCTAACTCATCTAAAACATCAGGATTTCTCCCGACTTCAAATTTACTCCATTTATACGCGGCGCATTTTCGAGTGCCCGGCGACGATTGAATCAAATTCAAAATGGTGGGGTGAGACAACCCGAAAAACTCATTGCCACGCGGCCGAATACTAACTACATCCATTTGCATCGATTCATTTATATGTTGCAGCAATAACGTGTGACAAATATCGGGATTATTGCCGATAATCGGCGCTAACAAATCATTATCGGCTGTTATATCGAAACGGGGCACGCCGTTATTGTCCGATATTTTACAAGTGTAAACACATTTAATTCTAGGGTCTTTTAGACTTCCATAGACCCTTGTACTTACATACCCTACAGGGTATATTACCTCCTCTGTATGGAACTCCTGGCGATCCTGGATTACTTCCCCTAACGAATGGACTGTCAGTCCATTTAATTCGATTGGAAACACTGGACGACCAGTTGAATCCAATGGAATTTGTTGGACGACTTTTTTGCGCATGCGGGAATTTAATTTGCGAACTTTTGGACGATCTAATATATAAATAATATTGCATTCTAAATATGGCAAAATATGAATGGTGGGTATGGCAGAGCAAATATATAAATATTACTTTATTGCATTACGAATGGTGGGTATGGCAGAGCATATATAAATAATGCTTATTACGTCCTAAATTTGGCAAAATGGGAATGGTGGGTGTGGCAGAGCACTTACCATGATTGTCTGAAGTGGGTCGTTTGCGAATCTTTTTGTGTTCACTGTGGTTTGATGATGTTGATTTAGTGTTTTGTACTTCTAAATCGGAATGTGGTTCGAATTGATACAGTTTCTTCAGAAGAAACCTCCGTTCTTCTTTAACAATTAATATATTTTCTTGTACCTGTGCAACTTGATCACATAATGCTGCATTTTCCTATAACATATTTATGTTATTTATTTAAATTATTATTATGTTTATATAAAAGTAAGGTTATGTAACGTACAATCACAAGACTCTTGATCACTTTTTTAAGCCGTTTCAATTTCTTTTTATAATCAATACTTTGATGGTTTTTGCTTGAGTAATAATTATATGAATTGGACATATTTATTGTTAGATTTTAAACAATTTGGCAAATGTCAATATTATATTGAATGTAAGAAATATGGAGAACGCATGTTTTATTTGTAGTAAATGAGGCAACGTTTTACCCCCACCTTAGGGAACAAGGTCAAATAGCGGTCATTGGTTTAATACAATAGTTATTTATTGTGGGATTATAAATCTGTTAAGTTTCAAAAGGTCATTATTAATTGCGTAATTCGTTTGCAGTTCAATTATTCAATACAATCAATATTGTACAGAAATGCAGTTTTGCATAAGAATACGCCATTTAATATATACAAATATCTGGAGTGGCCTGCACTCGACTTTCTTTTACGCGCAGTTATCACTATATATATATATATATATATATATATATATATATATATAAATAACCAAAACAAGCAGTCAAACTAACCAATACTCTACAGAAATATTCTGAAATGTCATTTATCTAATTGAGTTTCTATTTTGTTTTCCTGTCAAAATTGCAAATGATCCGATTTTATAAGCTACATGCGAATCCATGGCAACGTATGCCAACATATTTATAATGTTTCATGTAGCATTTTTCTCGCAACTGGTACATTTTTTGAAGAAATGTTTCAAACAAAAGTTGTGCGAAATATTAATATCTTTCATTAAGAACATAACTATTTTTGCTGTAAGTGTAGCCGTTCTAGTGATATTGGAGATAGAACAAAAAATGTATAGAGTAAACATGAACTACCGGTTTGAATATTCTTTTCAAAAATAGGAGGTGCACATCTAGGGTATATACAAGTCTTAAGTTTGAAGTTTCATAATTTTTCGTTCGACAGTTTTGGCCCTAGAGCGTTCACACACACACACAGACAGACAGACGTCATTCCGAAAATAGTCATATTCGATTCAGGGAAGGCCAAAACATGTATATCCGTTGAAATCTCGAGTTCGAAATTTTTCATGATTACAATACTTACTTATTACTCTGTAAAAGAAAGTAAATAGTGAAAATTAATTCAAGGGCCGTCAAAACGAATATTTCTATTAAAATTCCAAATTTCGAGGTCGATGTTTATTGTGATCACAATACTTTATTTTTATACATTACGAATAAGACAGTAAAAATACGTAAGAAATTAATAAAATAATGATTCATTAATAGTAAATATACAATTAAAATTAGTTGTAAACCAATTGGCTATTTTACTTATTTCAAAAAATAAACCTAAATAGATCAGTCTTCAAAATGCGTAAGTTCTGCCTCATTTTGTTCATAATGTCCTAACAGCCGTTGGTTTTTCGGGTCAAAAGGACTGCTCAAATATAATGTCGCTGGATATTTTTTACCTATTACCTCAATTTCATAATGCCCTTTTTTGAGATACTCAGGCGTTATTATTTTACCCTTCGGGTGGCTGACATATCTAAACATTATTAAAAACATTTTCATAATTACAAATTGCGCATTTGAATCATAATTACCCAATGCCAATACTGTGATCTAATGCAAATCCGTAATCTCCACGTCGCAAAAATCCGACAATCTGATCGTCGCGCCAAATCGTTTCATTACCAAAAACTGGGACTTTATCGTTTAAAGTGAAAAAAGCTCTTCGCTTTTTCATTCCTTCCGTTCTAACTTTATCAACGTACTTCATACCTTGGTATTCGCCAGCTTTTCGACAAACCATCCCTAAATTGGCTTCAATTGGATTATCGTCTAATCGTAAATCATGCCCCCATAAATGATATCCTGAACAAAAATTGTTGTTATTGTTATTTATGTTATTTATTGTTATTGTTGTGGCAACCTTTTTCTGCACTTAATGAATATAGAGCTTTGAAACCAGCATTCCGCATATCGAAACCTTTTCCAATTCTCTTGATTTTTTCGTAAATTGCTTGACAATGCGCAGATGGTATATGTAATTCGTAACCTAATTCGCCAACGAAACTAACGCGAATTACTCGACAGGTGTTTCCGTCTATTGACACTAATCGGGACATCAAAAACGGAAATTGTTCATCTGTTATTGGGGTTTCAGTCATTGCTTGCAACATTTCACCGCTAAAGAAGAGTTCCATTTGTAAAACGTAATTGGGATAATCTTTTTAGCATGGTAACGGATTTCTACGATCAATCGTGAAAAATACCTTTTGGGTCCTTGAATAGATAATACCCCCATTTTATTGGTAACATCAGTCAAAATAGATTTGAATTTCTTCCTTTCCAAAGACGACTTTAAATGCGAGAAGGTTTGATATGCGGTGGCTCCTCCTGCTACAATGTAGAAGCCAGTTCCCTGGAAAAATAACTCATCGATTACCTTAAATCTTCTTTCCATCTTCCAAACACAATCTTTCCGATAATAATTCATACAAAACCATCTAGTGGAAAGCAATATCAGCATCTTTGCAAAGATTTCCTTAGTACCTTCAAAATAGGTCCAACTAAAGTCCCCAATCCTTGATTCAATCTCAAAACTGTGACATCAGCTTCGACACCTCCTTTAGAATTCAATGCACAAGTATACACAACTTTTTCTGGATCGACTCTTGTATTTGCTGTAAACAACCAATCAGCTGCTTCCTTTGCATCTGGTCCAGTTAGATAAAATTTGGCAAAGTACGACATGTTGAATAGAGCCACTCTGTTTCTACAGGCTAAAGCCTCTTCTTGGACCTGTAATTTTACAATTTTAAGTTCTAGTCATTTTTGAAGTTTATTTTATGTGTACTATGCTGTGATGTTTAGGGAAATCAAAAGTGTAATTTGTTGCTAATGCCCTTTCGTAACGCGTGTCTGCGTTCCGCTCATGTCCGTACGCGCCGTACCAGTCGTAGGGTTGGACGGGCGCTGTCCCGGATTTGAGGAAATATCCAGGACGCTCCCAACCTTGCTGTTGGTCCATTACTGCTCCTAATTCAACCATTTCCTGGCAAAAATAAGAAATGGAATTATCGGGTCTTGTAGGAAATAATTTGTTTTAAATCTAGGATTATCTTGGAAATTGACTCTGTAGCTCACGAGCGCTATCAAAAACTATGATTACTTACATCATGGAACATGTCTTTGACTAAATTTCTTCCTGCCAAATGGTCATCATGTGGCCATTCGATACTGTAAGTCTTTGTATAGTTCTCATGCGTTTGCTCATTGATCCATTTTTTATTGGTTCTCATCAACGTTGTAAATCTTCGAATATCGTACGAGTTTAAATGCAAATCAGGTCTTCCTTGCGTTATCCAAATAGCTAATTGCTCTGCACATCCTCCTCCTAGTTGCATTCCTCCAGAATTAAAACCACAAGCGTGGAAAAGACCTAGAATACAATAATAGATCCATTATAAAATAACATTTAAACATCTTGATTGTATTTCATCAAAATTGTAACTTTTATCTATCAAGGTATTTTCAAAACATCTTGTTTGCTTATTTACCTGTGAGTCTTGGGTCTTCTCCCAAAATTGGCTTATGGTCAGGAGTGAAACTCTCTGGACCACAAACTGTAGACTTAATTCCAGCTTCGCCAAACGCTGGACAAAGGCGAGTTGCTTGATGTATATGTTCACCAAATACATCAAAGTTTAAATCGTATAATCCGAAATGGAAGTCTTGCGGTATCTAGAAATGAATTTGCAAGTTAATTTGCAATTGCTGCCACCATTTACTTCCTTTGTACCTCTTTTAAAATTTCGGGGTTCTTTTCATACCCTCCCATACATATCGATTCTCCTTGAATCCGAAAATATACTGAAGAATCATGGTCTCGAATGTTTGGAAGTCCTTTGACTCCCTTCATGCTTTCAGTTACAACGTAAGCATGCTTCATTGGCACCAAAGGAAGTTCTAAGCCGACCATTCCGCCTACTTCTCGTGACCAGGCTCCACATGCGTTTACAATAACTTTGGTTTTGATAACACCGTTTGCTGTTTGGACACCAGTTATTTTCCGGACACCTGATGTTGCGTCGACAATTATATTTGTTACTGGACAGTGTTCAATCAACTGTTAAATGAAAGAATTGTTGCTGAATGGATTCGGAAGCGTCAAATATATAATAATTGTTCACAAAAGATAGTCAAATAGGTGTAATTCAGAAAATATATTGTAGTGGTGTTAGTGTTTTATGTAATTAATAAGATCATGTGTAATAGATTGAAGAGTAATGCATGCATTATTCTTATTTAGTAGTATCTTACTTTTCCGCCATGTTTTTTTGAAGCTTTTATTAAAGCGTTGCATAGCATAGATGGATCTACCACTCCGTCCGCTGGACTGTACAAAGCTCCGTAGAATGCTTTTGGATCCAATAGGGGAAATAATTTACACGTTTCCTCTGGGCCTATAATGTGGCTTTCAAGTCCAAATAAATGAGCTAACGTTGCATAACGACGGTATTCATTTAAACGTTCCTAAATATAAATAAATTCGCGATTAAGATCATTTTGTTTTTGGATATGTTACAATCAAGGAATTGATAGGATTATTATGAATGAAAAATATTAAGATTAGATGAATCCTGGAAATAGATTATATTTATAATTCCAGAATTGAATTTTAGCAAATTTTACATTCTCTTTGATTTTTGTTCTAAAATCTATTAATTATTCACAATTTAAGTATAAAAGTCGTACAAGACAATTTTATTTCTGAAATTTGTTTTCCTTTCCATAATCTAAGCATTAGAAGTGTGCAAATAAAATCTTATTTTTGAAATATTACAAAATAACTAAATAGTGTTTATGTTTCATATCAAAGCAAATATGTATAATATTATAATAAATAAGTGTAAAAAATTAATAACTTTTCAAAATATCTAATATTTGACATATGGTTCAAGTAGTTGAACATAAAAACTACAATCTTGTCATAATGTAGTGATGTAAATAGCTTATAAAATTCTTGGTTTATTTTGATAAATAAAAAAAGTTGAACTTTTGAACTGTTTCAACACATATTATCATTATTTAGTTATATAATACCCACAGGTATATATATATGACTCATATTATTCTGATATTGTGAGACCTTTGTACCTCATTGTGTGCAATGAATATGCCCCCATTTTGAATCCACCCTGGGTCCATCCCCGTTTCTTCTTCAACTTCTGCCAATACTTTTGTAGTATTTGTTAAAATTGTTGTTTCAATATCATTAGGTCTTTGGCGCCATATTAATCCGGCTGTATGCCACGTTGTTCCACTAGTGATTTTATTTCGTTCAAGTAACACTGCTTTCACCCCCCTTTTAGATAACTGATAAAGGGTGTTGCACCCCACATTGCCACCCCCTAAATAAAATAAAAATCTATCGTAAAATAAACGCGACTAACGTAGTAACATTGTTGGATTAAAAAATGAATTGGGGGTTTGATTTTTATGCTGTTTTTATATTTAAAACTTAAGTAGAATATTTAGAATTGTTTTTTGCCATCGGAAATAACCAACATTTCTTAAGTTTTTGTCGTAGTTAGAAAATAGTTATACATAATTATATATTTATTATATTCAGTATTCAATTTTGAACAATGTGTCTACTTTCCCTTTTTGCTGTAAAATCTAATTAATTAAGAGATATCGCCAAATATTTTTTTAAATATTGTATTCCCTGTGTGAGTACACATCCAGTGTATAAATTTTGAATTTGTATCAATGTCAAAGAATTACCTATAATAACAACATCAGCACTAGTTGGAACTTCAGCAACACTCGAGAATTTGTTAAATTTCACATTTTTTAGCAATTCGTATTTTTTCGACTTGCAAACACTTTTCGACGCTACCCGAAACATGGTGATGTTTCCCAGTTATCAACTGAACCACAAATAAATGTGTTTGTTATAAGATCCTGATGTTTATTAGACGAGATCTTAAGTTTGACATCACACTGCTAAGAAGTCAAATGAATTATAAATGATTGATCAAAACAAATTTGACCCCAGAGTCCTTATCGCAATTGACCGTGGATCGGTCGGATTCTATATTCTACTAAAGCTTTAAATTGCCTTTGTATATGTTATCCAGTCAGTAAACATGAGATATTTAACATAAATAATTTTCTAATCACTTCGTATATACACAACTACATTATTGTGAAAATAGTTAAAATGGATTCAGGACCCTCAAAACGACCTTTCCATTAAAATTTCGAGCTCGATTTTTTTGTGATTACAATACTTTATTTTATATATTACGAATAAGTAAATAAAAATACGTAAGAATTATAAAATTAATGTTTTATTAATAGTAAATACACAATAAAGTTAAAATTAGTTGTAAACTTGTAAACCAGTTAAGCTTATATTGAAATTGACTATTGAATATAAAAATATCAATTTTATATTGATAAGTGTAAAGTACACAACACACTGAATACACTTCAAACCATCAAATTAATTGAAGATTTATAACAACAACTTTTTTGACATTTCATTCTGACGTTTGATTCGTTTTTGTCTATTTCAAAGCAGACTGAACTTCAGAATAGTTGTGCTTGTTTTATTTCAGTATAAACTATTTGATTATTTTTCATTACATTATTAGCCGTCGCCATGGCATGGTGGCTAAGACTCTCTTACCCTGGAGGTCGTGAGTTCGATCCCCGTCTATGTCTTCAATAATTTTATTTATGTGTAATAAGTTCAATCGCATCGCTGCCACCAATTTGTAGTTTAGCCAAATTAAATATAAACACAACTGACAATTTTTGATAAATAAGTTATATTAATCAAAGATATAGTAATACACAATATGCCCCAATGTTATTAATGTCTCTATTCTAATCTCGAAATCCGTACCTCTCATCAACCAAAGACTGCCGTCTGGATGATCTATCCTTGGGGCATTATACCTAAATGTCTTCAGAACGCGTATTATTCATAACGTCCTAACAGCCGTTGATCATTCGGGTCAAAGGGACTGTTTAAATATAATTTCGCTGGGTATTTGTTTCCCAATGCCTCAATTTCATAACACCCTTTTTCGAGGTAATCAGGCGTTATCATTTCACCATTCGGGTGGCTCACATATCTAAATATTAAAAGTTTTCATAATTATTTACAATTGCGCATTTGGATCATAATT
Organism: Leistus spinibarbis; assembly: GCA_933228885.1. Taxonomy (NCBI): domain Eukaryota; kingdom Metazoa; phylum Arthropoda; class Insecta; order Coleoptera; family Carabidae; genus Leistus; species Leistus spinibarbis. Next base: position 6,420,651 of record OW121801.1, on the reverse strand, counting down.
ACCCAACGCCAATACTGTGGTCTAATGCAAATCCGTAATCACCACGTCGCAAAAATCCGACAATCTGGTCGTCGCGCCAAATCGTTTCATTACCGAAAACTGGGACTTTATCGTTTAATACAAAAAAGACTCTTCTCTTTTTCGTTCCTTCTGTTCTAACTTTATCAACGTACTTCTTACCTTGGTATTCACCAGTGGTTCGACAAACCATTTCTAAATTGGCTTCAATTGGATTATCGTCTAATCGTAGATCTTGACCCCATAAATGCATTCCTAAAAAAATATTGGTAGTTTTTTGTTTATTTATGTTATTTATTGTTGTAATTGTGTCAACCTTTCTCTAAACTTAATGAATATAGAGCTTTGTAACCACTGTTCCGCATATCAAAACTTTTTCCAATTCTTTTGATTTTTTCGTAAATTGATTGACAATAAGCGATTGGTATATGTAATTCGTAACCTAATTCCCCAACAAAACTAACGCGAATTACTCGACAGGTTTTTCCGTCTATTGACACTAATCGTGACATTAAGAACGGTAGTTGTTCGTCTGTTATTGGGGTTTCAGTAATCGCTTGGAACATTTCGTTGCTAAAAAGGAGTTCAATTTGTAACACTTTGTGATCATAAATCATTATTTAAAATAAAACACATATTTGGACGAAGTGTACAAACTTGATTATCAGAAATAAAAATGCATGATGTACAAAGAAATATAAAGATTCATAGTTTTCGTTTTGGAATGACAACAAACAATAATGTTTGTCCCTAATGTGTGCATTATTTCTCTAGGGGGAAATTCCAAATTTCTGCTATAATCTTTGTGGCATGGAAACGAATTTCTACGGTCAGTCGTGAAAAATTACCTTCTTGGTCCTTGAATAGCTAATAATCCCATTTTATTGGTGACATCAGTCAAAACAGCTTTGAATTTCTTCCTTTCCAAAGACGTCTTTAAATGCGAGTATGTTTGATATGCGGTGGCTCCGCCTGCTACAATGTAGAAGCCACTTCCCTGGAAAAATAACTCATCGATTACCTTAAATCTTCTTTCCACCTTCCAAACACAATGACAACATCTTTCCGATAATAATTCATACAAAACCATCTAGTGGTAAGCAATATCAGCATCTTTGCAAAGATTTCCTTAATACCTTCAAAACAGGTCCAACTAAAGTCCCCAATCCTTGATTCAATCCCATAACTAAAGCGTCAGCTTCGACCCCTCCTTTAGAATTCAGCGCACAAGTATACACAGCTGTTTCTAGATCGTCTGTTGTATTTCCTGTAAACAACCAATCAGCTGCTTCCTTTGCCTCAGGTCCAGTCAGGTAAAATTTAACAAAGTACGACATGTTGAATAGAGCCACTCTGTTTCTACAGGCTAAAGCCTCTTCTTGGACCTGTAATTTTACAATTTTAAGTTCTGGTAATTTTTGAAGATTATATTATGTGTACTATGCTATGATGTGTAGGGAAATCAAAAGTGTAATTTGTTGCTAAAGCTCTCTCGTAACGCGTGTCTGAGTTCCGCTTATGTCCATATGCACCGTACCAGTCGTAGGGTTGGACGGGAGCTGTCCCGGATTTGAGGAAATATGCAGGACGCTCCCAACCTTGCTGCTGGTCCATTACTGCTCCTAATTCAACCATTTCCTGGCAAAAATAAGAATTGGAATTATCAGAGCTTGTAGGAAATAATTTGTTTTACACCTAGGATTATCTTGGAAATTGGATCTGTAGCTCACGAACGCTATCAAAAAATATGACTTACATCATGGAACGGGTCTTTGACTAAATTCCTCCCTGACAAATGGTCGTCATGTGGCCATTCGATACTGTAAGTCCTTGTATAGTTCTCATGCGATTGCTCTTTGATCCAATTTTTATTGGTTCTCATCAACGTTGTAAATCTTCGAATATCGTACGAGTATAAATGCAAATCAGGTCTTCCTTGCGTTATCCAAATAGCTAATTGCTCTGCACATCCACCTCCTAGTTGCATTCCTCCAGAATTAAAACCACAAGCGTGGAATAAACCTAGAAAACAATTGATCCATTATAAAATAACATTTAAACATCTTGTTTGTATTTCTTCAAAATTGCAACTTTTATCTATCAAGGTATTTTCAAAACATCTTGTTTGTTTATTTACCTGTGAGTCTTGGGTCTTCCCCCAAAATTGGCTTATGGTCAGGAGTGAAACTTTCTGGCCCACAAACTGTACATTTAATTCCAACTTCACCAAACGCTGGACAAAGGAACGTTGCTTGTTTTATATGTTCACCAAATACATCAAAGTTTAAATCGTATAATCCGAAATGGAAGTCTTGCGGTACCTAGAAATGAATTTGCAAATTAATTTGCATTTTCTTCCACCATTTGTCATCCTTTGTACCTCTTTTAAAATTTCGGGGTTCTTTTCATACCCTCCCATACATATCGATTCTCCTTGAATCCGAAAATATACTGAAGAATCATGGTCTCGAATGTTTGGAAGTCCTTTGACTCCCTTCATGCTTTCAGTTACGACGTAGGCATGCTTCATTGGCACCAACGGAAGTTCTAAGCCGACCATACCACCTACTTCTCGTGACCAGGCTCCACATGCGTTTACAATAACTTTGGTTTTGATAACACCGTTTGCTGTTTGGACACCAGTTATTTTCCGGACACCTGATGTTGCGTCGACAATTATATTTGTTACTGGACAGTGTTCAATCAACTGTTAAATGAAAGAATGGTTGCTGAATGGATTCGGAAGCATCCAAAAATTCACAAAAGATAGTCAAATAGGTGTAATTCAGAAAATGTATTGTAGTAGTGTTAGTATTTTATGCAATTAATAAGGTCATGTGTAATAGATTGAAGAGTAATGCATGCATTATTCTTATTTAGAAGCATCTTACTTTTCCGCCATGTTTTTTTGAAGCTTTTATTAAAGCGTTGCATAGCATAGATGGATCTACTACTCCGTCCGCTGGACTGTACAAAGCTCCGTAGAATGCTTTTGGATCCAATAAAGGAAATAATTTACACGTTTCCTCTGGGCCTATAATGTGGCTTTCAAGTCCAAATAAATGAGCTAGCGTTGCAAAACGACGATATTCATTTAAACGTTCCTAAATATAAACATTTCTAAACATTATAGACACAAATTCGCAATTTAATAGTAATACATATAAGATTAAGATCATTTTGTTTTGGAATTGATATGATTATTATGAATTAAATATATTTCGATTAAGCGACCCCTGATATTTAATTACACTCAGAATCTAAATCAATGAGTCTTGGAAAAGTTTGTCCTCGAAATGTATTTTAGTATTAAAATCTAGGTGTCAAAACTTTGGAATTGATTTGATTATTATGAATTAAATAGGTTTTTATTAGGCGAATCCTTGAATTAGATTATAGTCAGGAAATGAAAATTAGCCAAGAGAATCTTTATTTTATTTAGATTCCCTTTGAAATAAAATAAAACAATATAAGTATTGGTTATATACAATTATTGGAAAAACTATATGTCTATCTGTAAGTTATATATAAACACGGTGTATTTAAATGCACCTCGAGTAATTACATAGTAGATAACTGATAATTTAAATAAATTTAGCACATTTGCTGCTATTTAATAATCTATTTCGCTTACTAATACGATAGGCTTAAGTATGCAAGCAGGCGCATACACTAAAGACTATTATTCTGATATCTTTTATACCTCATTATGTGCAATGAATATGCCCCCATTATTAATCCACCCTGAGTCCATCCCTGTTTCTTCTTGAACTTCTGCAAATATATTTGTAGTATTTGTTAAAATTGTTGTTTCAATATCATTAGGTCTTTGGCGCCAAATTAATCCGGCTGTATGCCATGTGGTTCCACTAGTGATTTTATTTCGTTCAAGTAACACTGTTTTGACCCCCCTTTTAGATAACTGATAAAGGGTGTTGCACCCCACATTGCCACCCCCTAAATATAATAAAAATCTATCGTAAAATAAACGCGACTAACGTAGTAACATTGTTGGATTAAAAAATGAATTGGGGGTTTGATTTTTATGCTGTTTTTATATTTAAAACTTAAATAGAATATTTAGAATTGTTTTTTGCCATCGGAAATAACCGACATTTCTTTAGTTTTTGTCGTAGTTAGAAAATAGTTACACATAATTATATATTTATTATATTCAGTATTCAATTTTGAACAATATTTCTACTTTCCCATTTTGCTGTAAAATCTAATTAACAAAGAAATATCGCCAAATAATTTTTTAAATATTGTATCCCCTGTGTGAGTACACATCCAGTGTATAAATCTTGAATTTGTATCAATTTCAAAGAATTACCTATAATTTACCGAGAATTTGTTAAATTTCACATTTTTTAGCAATTCGTATTTTTTCGACTTGCAAACACTTTTCAACGCTACCCGAAACATGGTGATGTTTCCCAGTTATCAACTGAACCACAAATAAATGTGTTTTTTATAAGATCCTAATAATTAGACGAGATCTTAAGTTTTACATCACTACTAAGAACCCAATGAATTATAAATCAAACAAATATTACCCCTAAACCCTGGATCAGTCGGATTCTATATATATATATGTTACAAAACATGAAATATTTAACACAACTAATTTTCTAATAACTTCGTAAAATGTTTCAACAAATATTTAGGATAAGCAAAATATAATTAACAAACTTAGCTCGCCTTCGTATAATACAAAAATGCGTTATCTTTGCGCAAATTATGTCGTGCAAAACACAAAATTACTTTTAAAAATATATTTATTTCTAATTATAATTATTCATATCAGTTTGACGACTGAAATGACAATGAGAATTGTCCCTAATTGAAAAATTACATCCCATAAACGTTACAAACAGGTACTGGTCCCGCGTGTTACATCCCAGTTACATCCCAAAATCGCAAGGAATACCAATATCTGTCTTCTGAGATTTTATTTCAGTTTATGTCTATATGTAACATTTTACAACAATTAAATTGATAAACAAATAATGCAAAATTATATGCCTATGTAGGTTATCTATATATATATATATATATATATATATATACAGTGTATTTAAATGCACCTCGAGTAATGATATATTATAGTAAATAACCGATAATTATATAAATATCGCTAATTAAAACGATTACTAGCGTCTGGGATGGTCAAAACGTGTATTTCCGTTTGTAATTTCAAACAGGAACATATTTGCTGGAATTACATACGTATATGAAAGTAAAAAGTGATATTGATATTTCTTTCAAGTTGATTTACTAAAAGAAACGTTACATTTACTGGGAAATCGCTATTGAAAATAGCAAATTTACATATTGTATTCATAATTACTTAAAATTTACTAAATTGTTTCAATTTATATGACAATTCAAACGAAATGTACAATAATATAAATATATACTAATGCATATTGTTTACATGTACAAAATATGTCAGTGTAGGGCACTCCAGATTTCAAGTTTGAATATAATCTAAAAATATGTTATGTCCGTGCGAATAATTCACATTTATTATATAATTATACATTACGCAATACGTGGATGTGAAATTTATTAAATAATAAAGAATAAATAAAATAAAAAATACATTATTTTAGGTAATTTTTTTTAATAAGTATACTTATTATAACTTAAAAGTCTTAAGTTTAAAGTTGTACAAGTTTAAGTTCGATAATTTTGACACACAGACAAACAGACAGACAAACGTCATTCCGAAAATAGTTAGATTCGATTCAGGGACAGTCAAAACGGGTATTTCCGTTGAAATATCGAGATTGAAATATTTCATGATTACAAGTATAAATGAAAGTAATAATTCAGTTTTAAATATGTTTTCTAATTCTAATTTGTTGTAATTAAAGGATTGTTCACAGTAATTAAGCTTAGAAAATTACAAATAATAATCTAGTTTGTATTATGACAAACAATGCTAGCATTCCAAGTAACAAAATTAACACAATTTATGATAAATTTTGTTGCTGTGAATGTTAACCTTGTATGCCAAACAACAAACTGGAATTATTACTTATAATTTCTAAGCTTAAGTACTAATTCTTTAGCTGTGAACAATCCTTAAAGACAGCTATTATGAATATACGTGAATATGTAGGGGATTTTTATGTACTTAATCTATAAATTAAGAACTACGAAATAAAAATACAATTTAATATTTACGAGATTTGTTTTTTATTATATTTCCATTAAATATACATTATAATTAGAATAAACGCCGACATGAATATAATAAACAATATTGAAATTACAAATTTCTATTTAAATTCAAACATTTTCGCGGCTTTGTCCCAATTGTAAACAGAACAAGAAGAACGCTTTTCCCACCTTTTTCGATTGTGTTCCGTCGTAATAACTGTCAAACGTAGTCGCAAAAATTCTCTGCAAACTTTCAAATTTTACGTCTGTCCCAACAAGAAATACCAATCACGGTATTTCTTGAGTAAGTTCCAACTATTAAGTTACGAACCCAGTGATTTTTCACCAGTGAAAGCTTCGTGTTATTGAATTTTTTTATAAAAACGTGAACAATGGCCGACACCCAAGATACATCGTTCGATGCAAACAATACAGAAAATAATGAAGATATGCAGGTTGTAACTATGGTAGATGTTCTCAAAGAGCAGGAGGAGCTGCAGGAGGATGCTGATGCTGTTCTGGGGGGATCCGACGAAAAGAATTGTACATATTCTAAGGTGAATATAGGTTAATGTTTGTCTCACACATTGATGCAAATATTATTTAAAATGTATATTAAATTTCATGGGTTATATATATTTATTATTTTGATAGAATTGTGAGTTAAATTCTGCATTTCCTCCTAAAATCCCTTTGCTAGTTTGAAATTCTATCATGCGTTAAAATTAGAGTAACATTAATTTGATCATCACTAATCTACATCGGTTCACTTTCCCTAAAAGATGTATTCACAACGAAATTTAGCTTAGAAATTCCAGTTTGATTTATGGCAAACTATGCTAGCGTTCACAGCAACAAAATGGATGATTTGTTAATTTTATTAGCATATGTATAACTCTTTTATTTATTTAGTCGCCTATAATTTGATAACACACGGTTTTTGGGGTCGCAAATTACGAATCTGGCCTCAAAATCGCTCTAAAAACAAAATGGCGTCTACAAAATGAATATTTTATTCACTATTATTCACTTTTTTTATATTTTACAGTCACTTAATTCACTTTTATCCTTTAAAAACTACACTATTGCACTTTTTTGTATACAAAATTGCTGTGGAAGCCACTTACGTATACGAAACATTACGTATATAAGATTAAATGTATGAGCTGTAGGCACTGAAACATGATTCTTTAATATGGAAAAATTGAATAAATGTACACTTGGTTGGTTTCAAAATTAATTTAATGTAACTTAATATGTATTTCGGCTTTTATACACCATCGTCAGAAGTGTCGGAAAGAAGTAAACTATTCATTTGTATGTATATATATATACCTTGTAGTTTACTTCTTTCCGACACTTCTGACGATGGTGTAAAAGCCGAAATACGTATTAAGTTACATTAAATTAATTTTGAAACCAACCAAGTGTGTTTTTATTACGTATATTTTTAAATAATATCTATTTTCGTAATAAATATTAAAAAATGGCTTGCCACATGCGCGTATTGAATAACTTTTTATGTAAATGGAAAAGTTGATTGACAAGCTATTTTAATCTGCAGGGCTACTTAAAGCGCCAAGCCTTATACGCCTGTCTAACATGTATCCCCGAAGCGAAAACAGATCCCCTAAAACGAGCAGGGATCTGTTTAGCGTGCAGTTACCATTGCCACGAAGGCCACGATCTGATCGAACTATACACAAAACGCAACTTCCGTTGCGATTGCGGCAATAAACATTTCCCCGAGCAGCACAAATGCAACTTGGACCCCATAAAATCCGATAAAAACGAACTAAACACATACAACCACAACTTCTCCGGCCTCTACTGTACATGCGAACGACCCTACCCTGACCCCGAAGACAAAGTCGTCGACGACATGATCCAATGTATCGTATGCGAAGATTGGTACCACTGCAGACATCTAGGACCCTCAATTCCCTCCCCTACTATTTACTCGGAAATGATATGCTCAGGCTGTATTGGAAAACATGCATTTTTACTAAGATACAGCGGTTTAGCTGTGACAAAAGGCACTGAAGAATCCAATGATTCTATTGTTGTGACTAATGATTCTACAGATACAGAAATCGCTGCTCCGGCCACAGATTCGTGCAAGATGCCATCGCGCAACTCGGATGTGATCAGTGCGAAGTTCTGGTCGGAAAATTGGAGGTTGCACCTTTGCACTTGTAAATCGTGCATGGATGATTACGAAACTGGGAATATTAGTTATTTGATTGATAACCAGGATACGGTTCATTTTTATGAGGAAAAAGGGAAGGCGAAGGCGGAACCAGGTGAATCTGAGTACGAGCAAGGACTTAAAGCGCTGTCTTCGTTGGATCGGGTTAAGCAGGTTGAAGCTATTACTGAGTATAATACAATGAAGGAACAGTTGAAGGAGTATTTAAAGAAATTTGCGGATAATAAAAAGGTTGTTCGTGAAGAGGATATCCGGGAATTTTTCAGCTCGCTGTCGGCTAGGAAGAAACAGCGGACTGAGATTCCGTATTTTTGTCGTTAAATTTGTAAACATTCGGAATGCCAACTTAGGGGGTTATACATTAATACACTCGTACCTCGCCTAGTACACCCCCCGCCTAGAACACAAGCGGCCTCTCCTCAGCCGGTGCGCTTGGCGGGGATTTCTGAATTTAATGCCGTGCACTAGGCGAGGTACGAGTGTATTAGATTTTTTATGTGCGTAGCCAAGTACTTTTATGTATTTTAATGTTTTATTTATTTGTTTATGTAATAATCTCCAGTTATACTTAAGAAAACATTCGAGTTTTATTTTCAGTGACTCCTCTATGTTGTGTATTCGTTTCCTAAGATGCTATATATATTTTCTTATAAAAAGAAAATTATAAAAAATCCTGGTGAATGTTAATGTATTAGTACATTATTATTTATAGATAAATAAAAAATAGTAAATAAATAATTTTATAATTGCTATTTAGTTATAATACGGAAAATTAGTGGGACCATTCTTTTTATTTTGTTATTTTTATTACAAGTTAACTTGATATAAAAGTATCAGATTTTTTTTTTCTTTTTTTTTTTTAAAGTAGGTCCTATTGTGATTTTATCATACATTTCTGTAAAATCAGTATTTATTGTTGAATGTGGTAATAAAACATAAAATATATTATCGATAATAATTCATTACCTATTTTCCATCCATGTGCCATAAAATTCCGAACAGGTTACAAAATTATTGTCCAACACCTATAATCGCAAAATTTGCCAAAGACTCTCCGAATAATAGTTGTTGTTTTATTTCAGTATAAACTATTTGTTTATTTTTTAGAACATTATTAGCAGGCGCCATGGCGCAGTGGTTAAAAGTCTTGCCTTTCACCCAATTTGCATTCTACACATACATACATACATTTCTGGGTAATTATATTAATGATTTGTTGCATGAATAAAAATCTGGAGTGCCCTACACTCAACTGATAACTAGTTTTTGCCAAGAAACAATATCAATGTGTGGTAACTAGGGAAACGTAAATGTTACTTAGATATTTTCAAACGCAATTTTTCAGAAAATGGGACAATTTTCGAAAACACTTTTCCAACAAAAGTTGTTAGAAATTTTAATATCTTTAACTTTTATAAGGTTCACTTTTTCTCTAACTCGTGTCCTTTTGGAGATGTGGTAAAAGTAATACGAATAAACAAACATATACTCATAACATATTTTTGTGATACATTACGTATTAGAAAGTAAAAATAGTACGAAATAAAACAAAACAAATTAAATGTAATAATTTATTCTATTAATGGCAACATAAACGGCACATCCAACACCTTTTTCCCATTACCCATATAGATAACACCATAAAATGGCGTCCGCAAATTATGATAAAACACCAATCCAGGATAATACAACGATTTCACCACCGCAATTCTCCCCTCGTAAATTTGAATTGTCCAACAACCAATCGGTATATCAGTATCAGATGTATCCAAAAAATCTAAAGCGAAATTATAATCTCTTCGTGTTAACAAATTCGTATTCCATTTATTTTGTGGAATACGAAAATGAAGATAAGATTTCTGCTCCCTAGATTCCCGTTCTGTTAACCCTTCAAAACTAATATTTTCAACCGTGACTGCATCAGGTCGTTTGAACAAAACTCCACGCGGTACAATCCTTCCCTCTTCATTAATCAAATGAATTGTGGCAGCTAAACGATTCTCTTCTTTCAATCGTTTCGTACAATCATGATTACCGTACATATTGTTCAATGTTGGATCATCCTTTTCGCATAAAATGTCGATAACCAATGCAGGATCCCCTTGGAAGTATGTGGTCGCTAAAGGTGTTAAGATCTTTGCCCGATCTGTCACTTGAGGCAAAAGACCCCAATCAATGCAATTCGTACTGTAGTAATATACTTGATTCAATAAAACGTCCTTTACGTAACCGTATGCGATGTAATAATCTTTGACAGTTCCGTAAATTTTGCCCCAGAAAAAAATGTTACGAAAATGATTCTCATTTTGTAGAAGCAGCAACGATTTGCTCAGAACTATTGCTTCTTCTGTGCCCAAAATAACACCGCTGCCAGTTCCAATCACATCCAACGTGTTTAATAATATGTTTATGTTCATTTTCGGTGTTGGATCAAAATGCAAAATTACGGAAACAATTGGTTGTTTTCGCGTCACTTTGGAGTTTTGAATTGTTGGGATTGAGCATTGTATATAATACAATATTTTGAAATTAATAAAAGAAATGCAAGGGGATGGGTCATTTCATAGTTAAATCGGAGGGCTAGACCCTCAAATTAAAAAAAAATGAATCATTCTTGTTTGAGCACCCTAAATCTGGGAATATTATACTCAATATCGTATTATATATATATATATATATATATATATATATATATATATATATATATATATATATATATATATATATATATATATTTTGAATATATACATAGATCGAGTCGAAATATGAATACTCAACAATTCAAAAACAATTCCAAAGTTCTAACTTTGGAATTGTTATAGAAAGTATTCATAATTCGACTCTATTATAACTTAAATGTCGAATTGAGTTCGAGATGGGGAATTAGATGAATTATTTAGGAGGTGTAGGCTATTTAAGTGTGAAATCTTTGGAATTGGATTATGTTGCATAAATGGAGTAATTATTATATATATATATATATATATATATATATATATATATATATATATATATATATATATATATATATATTTTGAATATATACATACATCGAGTCGAAATATGAATACTCAACAATTCAAAAACAATTCCAAAGTTCTAACTTTGGAATTGTTATAGAAAGTATTCAAAATTCGACTCTATTGTAACTTACATGTAGAATTGAGTTCGAGATAGGGAATTAGATGAATTATTTAGGAGGTCTAGGCTATTTAAGTGTGAAATCTTTGGATTTGGATTATGTTGCATAAATGGAGTAATTATTATATATATATATATATATATATATATATATATATATATATATATATATATATATATATATATTTTGAATATATACATACATCGAGTCGAAATATGAATACTCAACAATTCAAAAACAATTCCAAAGTTCTAACTTTGGAATTGTTATAGAAAGTATTCAAAATTCGACTCTATTATAACTTAAATGTAGAATTGAGTTCGAGATGGGGAATTAGATGAATTATTTAGGAGGTCTAGGCTATTTAAGTGTGAAATCTTTGGATTTGGATTATGTTGCATAAATGGAGTAATTATTATATATATATATATATATATATATATATATATATATATATTTTGAATATATACATAGATCGAGTCGAAATATGAATACTCAACAATTCAAAAACAATTCCAAAGTTCTAACTTTGGAATTTTTATAGAAAGTATTCATAATTCGACTGTATTATAACTTAAATGTCGAATTGAGTTCGAGATGGGGAATTAGATGAATTATTTAAGAGGTCTAGGCTATTTAAGTGTGAAATCTTTGGAATTGGATAATGTTGCATAAATGGAGTGATTTTAAATTGGGCGCTCGAAAGTGGAGGCCATTGTTGGGCACGTGATTTGCGCGAGGTACGCGAATGTCGCACTTGAGTAGCGCGCATGTCGCTATATCTCAGCAGTTTTGTGCTGAAAGTTGTACGCGAAAGTAACGTAGGTGAATGTTGTGAAAAGATATTTTGGTGATTCCTCGTGTTTATTTTCCATTAAAACAATACTATATATAATCATTTTGTTTATCGGGCCTTTGTTACAAACATAAAGTTATGGATATGTGAAGTGTGTCTAAGGTATGTGTGTACCTTGACATTTTGTGTGTATTTGCCTGTCTGTTGAACAAGGACCCTGTACAAAAATATATTCGTCAAATTCTTTTGTCATGTCGCAGCTCGATAAAAGCTTATTGCGTTGAATTTCTCATTGTGTTGTAACGTGAGAAAGCACCTGCTCCATTTATGCTAACTATCTAAAATCGACTTCCCGTTGCTTTAGATATATATATATATATGTTATGGCCCGTGAAATTATTTAGGGAAATGTTTACTATAAAAAAAAAACATCGAATATTCGAGAAACTGATTGTTTTCACGTAATTTTTAGTTATGCATTTGCATAGTTTATGAGTAATCGTGTGTCTGGAAGTTTATTTGCGAAGACATATATTCACCGTTAGTCCAGCAAAATTTTTTTGCTTGTACTAGCGGAATACATGATCAAAAACACGATGTTTTTTTTTTAATCTTTGCGACAATTTTGTACGTGTAGTTTCGACTATTGGAAACCTTGAAAATTAAAATCGATTTGTTTTAAATGCAATTTAGGGGTAACAGTTATTGCTGTATTTCATGCATAAGATGTTGGATTATTGTTAATGTTTTATTTTTTTTTTTTGTTGGTTTGATTAGATTCGTCGAAGAACCCTTCCCTTGCCGAGGGCCTTGCGACATTAAAAGGTGAGTTTTGATTTATAATTGACCTTTATCGGGTAGGAAACTAAAGCGTTCAAATTTTACGCATGACAATCACTTCACGCAGTATAATACTTCACAGTACCGTAATAATCATTTTCCTTTTCATACTTTAAAACAATATTTATACAATTATTTAAGAGGGCAAAAATACTGCATAATATCGGCGAAGAAAAATGAACTCATTTTAATTAGCTATTGCTGTTAATTATAATTATATATTTACTATTTATGATTTATTTACTATATTATTTAAACACTTTGATTTATTTACTATATTATTTAAATATTTACGATCGTTTTTAAGAATATTATATATATATACCCCTTAAATAGAATAAAAAGTTAGTTTTTTGGCTTCGTGCATCCAAAAAAAAGTTTAATGAAGTGTGTGAAGTATGTAGAAATAATGTGAATGCTTCCTATTTATGCAAGGTTAACGGTTTTAATATTTATTTTATATTTTGCAATCAGTAAAATAATCACAATTTTCTTGTTGTAAAAATACAATTTTCTTTATATAACAAAAAATTATAAGACTTTATCAATAACGTTTTTCTATTTAGATTGTCTACCTGAAGGCCAGATCATTTTGAAATTTAAATTATTTTTTTAACTATTGTTGCAATCAATATTGTTATTGTTATCTATTATAAATGCAGTAGTTATAAATTCGTTTTTTTTTAATCGTTAGTGGTTAAAGAAATTGTTTTCTATATAAATAAATAAATTTAATTATTTGCATATATGATATGGGGAACGAAAGGCATTGGTGCCTGCACATATGCTTATTATATATATATATATATGTAGTTCTGTTTTTAAGAACTTTTCAAGGTCTACACATTTTTTATTGCGCAACAAAAACATAACCTTCAATTTTAAGATCGTAGTAAGGAACTACATTTGTATATCCCGTATTTGTTTTATTTTAGCTCGCCGTGCAAAGTACAGAAGAGCTAAAGTATTCGAGCGTCTGTAGCTGTAGGATCAAAAATGTACTAAATTAAAAATATATATATATATATATATATATATATATATTTTATATACTTGGATGTTGTCGCTCGTTCGGTCGTAAGACCAAATGTGTGCTCTCTACTTCTCTGAAGGCACCGAAACGATTTGAACGAGCCGAAGGCATAGGTGCCTGTACCTATTTTTGCTTTTTTTTACTTCATATGTTTTCTAATGGAGCTTAAAAAATGTCTAAATAATTTTGAACGTTTCGGGGTGCAAAATGCGTTTAATTCTGAACCCTTTGTGTTTTCTCTGCATAAATATGTGCGAAACGAGTGAAAATGTGTATGTTTTGCATTGTTTTATTGTGTTATTAACAAATATGCCTTCTAACAGTAAATATAGAGTTGAAACCATTGAATTTTATTGTTGTTACTTTCTATTTATATGACCAGGGACTGATTCTAATATTTTTGTCTTTAACCTTTCTACTATTTATATACATATATATATAATTTGCTTTCATTACAATTGCAATTTCACAACCGTATTTTTGGTTATATATAATTGGAGGTATTCCAACAATGTATTACTACAATAGTTTCACCTTTTTTACGTAATTCAAATTGTCGTTGGATAAAATACCTGAAAAACATTGGCTATTGATAATTTTATTAGCTCGCCGTACGAAGTACAGACGTAGTGTGTCTGTAGCATTCTCGGATCAAAAAATGTCATTAACAAAGAGTGTTTGTCTCGTCGCCCTGAATCCAAAAATATATATAACTTATATACTTGGATGTTAGTCGTCGTTCGTAAGACCAAATTTGTGCCCTCTAGTCCTCTGAAGGTACCGGATTGATTAACACCAAATTTGGTACACATATTATTTAACATCCTATTAGAATCCGCTCGCTGTTTGAATCCAATCGCCTGTATATTTCCCGAGTTATAGGGCCCCAAAATTTGGAGCCCCCTTTAATACTGCTTTTATAAAAATAATTAAAACACACAAAAATTCTACTAATAATTCTACGATATTTTATGTCTACAAGTTTTTTTCATATTGTTAACTCAAAGGCCATAAAAAATTATTAAATATGCACTATTTTTTTTATCAATATAATCTACAAAAAAAAATGTAAGCCTTTTTATATCTATAACATATTTTCAAATTGTTAACCAAAATGCCATAATAATTAAAAACCGCTGCTCTTATCACATATATAAGGCGAGCTGGACGCATCGGTGCGTAGTACGAATATTTACGAATATTATATCTATTTTATACGAATGTATATTTTGAATTTGACATATTAATTGTGTTCGAAATTATGTCTATATGTATGTATGTATGTATGTGTGTGTGTGTGTGTGTGTGTGTGTGTGTGTGTGAACGCTCTAGAGGCAAAACTGTTTAAAAAAAATCCCCCTATTTTTGAAAACATCTTAACCAAAAGTAACAGTACTTTTTCGAAAATGTAACCATTTACTGAAAAATCGCTTTGAAAATTGCTAATTGTTACATTTATGTTTCCTTGTTTCATGGCAATGGTAGAATATAAAAAAATAACTAAAAACATCTAAAAAAAATAGGCCAATATTTATTTACAAATCTAAATTTATATTATTTAATTTCCTGCATTATATTTATAATGTTTGATGTCTAAAACATTTCTATAAATAAATAAACTAAATCCGTGTTTAAATTTGGACTACATTAATTAAAATATATAATTTAATAAAGTTATTCTACGTTTAAATGAAAGTATAATTTACAACATGGTCATTAATATAATTAACATGTTATTTTTAATACGAAATAATTTATTATTTGAGTACACACTCGAACAAAAAGTAAACTAAGGGGCGAAACTTGCCGATAAACTCTCAGACATACGTTATACAACGTATTTTATAGGTTACGGCCTTCATGAGAAAATGCTGTTTTAATATTCTGGATTTTCTACTAATTTTGCCTAAATTAGGGATTCTTAACTCGTAATCTACACTTTACAGATTTCGTATTAAATATTTATACACGAAACAATGCGTGAAAATAACGCCAGTTGTAATAAGTAACAGTTAAAAAAATCAAATATTTCAAAAACAGATACACGGCCCCTTTTGTAGAATATTAGTTAAAATGTATAAATATGGATAGTAAAAAAATCGGAAATTTAAGTTCCGTAATCGGGCAATTCGGTTGCACAATCGTGTAGTTCGGTTCGAACGTTAACTGCAACGTGATAAAACTGGCAACAAATTTGGCGTTTAATCATCACATTTTTCCCACATTGTGAATAAAAAGGAAAACAATAAAATGCTGAGGTGTGAATAAATGGCCATGATTTCAATGCCAGGTTAATCAGTAGTACCACCGCGCGTACAAAGGCTCAGCTGATTTTCTATTTACCAACATTTGCCAACCGATTTGCACACGCACACACACGGACACTCATGTGTGCATCAAACAAACAGACACACCGATACACACACGAACCTCGCAGTTTATTCATAGCATGGATGAGACACTGGCCAAACACATAAACCAGCCGTACTCAAACAAAAACGGTGCCGCAGCACAATCCACAGATTTATATTCAAATGAGACGTATAATTCGGCGATAAAGGGAAAATTTCAAATTTAGACCGAACCATTCCAAGTTACCTAACGAGAACTTCGGTTTACTCATATATACAAAAATATATTGCATTTAATACATTTTTTTTATGTGTAACGGTGTAGAGCGTTCACAGACATACAGATACACAATAGTCAATACGGATTTTGTCCAAGAATAGCGCTTTGAATTTAATTTCAATTGAATTAAATCAAAGAAACGGTAATTGTGTGAACAAAGAATTCTATATATGGTTTACATCCTTGTTTAAAATTATTGCCATTTATAAAATATTGTACATGTGAACGTCCGATTTATAAAATGTTTCGATTTCCGTACGCGAAGGTTCACGTGTTCAAAGTCATTTTTTATGCCAGATGAATCTTCTGTGGTTATTACTTTCTTATACGAAATGTATAAAAGAAAATGTGAACACATTAAAAACTCACTTAGAATTTTTAATGGTCCCTGCATCCATTTAGACTATTTTCCCAATGACGTCAGTGTGAACGCTCATACAGTTGAACACATAAAAATATTAAATTTATCTATCCCGGGAAAGGAAACCTTGTTTTAGAAAATAATATCACAACCAGAAGTACTGGTTTACTCCTAACACATATTTTGAAAAGAACACGAGTTAGAGAAAATGTACATTTACTGAAAAATCGCATCATTATGAATATAAGTACTCGATTTTTTCTTTATTATTATTATTTGCGATGTGGCAATTTGTATTACTATTATAGTCAAACGATACAAACTGAAGAAAAACCGCGTGTAATTACTATTAAATTACATGAAAATGCGCCATCAGTCAAAACTGCTCTATGTTCTGTATACCATATGGGCACATAGTGCCCACAGGTGATCCTAGTTACTATTATAGCCAATCGATACAAAATGAAGAAAAACCGTGTAATTACTATCAAATTACATGAAAATGCGCCATCAGTCAAAACTGACCTATGTTCTGTATACTATATGGGCACATGGTGCCCATGGGTGACCCCAGTTTGAAATTAGTTACATATACGTTTCCCTATTTACCATAAATATAATGTTTCATGGCAATGGTAGAATGTTATAAATTATATATAGTGATTACGATGTGTAAGAAAGTAGTGTGTAGGGCACTCCAGATTTGTTAGGTCCATTAACCATATCTATTTATAATCGGCACTAAATGCATTGCCAAATCACGAGTAAAAACATCCATGATAAGTGTTTTAAGTGAATTTATCAAATGTAACATTGGTGTAGCCAATAGACAAATGAGGTCAAATTCAAAATGAATCGTTACATATTTATTGATAATGTTATGTGTGAATCAATCATCGATTAACAAATATTACAATGCAATTGAATATTTTAAGTACTAACGGCCAACAATATAGGTGAAATATTTGAACTATTGTAGTTCTGTTGTGAAGAATTTTGTATATTTTTGAAACATTCCATTTTTTTTTTAAAATTATAATATTATAACTCTTATAACAAAATTTACATTTTCATTTTGTTTGTATATTTTATTAAAGATGAATTGTGCTTATTGGTAATCAATACATGTTTAATAACAATTTAATTTGATGTTTGATTCGTTTTTGTCTTTGTATCCAATAAATAACCAGTGGCAGTGAATTTTGCAGCCGCATAGCATTTTTTAAAGTGATAAATGGCCATATGTTAAAATATAAATAGCTCAGAGGTCAGTTTTCTCGATGTTTTGGCACATAGTTCAATATTTCAAAATTTTGCAGTGATTTAGAAGATTTTCACAATATGGTAGTAACCATAGAAACATGAATAAAGCGTTCTACACATTCATACATTTATAAATATATATATTTATTTATATTATAGAGTTTTAGTAAACTCTGCTACTATTTATGTGCATGCTGAAAGCATTGGTGCTTGCACTAATACTGTTTGACTCGAATTTGCATCCAGGTGGAATATATTTTTGATCTACATTTAATTTTGCCAAATATATAAATGATTATCTATTTGTAAGTACAATTCCGCTGCATGTGGTTTCTTTTTATGTAAATTGATTTACAAAACCACATTAATGTTTGAAAACACGGTTGCTATAGCAACCAATTACCCAACCAAGTATGCATTATAAAATTCGAATGATTTGAAATAATTTTGTAATTTTTATTAATCCTTGACGTGATCATTTAACAACAATAATAATAATTTTGCCTTCGGCTATATGCTTCGTTAGATCAGATTTCTTTTTTTTTTTTAGTTTTAATTACAATATTTAATTGAGTAGGGTAATTTTAGCGCAGAGATTTCCTTGTGACGTCACATAGAAAGTGTTAATAATGCAGTTTTCGTATTGTGTTTTTAATTTTATATCATGCGTAATGGCAAAATGATTCATTTTATAATGTTTTTACTTAATTTGATATCTTTACTTGTATCTATGAAACGGAAGGTCCTTATATATACTTAGATAAAATAACACCTAACACTGTGTTTTCTTGGAATGTTTTATAAAGTTAAATATGTCTTGTTATTGTTTTTAAATATTTGTACATTCAACTTTTTCGTAGAATTCATATTGCAAAAATTGTTTAGAACATGCATATTTATATTCTAAATATATCTAATTGCAGTAGGTAGGATAATATTTTAATATTAACTCTACTTTGAAATTTATTAAACTTATTTTTATAATAATGTCCTTTTGTTAATTCTTGTTTCAATAAGAGTAATCCCGGATATGTTTAAAATGCATACACATTTTTATTTTATATGGTACAGTTGTATGGTCCGTTATTCTTGTAAACTTAGCAAAATTAGGAACTTTGTAATAACGGTAATTTACAGATTATCATCATGAACATGTTTTTAAAAAGAAAATTGGCATTTCTACAAAAGAATTTGTATGTCATATTATTATTTTTATATAGAAAACTTTCTTTTTAGTTTAATGCCGGCTAAAACTACTTTTCTTTGTTTTAACTATTGTGAAAACTATTAAATTTTGGGAATAACCTAATATAATTTAGATTAATGATCTAAACCGTATTTAAATTATTCCCCTTACTAATTAATTATTATTGTAATATGAATTGATATTCATTAATAATTTATACGTTATAATAAATCAATAAAATGAACACCTAATACTTGTTCGATGTCTTTTCAGTAGTAAATATAAAAATCTCTGTTATATATATATATATATATATATATATATATATATATATATATATATATATATATATATATATATATATATAAAATGCATTTTTCGATTGATTATAGCTTGTCACTAATTTTAATTCTATTCCGAGGACGACTTAATTATCATTAAATTCGAATAAATGTATTAAATCTGCGAAATAATCTATTTTTAATTGGATTTTAATAAAACTATTCCGAACCAAAACTGTAGATATATTAACATGAACCAACAAGGGTTTTTTCTAATACGGAAAATATTGTGATCACAAAATAAATGCGACCTCGAAATTCGAATGGAAATATTAGTTTTAAAGGTCCATGAATCCATATTGACTAAATTAATTCACTGGATCCTGAATATCGCGGTGCTGCCACCATCAATACTCAATAATAATTTTTGTTACAGATGGCGGAGGTGGATCCCGAAACCCTGCTCGAATGGTTGAGCATGGGCCAGGGCGATGAGAGAGACATGCAACTCATAGCACTAGAACAACTATGTATGTTACTGCTCATGTCCGACAATGTAGACAGATGCTTCGAAAGGTATGTAGCCATTTAAAATATGTCTACAAAACAAAAAATGGAGACTAAATAACTTCTACAGACGCAGAAACTTTGTTTTTTCCCTATTTAAATAATTGGTAATTTTTACAGACACAGAAACTTCTCCCCTATTTCAATAATTGGTGAATAGTTAATATAGATATTGTATTTCGTAAGATTGTATTATAAAATTGTTTACTATAGGAGTATTGGTTAAGTCGTATTTTTTAAATGCTTCTTGAAGCCCTACAACTATAAGGTCTCGGGTTCAATTCCCAATTCTGTCATTGAGGGAGACTAAGTTATAATTATGAGAGTCCATGTAGGAACAGTCCTAGCGTTTCTCTAACTATGGAAATGTTTTAATCTAGGTCCTCTAAATGATTGTTCTTGACCTAGTGGTAGCACTCCTGATGGTGACACACATGGTGTCGAAATGTGTAATAAATTGAAATAAATACATTAAAACCCATTTTTACATCAATATAATATTTATTTGCTGAATACTGTAATTGTGAATTGTGTATCAGTTGTCCACCCCGGACATTTTTGCCCGCACTATGTCGCATCTTCCTCGACGAGTGCGCGCCGGAGAACGTGCTCGAAGTGACCGCACGAGCCATCACCTACTACCTGGACGTCAGTGCCGAATGCACTCGCCGCATCGTAGCCATGGAAGGTGCTGTCAAAGCAATTTGCAACCGTCTAGTTGTCGCAGAATTAGCATCACGCACCAGCAAAGATTTGGCTGAACAATGTGTGAAAGTACTCGAATTAATTTGCACACGCGAAGCAGGCGCAGTCTTCGAAGCAGGCGGTCTAAGTTGCATACTGCCATTTATTAGAGATAATGGTAACATATTTGCATTCAGGGCGAAGCGGTGTGTTTATTTAATGGTTGTATAGGTTCAAGAGTCCATAAGGATACGCTTCATTCGGCAATGGCTGTCGTGTCACGTTTATGCACCAAGATGGAGCCACAAGATGCACAGTTGCCACAGTGTGTGGAGTCGTTGAGCACGCTGCTCCGACATGAGGACTCACATGTTGCAGACGGCGCCCTTCGGTGCTTCGCTAGTGTTGCTGATAGATTTACAAGGCGTGGGGTCGATCCGGCCCCATTGGCTCAACATGGTAATTGTTATTTGAAAAAATTCCGGAGCCTACTAATCCTGGAAACTATTGCCCTAGCAATTACAAATAATAATACTGGATTATTAATTGTAATTACTAATCCTAATTAATAATGAACCGCTTAAATCTCTTATTCTGTCTGTAATTTCATCCTTAATGTTTCTTTTTGAGGAAATTATAATATGAATCTTAATTTCGGGATTATTAGGGCTTGTAACAGAGCTTTTGAGTCGATTGTCATCCGCTGCTGGTCCTACAACTAGCTCAAGTGGTACTCAGGGTACCCCAGGAAAACCAGTAACACCAGGAGCTTCAGCGGCTGGTGCAGCATCTACTGCGCCTCCAGATCCAAAAGCGACTGCAGCTTCAGTATCCACTATTATCAGTTTGTTGTCCACTTTATGTAGAGGATCACCAGCCATCACACACGTAAGCCTTGTCTCTAACTCTAATTAAGATTAAATGTATGAGCTGTAGGCACTGGTTGATACATGATTATTTAATAAGGAAAAATTGAATAAAAACACACATTTGGTTGGTTTTAAAATGAATTAAATGTAACTTAATACGTATTTCGGCTTTTACACCATCGTCAGAAGTGTACAAATAAATATATTCAATTTTTCCTTATTAAATAACTCTAATTGTTTGTAGTGCCATTTAATTACATTCACAGTGAGACAATTAGTAATTACAAATAATAATCCAATGCTAGCATTCGCAGCAACAAAATTAACGCATTAATTCTAATTTTTGTTGCTGTTAACGCTAGCATTATTTGTCAACAAACTGAATTATTAATTGCAATTTCTTGTCTTAATTACTAATTGGTTCGCATTGGAACTACTATATAACGGATGAAGTTATAGAATTGCACCCCAGGGGTTGGATTCTATAACAATACTGAATAACGTTCTTGTTAACAAGACTATTTTGTAGTCATTTGATTATCATTGACAAAGTCATCATCATGATTCCTATAGGTCTATTCTAATCACCTGACGATTACATCGATGTTAATTCGTCGCTATTTTACGAATTAACATCGATGTAATCGTCAGGTGATTAATTATGCGATATTCTAGAAATATCCATTTCTAACAACATTTAGTCATTCTTGTTTTAGTAGGTTCAGTAAATGCATCACCAAATTATTTATTCAAAATTATTTAATAAATTCCAGGACAGTAGCTCATATTTATCTACTAACCTATATAAAAATACAAACACAATGACTCAATAATCACTATCACATTAAAAGTATAAGTCTAAAACAATCTCAAATATATTTTCGCTAATCTAAAAATTATACTATACATGTAATAGAAATGCCAGTTTTGCGATTAAATACATAAACATTATAGAAATACAAAACAATATGAGTGAAGCATGTCAATGCGTAATTGAATTCTCAATCGACGCGTTGCTCACACATCGATCCCAAAGTTTCTCGGAAAGTCCGACGCTATACTCTTATCAAACACTAAAGTCGTTATATATTACAAAATATACCCCTGAACTTATAAAACTTACGGAATCCCAACCCAGAACAATTATTATCTAACATTAATCCACATATGTTAAATCTCCCGAAAACATGAACAAACAGCTCGGTAGCTCGCACTCTAAATAGCGCGCATTTTGTTATAGAATCTTCTTCGGTCCGAACTGCCCGATGCAATCGAGAAATCGCTGAAAGGCGATGAACGTTGTACGTTAGACTCAATGCGTCTTGTCGATTTGCTGTTAGTGTTGCTATTCGAAGGACGCAAAGCACTTTCGCGTACAGGCGCCTGTTCATCATCGGGCCAGTTATTGCCGCGTTTACGTCGCATGGATTCTGCCGCAGAGAAAACGCACCGACAACTCATTGATTGCATACGTTCCAAAGACACGGATGCGCTCATAGAAGCCATCGATTCTGGCGGCATTGAGGTGAATTTCATGGATGATGTCGGCCAGACGTTGCTTAATTGGGCGTCGGCGTTCGGGACACAGGAAATGGTCGAGTTCCTCTGCGAACGAGGTATGTACCCGATCGTAATTCTCACTTATAACGTTTGTCTGTCCTTTTTCTGTATTATGTTTGGAAGAGAGACAAATGAACTGAACAATCAGTACAAACGAATAAAGCTATAGATTCGTTATTAGAAATTCCTGGTTTTTTTTTTAATGTTTAGATTGGCTAATATAAATGCTTTGTGTTTTTATGTTGATTTAGGTGCAGATGTAAATAAGGGCCAGCGTAGTTCTTCGTTGCATTATGCTGCTTGCTTTGGTCGGCCAGCTATCGCTAAAGTCTTGCTAAGACATGGCGCTAATCCTGATCTGCGCGACGAAGATGGCAAAACACCCCTGGACAAAGCTAGAGAACGCATTGATGAAGGTAGTTTGTGTACTTGGAGAATCAACTCATTTAAAACCATTAAACCCCAAAATATGGTTTCGGTTCGGATTTAACGTTTTTCAATATTTTCTTGGTTCAGGCTTAAGGGGTTATACGCAGTCAGGAGGCGATTTTTCAATAATTTTTCCTGAATAGATATCTTAATTTATTAATGTAAAAATTTATATGCATATTGTGGTAGCTATTAAATTTATATTGATATTTTTTATTTGTAAAAATAATGATTTTTGAAGCTGCCATAACCGATCTCCGGTGTGCACGATATATCTGGACTGGATCATTTAAAATGAAAAAACAAAAATGAATTCGTTAATATAAGGTATTATCTGGTATTTAATCGAAGGAATAAGCAAAATATTCATTTTTTACAAAATGGCGGCTTCTCAAACCCAAAATGGTGATTTTCGATAACAATTTCGGCCTTAAATTGTTTATAAAATGAAAACTATTTATCGGCAAGAAAAAACCTTCAATTAATCACTAAAAAATATATTTATTAAGCTTGTGTACAAATTTGAGAGTGATCGGTTCAGCCGTTTCCGAAATATCTTGCTCCACCGACTTTACAAACATAGTTTTGAGAGAAACTCGTTCAAAGTTTCAAAAGCACACTTAACACATAGTAAATATTTTTTACAAATATGCGTGTAACTTCGAGAACATTCGTCGGATTGACATGAAATTGTCTGTGTATAGACTTAAATATATTTACATTACGAAAATGGAATTTAATTTTTTTGAAAATCCTGACTGCGTATAACCTCTTAAAGAATTCAATATTTCAGTTTCGGAATCAATCCGGATTAAATATATAAATAGATTTAAAAATTAATCAATGGTTATTTTCTTGAAAAAAAATCAATTTGTGGAATGCATTACTAATAAATATGTGAATCCCCTTATTTCGGTGGGTTTTTGGTTCGATGCCCTGTTTAAAACCCTAACAAGAATTACGGGATACCATACTTTCTCCAATCGTAATTTTCCTCTATACAAGGAAAAAGAGTACGTTTGAGTATCGGGATACATTTGGCACAAATTACGATTTGACGGAAAGCTGTGAATCCCTAACAAACAATTATTATTCACACAAACAATTATTAGGTCATAGGGAAGTGGCAGCCATCTTGCAATCGCCTGGCGAGTGGATGATTCCAGTCGACAAAGACAAATCGCACCGTAGTGTTTCAGAGTCGTCGGATGTTGAAGATCATACAGAGCCGAAAGGCGACCCAGAAATGGCGCCGATATATCTAAAACGCTTACTTCCGGTGTTTTGTGCTACGTTTCAAGCGACTATGTTGCCATCTGTGCGCAAAGCTAGTCTCGGGCTCATCAAGAAAATGATTCATTACATCCATCCTGGTTTGTTGGAAGAAATCTGTAGTCCAGAATCGCCAACTTATAACTTTGGCACTCAGCTAGTTGAAGTGATCGCTACAGTTTTGGATAATGAGGTGAGATTTTTTTGGTTTTTTGCATGATTGTTTATATATTTTGCATATTGTTGTAGTTTCCATTAGTTAACCCGCATTTTTACAGTTTTGAAAACGGAGCTATGTTTTTGTATAACACTTTATATTATATTTTAAGCATATTAATGATTTCTGTAATATAATTTATTTGTTTTTAGCATTTAGGTAATATTTAGCCACATTAATTGTGTAATCGATATATTTTTGAATAGTTATTTAATTAATAAAATAACATTTAAAATCGGTTGTATTAAAGGAACATTCCAATATATATATATATATGTTGCAATATTTTGGAAAAATTACAATTCGGGTGATTGGAATGTTCTTCTGATATAAATGCATGTAACCATCTGTTTTTTAACCCTTTCGTAATTTAATTAAAATGTTAATAGTGAATATGCTTTCAACCTTCGGTATTATTGGTAACTGTTCACATTATGTATATAATTTTGCATGAATTTAGTTATTGCATGTTTAACAATGATAAATTGTAACATCACAAAATTTGCAATATCCGTTTCCTTGTAAATATCCAATTCCAATTTCCTAAAATGTTCCATTTATTCTATCTACAATCTACAAATTATGCCATAATATTTGCAATATGTCGTGGACACTTTAGCAATGAACCAAATTTTAGTCAAATATAGGTAAAAACTTTAAATCAATATATATATATATATGTTCATTTGTTTCATGGAATACTCGACATTGATAGTTTACGCGCACGCACAACAGTTATTATATTATTTTGGAGTAAATTAGACATAATGTATGTGAATCAACATTATATATGTTCATTTGTTTCATGGATTACTCGACATTGATAGTTTACGCGCACGCACAACAGTTATTATATTATTTTGGAGTAAATTAGACATAATGTATGTGAATCAACATTATATTGTATATAATACCAATTTAATTTATAAAATATGCAAATTTCTGTGTTTATGCGCTATACTTGTTTATATATTCTTGTCTGTCTAGCATCTGTAAATATCTATTAACTTTTGTCATATTACATATTTTCGTAAAGCATGCAATATCTACAATATGGCATATTATTTTATAATGAAATTTAATTATTGTAGCTGTAAAATGGTTTTTCGATGTACCATTTTACAGATACAATAATAAAATTTCGTTGTAATAAAATATGCCATATTGTATGGTTCGAGAGTCCATGTTTTACGAAATTAATATATCAGGCGTTAATAGATATTAAATATTGCTTGAAAGAGAACGTGATGTATACAAGTATAGGGCCTAAAACAGATATGATACAGATTGCTTGGAATGCTCCTCGTGTACCTTCCGAATACTGTGTTCCTTTCTAATAACTTAGAAACCCACACGTGTTCTTGCATTATGTACTAAAAAGTCGCGCAACTTGAAATTAATATTGCTCGAATGATCGTGTTATAGTTTTTGTAACCGAATGAAGTCATATAATCATAATTGCGTGTGTTTTGTCGTTGAATAGCATTAAAAATTTTCGTTAATTTTTTCTATCTGACGTTGTTGTGTTGTGGTATTATGATTGATTGCAGATAGCGGATAGTTGGCCGAGTAGTAGAGCACCGGCCAGTGTACCTCCCAATCCTCTGGCCCTCAGCGGGTTTGTTCCCGGCCTCGGCATGCTAGTGCGTTCACTGCGCGTGCACTCCTTGCATGACAGGCTCATTGTTACACATACCACCACCACCAATACGGCCCCTACTACCTACCACACTACGGTAATTTTGCTCTACTCTCTTGCTCTGTCTCTTGCTCTCTACTCTTCTATCTCTCAATCTCTTTATATTATTATTTCTATTACAATCAGTAATCAGCTATAATAATATTTACACTACCTGGTGTTGATATGGATGGTGTGTGTGCATTCAGAAGTGGGATCATTTTAAATGAAATGCTTTAAAACCCTTTGTGCAATTTCAGCAAAGATACGTTAATTCGGCAAATAGATTTTACGCAATTATTCGTTTATTTACAGTACACTGTGGAACCAGTGGGCCCACAAAGGGTTAAAACCGTGTTTCCCAGCCAATGGACCATTACAGGAGTTAAAAATTCTAAATCACTGCTGTAATCTACATTAATATTTTAAACAATCTAAATTCCGTAATAACTATCAGCAAATGGTTAATAATATTGTCTTGCTTTTTAAATTCCTTTATCTATTTCCGAAACAATGCTCAGACAATATTTAAAACAATTTGCTGGCAATTTAGATTGTTCAAAATTAAATATAGTATAAAATAAGATTCAGATTTTGTAATAATTATGTTCGCTAATTCAAAATGAGGTCATAGCAGTTTGAAAAGTGTACCCCTTTTATTTATCGAAATGCAGCGAATGACCCCAGTTCAGGATATTTTAAAATCGTCATTATTTGTGTATGAGCTTGTGTGTATATTTGCATGTTTAAATTTTGCTTTTCTTTTATTTTATTGTAGTTGTGTATCAGTACTATGGATTAGGACTAGTTATTATAACGTTAGTGCTTTTTGATTGCAGGAAGATGAAGATGGCCATTTAGTCGTTCTAGCGATCATCAGTGATCTGATGTTGAAGTCACAAGACATTTTCTTAGATCATTTCGCTCGACTCGGCGTATTTTCAAAAGTTCTGGCGTTAGCAGGACCCCAAGATTCACAGGATACCAGTAATGAGGAAGAGTTAGAAACTACAACAGGTACATTTCTTCCACAAGCCACTAATATTCTCGATTGCAAATGTACAAATTTTAAAATTCAAATATGTATTATTTGTTTGTATTCTGTATTTATTATGAAACATAGTTTTTTCCATAGATGGTGTTGAACAAATGCAGGAAGACGCTCGGGAGATCCTTCCAGGAAAGGCGTACAACTGGCGAGATTGGTCAATTTGCCGTGGACGAGATTGTTTATACGTCTGGTCAGATGCAGCCGCTCTGGAGCTCTCGAACGGCTCCAATGGGTGGTTCCGGTTTATTCTAGATGGCAAGTTGGCAACCATGTATTCCAGTGGATCACCTGAAGGGGGCTCTGATAGCTCGGGTAAGTACCCATAATATTGATATAAATTGAACATTAAACAACTTTTACGTGTAAGGTTAGTTTTGTGTTTTGGCCTTAATTAAAATATTTATTAATTATTCAGTGCTTTTGTTTTAAATAATTAATTTTTGAGTTTATGCTTTTGTTAACGCGTACATAAAAGCTTGCGCTCCAATGCTCAAATTTTGCTTTGCACTCTTGTTTTTTTTTTTTTTTCGAACGTTTTGTATTTCTTTTATACATTTTATTTTTGTTTATTTTTTTTGTTGTAACACAAATGAACGTTCTTTTGTTTATGTCGATAGGAAAGTCGAGGAATTCAGACTCCCTTGCGACCGAAGGTAAGCCGTACTAGCTTTGCTTTATAATTTTTTGCGACTTGTAATCAGCTTATTAAAATTCAATATATATATATATTCTTTAGATCAATGGTATTCCACCACCGATCCGTGAAAAAGTAATTCCCGCTAACACATAGTATGCATGGATCATGTAGCATAATTTTCAATTTAAAAACTAAGACACGAAATACTATTATAAATAATAGTTTTTAATATCTCGTTTATTTTCATCGGTCCGCAGTTGTAATAAAGTTGAAAACCACTGGTTTAGACTAAGAAATTTATTTCGTAACCAATTATATTTATTAATATTATCTCATCGTATGTTAGTACGAAAGTGTTTGATAATGTGTCTAATTATTTATTTATGTAACCGAATACTAATTATTGTGATTTTTTTTATCGATAATCTTAAGAATTAGACTATACTCAACAATGCTAAAAAAACTTGTTTTTTTATTATCTATGTTTTTACTGTTAGATTATTGTGTTATGTTTTTTTTTTTTTCATAATGAACTAAAAATAAATGTATATAATTTTCTTAGAAAACCGCGGTGAATTTTTGGAAAAATTGCAACGCGCACGTTCTGCAGTTAAACCGAACACCCCCAGTCAACCGATTTTATCAAAACCTGGCCCTACGAGACTTGTAGTTGGCAACTGGTCGCTAACATCACGCAAAGACGCAGAACTACACGTTCACAACTCAGATGGACAACAACAAGCGACAATCTTACGCGAGGATTTGCCCGGTTTTATTTTTGAATCAAATCGGGGCACAAAACATTCATTCACAGCTGAAACTAGTCTAGGTACGGTCAAACATATTCCACTTCATAGATCCACGATTTTTTCGCTCTATCATTTCTATCCAAATTATTTCCACAACCGTTATTTACTGTTAAAACGTCTTCTTCATTCTATCCAAGAAACACCACAAATACGTTTCAACATCGCCCTCCCTGTTAAGTTCTGTTCCAGCATCCATACAGACCTCTACTTCTCCTAGGTACACCACAAACATGGCTCCAAAACTTCCACAGTTGACACCATTCGTTCTAGAAAATACTTGATTTCATCATTCAAACGAATTTCGTATTTCTCTTAGGTCCCGAATTTGCCGCAGGTTGGGCAAACAAAAAAGGTAAACGTCTACGCTCAAAAATGGAGGCCCTCAAACAAAAAGTCAAAACACAAGCGCAAGAAATCTACGACCGATACTTCAAGGCAGCGCAAGCACAACCCCGCGGAGTTGTCGCTAAATTGGGCAACATAGTTGCCCAAATCGAACGAGCTTGCCAAAAACAGTGCTCATACGGTAACAACCGCGACGGTAATTCATGGCGAGAGATCTTACGCAACGCTTTAGATGAACTATCGCAAATATTACACGAAGACGGCGTTGTCTCCGCATACGAATTGCATAGCTCCGGCTTAGTGCAAGCACTTCTGTCCTTGTTATCTACTAGTTATTGGGATCAAGGATTACGGTCGAACAAGACAACAAAACTGCAAAAACAGAGGGTGCAGTTGTTTAAACAGTGCTTCAAACAACGTGCTAGCGAAAGCAAAAGTTCTGCGTCTATCTTAGTTCAAAAGTTAATCGCGGTCTTGGAATCCATCGAGAAGCTTCCAGTTTATTTGTACGATACTCCTGGTTCTGGGTATGGCTTGCAGATTTTGACACGTCGGTTAAGATTCCGTCTGGAGAAGTCTCAAGGCGAAAGCTCTTTGATTGACCGTTCTGGAAGAGGGTTAAAAATGGAGCCGCTGAGTACGGTTGCTCAATTAGAGCGGTATTTGTTGAAAATGGTTGCGAAGCAATGGTACGATTATGATCGCAGCACGTTCCAATTCTTGAAGAAGCTAAAAGATCCGAAACACCAAGCGTTTAGGCATCACCACGATTTTGATGAAAACGGTGTTATTTACTTCATTGGAACCAATGGAAAAACTAGTCCAGAATGGGTAAATCCTGGACAATACGGTTTGGTATCCATTTCAAGCTCTGACGGCAGAAATTTACCGTATGGAAGATTAGAAGATGTACTGAGTCGCGATACTTCTGCATTAAATTGCCATACAAATGATGATAAACGTTCTTGGTTCGCAATCGACTTGGGTTTATTCGTTATCCCGACTTGTTACACGTTAAGACACGCGCGTGGTTACGGCCGTAGCGCTTTGCGCAATTGGTCATTCCAAATGTCTCGAGATGGCGTCAATTGGACCAGTCTATACATTCATACAGATGATACATCTTTGAACGATCCAGGATCAACTAGTTCGTGGCCAATTGAAGTCAGTTCAGATGAATATCAAGGTTGGAGACACGTACGAATTCAACAATGTGGTAAAAATGCTTCCGGACAAACACATTACCTAAGTTTATCTGGTTTTGAGATATACGGACAAGTTGTAAGTGTTTGCGAAGACTTAGGAAAAGCTGCCAAAGAAGCAGAAGCAAATTTACGGAAACAACGTCGTTTATTACGAACGCAAATGTTGAAACACATTACTGTTGGGGCTAGAGTCATACGTGGCATCGACTGGAAATGGAGAGATCAAGATGGAAGCCCTCCAGGCGAAGGAACAGTCACTGGCGAGTTACACAGTGGATGGATCGATGTAAGTTGGGATCATGGTGGTTCTAACTCGTATCGCATGGGGGCCGAAGGCAAATACGACCTCAAACTAGCTCCAGGATACGACTGTGAAAACAACTCGCCCAAAACCAACACTAATCCACTACAAACCAAAGGAAAACAAGAAAAAACAAGCGTTCTAACTTCAAGGAAATCCAGCTCAACTCCTAGTCTCCCCGATGCAACAGAATTAAAAACTTCTGTTGCTTCAACTGATCAAGCTGCGTCTGCGGATAATTTAGCTGCAAAACAAGCAGCTGAAGCTATCGCTGAAAGCGTCCTTTCAGTTGCGCGAGCCGAAGCAATCGTTGCAGTAACTTCTGAATCACAAGCTGCTAATAATCAAACGGAATTATCAGTGGTTGTTCACACACTACGAGACCCCCACAATGATTTATCTGCAATTAACAATTCTATCTCAAGTGATTTAGCTACTATTGTTGAAAGTTTAACGCTTTCTGACACGAAACCAAACAATCATCATGCTGGATCTAGCAACCAATTACGACGACATCAAAGCTGTACGGAAGAAACATCAAAACCACACGGGTCCGAAGGGATGAAGTCTAATCTGATGGTGTCGAGTACTTCGAGTTTAAATTTGAGTAAAACCGTTTTTTCGAGCTGCAGAGGAAGTAAAGTAGGTAATTCTCAATCGGGGCTGAGTGGAGCGCATAGTCTAGTCGAGGCGGTCGAAGCTTTGGATAAAATCCGAGAGGGTACCGATTTGTTGCGGAACAACACAAATAGTTTCTTATCTGGTGAGTTATTATCACCGATCATGACATCAAGTCAACAATCAGCTAATTCAATCGGTTTAATGGCAGCAACTTTAGCGCCGTCCGTGCGGATCTCAATGTCCGGTAACTCCGAATCAGACGACAAGCGTACCAAAAACGAGCCGAAGGACTGTTGTGACAAAGAAGAAACGACCACCTCGAACAACGCGCGCAACAATTCTAACAATTGTCCAATCGTTGTAACTAACCCTATGTCCGTATCCGTTCCAAATTTAACCTCAACGGAGGCCAGTAATAATATTGAGCCATCCGCGACTGCTGGGCTTTTAGAGACATTCGCAGCCATGGCGCGCAGACGCACTTTGGCTAGTGTTGGCTCAACCCAGAACGCAAACTCGAATAATGCCTCGTCAGGGATAATCAGCTCAAACGCGCAAAATAACCAAAGCAATACAGGCGGCTCGCTGTTTCCTAGAGGCCCTAATTCAGTTTCCAGTTTAGTTAGATTAGCGCTTTCCAGTAATTTTCCAGGTGGATTATTGAGCACGGCTCAAAGTTATCCGAGCTTGTCTAGCGGTAATACGCCGGGTGTTGGGAATAATTCGTGTGGAATTGCGACTGCGGCGGGCGCTGCTCCTGGTTTGAGCCAAGCTCTGACTATGAGCCTTACGTCCACCAGTAGTGATTCGGAGCAAGTTTCTCTGGAAGATTTTCTGGAATCGTGCCGGGCCCCTACACTTTTAGCAGGTAATTATGTTCATGTAGATTTGTGTCATTTTGTTCCTGTGGTGGCTGCGCCTTGATATTAATTGTTTGTATTTTATGCTTTGATCATTTATTATATGTGCAAGAAGAAAATGACAATTATTTTTGTGCAATTAATATTGATTATTATTGCTTCAAAATATTATTTACCTATAAGCTATAGTCAATTTTTGTATGTGATCTTTTTTTAATTATTATATGTTTTACTTTCACCACTTGTTAAGAATTTAGATTGATTGCATTTACCCATTTTAAATTAATTTATAACTTGTAGTCAAATTTTCAATGTGATATTATTTATTATGTTTTGATCACTTGTTATACATGGAAGATTGATAATAATTTATATGAAAATCAGATTGATTTATAATTGCGATAAATGCAAATGATATGAATAATCATTTTTGCTTTGTGAACTTTAATTTATTTATAATTTATTATTGCACATCACCAATAATATTATTTATGTTGACTCAATCAAATATAGTGTCTCATTATCCTCCTAATTCCTGGGTATCCTGGTTTTCCTATTCAAAGGTAAAATAAACTAAGTAAGTGAACACTTAATTCCAGCCCCCGAAATATGAAATTGTATGTTATTTTTATGTACGCAAACGACGACCCCTGCTTGTTTTGCACGTAATTTTCTTGTGTGTGAATTATTTTAAAAAATGATAATATATATATATATATATATATATATATATATAAATAAGCGTAATTTCCCATTGAAATTATATTTCCAATCGCGAAATAAGACTGCGTTCTGATTGGTCTAATCGAGGAAGCCCATGCTTATTTTTATATGTTATGAGTTAATTTTCGTTTTATTGTGTTTCGTTTGATCGTATTTTGTTTGTATTTTCATATTTCGCGGGCTGAAATGAGCGGAAGTGACATCTTGACGAATTAAGCATCTAATAATGATTTTTTTGTAATATGTATACTTGAGTTTAATAATAGAGGAGATTACAGTAGAAAGTAACTAAAATTATATGTAAATATTACATGATACAAATAATTATTATGATGTAAAATCTAACAATTTCAATCCTATTCAACGGATGGGTTAGACCAAAGAGAGCTGGAGCGCAAAATCAAACAAGTCCATTTTCATAAATATTTGAGATACGCTTTTGGGATAAAACTCAATTTAGAAGAAAAACTGAATAAAGCCATCAATATCAAAATACGTTTTTGCGTGCCAATTTTAATATTTTGTTGGATTTGTCGAATATTTTGATATATAACAGCTTAAATAGAGACTACATCATTTAATTATTTGATTGTGTTCCATTGTTTAAATATCACAATTACAAAATAATCAATATCATTTAG
Source organism: Leistus spinibarbis (assembly GCA_933228885.1). Lineage (NCBI taxonomy): Eukaryota > Metazoa > Arthropoda > Insecta > Coleoptera > Carabidae > Leistus > Leistus spinibarbis. The sequence goes on along the minus strand of OW121801.1, from coordinate 6,386,254 downwards.
TATTTCGATATTTAAAACATTCATGCTGGATTAGTACATAACAATCAAATTTATAATTACTTTATTGTTGGCAAAACTCATTACAATTTTATTAAAAAGAAATCCCTATTTAAAACTAGTATATATGCATGATTGGTAAAAATCAATCAATTTTTTTGATTACTACATTGTTGCCTATTGTTAAAACTGACTTGTATAAAAGAAATGTATTATACATACAGTCAAAACATCTAATCAAGATAACTAAATCATACAGAATATCCTATTAACATTATCCTTATCTTATTAGTAATATTTAACTTTAATTTATACACTTTAGATTGGCAATGCTGCTTTGATTATTTCTAGATTATTTCACCTAAAATGTAGTCTATTCATTTAAACCCTTTGTATATTATCACATTATAATTCTGTGGCTTTGATTTAACGCTATTGTTAATTCTAAAAGAATTGGAAGATGATGAAGATATGGGCGAAGAGGAGGACAATGACGAAGATGAGAATGAAGATGACGCAGATTACGAAGAAGTAATGGTTTCCCGTTCACTGTTATCCTTTATGGAAGAGGAGGTCGGTGGAAGTTATGAAGGATCTCGCCCCGGCGGCAAACGGCGTTCTTGGGATGACGAATACGTTCTTAAACGACAATTTTCAGCACTTATACCTGCATTTGATCCGAGACCAGGAAGAACTAACGTCAATCAAACAACAGGTGATTTAGTTTTAACATTTTAGATGTATTTAGTTGACCATAATTTTTGTCTATTTTAAGATGTGGATGTCCCACCACCGGGATCTGAAGATGTTAGTTCAAGCAGTGAAACGGAACTGCTGCCGCAGCCCAGATTACAACTGGTGATCCGGGGACCCAATTTACCCGGTGTTGCCGATGTAGAATTAGAATTGTCGGATCCAACGTGGACCATTTTTAGAGCTTGCCAAGAACTGATACAAATGACTGAATTGGGGTCCCGGCAGGAGAAGCTACGCCGGATATGGGAGCCCACCTATGTGTAAGTATTGAGTCGGCCATTTTGCAGCTCTAAAATAATAATAATAACTACGTAATTAAACAAAAATATAGTTTACATATTTGCCGCGCCATTGAACTCTTAATTGTTATATTTAGAATAATCTACCGAGAAATTAAAGAAGATGGAAGTCTCGAAACCGATGAAGGCCGCGCTACCCCAATCGTCACCCTATACTCCCGCAGCGGAAGCTCTTCGATCGCGGGCACCACCCTCTCCCCCAGCACCCCAATGGCTGGTACCCCATCCGTTTCAAATTGCACCGTCGAAGACGTCCTGCAACTCTTACGCCATTTATTTGTGATCACTACCTCAATAGAACAAGAGCTAAACACAACACCATTCTACATAGACCACGAACTAACACCCGATCAGTTCTCCAGCAAAAAGATTACGAACAAACTGTTGCAACAGATCCAAGATCCGTTGGTCTTATCCAGTTCCAGTTTACCAACGTGGTGCGAAGAGTTAAATCACTCGTGTCCATTTTTGTTTCCGTTTGACACACGGCAACTGTATTTCAATTGTACGGCGTTTGGAGCGTCCAGGAGTATTGTGTGGTTGCAGACGCAAAGAGACGTTACGATGGAACGGCAAAGAACACCGGGATTATCGCCACGACGAGATGACCCGCATGAGTTTAGAGTTGGAAGGTTGAAACATGAAAGAGTTAAAGTTCCTAGAGGTGATGAGCTGCTGGATTGGGCCATTCAAGTGATGCGGATTCATTCGGATCGGAAGTCGATACTTGAAGTAGAATTTTCAGGTATGATTGCCATTTTGGTTCCTCTATTTATTTTTCCTTCTTTTTTTATGTGATACTACTTTACGTTTTTTTCCTTTGTTCTTTTTATCTTCTGTAACTTTTCTCGATTCATTTATATTTATTTTATTTTGCTTCAATTTTAAGTCCTCATTTTTCTTTCGCACCGGCTTCACTTTCTTCAACTTCTTTTCTTTTCTTTTGGTCTTCTCTTGCTTTGCCAACTTCTCTTTAACTGCTTTCTCCTTAACTGTTTTGTCCTTATCCTCTTTCTTTATTTGCTTCACTTTTTTCTTCATTTCTACTCTTCCACTAATCCACCTGTTTTCTGTTTTTTGTCCATACTTATTTAAATTAAAAATCACTTAACAATGAACCCTTTAGTTGCAGGCAAAGAACGTACTGGATTAGGCTCAACCTCATGTTTATTAAATTTTATGCACTTTTTCACTAAACCTCTATTTCCACTTGTATTATGTACTTTTCTGCTTCGTTTCCGTGTTTATTATAATTAAAATCCATTAATCTGTGCATTACAGGCGATGAAGGTACTGGGCTAGGTCCAACCTTATGTTTATTAAATTTTATGCACTTTTTCACTAATCCTCTTGTATTACCTACTTATCTGCTTCGTTTCCGTGTTTATTAAAATCCATTAATCTGTTCATTCCAGGCGAAGAAGGTACTGGACTAGGCCCAACCTTAGAGTTCTACGCGTTAGTGGCGGCCGAGTTGCAGCGACGAGACCTCGGCATGTGGATATGCGACGATGACGCAGACAGTATGTCTGACTGCATCGACTTGGGTGAGGGTATGAAGCCAGCTGGCTACTACGTTCGGCGGCTATCCGGTTTATTCCCCGCACCATTACCACAAAACAGCGACACATGTGATAAAGCCGTTAAGTATTTCTGGTTCTTGGGCGTGTTCCTCGCCAAAGTCTTACAAGACAACCGTCTAGTCGATCTCCCCTTAGCACAAGCGTTCCTCAAACTAATGTGTCACGGCGAAATCCAAAACACGGTCAACGAACGTATCGGACTCGTCGGTTTAAAACGCGAAGACGATCTCATGACTTCGAGTCTAATTTCGGAGGAAAGCGAAAAAGAGCTCGAATTCGACCCCCCAAAATTGATCTGTGATGATAAATCCGTATGGTACAAAGGTATATTGAACCAGGAAGATCTATATGGCATTGATCCACATCGCGCCAAATTCATGAAACAGATTCAGGATTTAGTTAAACGAAAACAAAAAATAATGCAGGATCATAATTTGAGCACTGAAACGAAAGCGCATCAAATACAAAACTTGAGTTTGAATCCGAACACAGATCCGATTCTGCTTGAGGATTTAGCGCTTACTTTTACTTATTCGCCAAGCTCTAAAGTGTTCGGGTATTCCGCTGTTGAGTTGGTACCAAATGGTGCGGATATTGAGGTGAATTTGGAGAATGTTGAAGAGTATTCGGATTTAACGTCGACGTTTTGTCTGGATAAAGGGATTGCGCGGCAATTGGAAGCGTTTTATGCTGGATTTGGAAAAGTGTTCCCTATGGAAAAATTGGCGGCTTTTAGTCCAGATGAGATGAGGGTAATGCTGTGTGGTGATCAGAATCCGCAGTGGAGCCGGGAGGACCTTCTTAATTATACCGAACCCAAGTTAGGATACACCAGAGATAGGTGCGTTTTATTTATTGAAATAATTAATTGCATTTATTAACGACGGAAAGATATTATTAACATATACTAATATAATAATATATTAAATATAATTTTAGCATTAAATTAAAACATATGGTTCAATTAAGAAGTCGATTTTTTAATTGTATATTTCTATCTGATACATTATTACTAATTAATTAAATAATTGTTCGATTGACAACGGCGCGACCTCGGAATGTTTATGTTTAATATCAAGTCTACCATGAGTAATTATTAATATTCGTTTCCGGTCTTGATCATAATAAGAGTATCATATTATTATAATTGTGATTTTGTTTATTAAACGGCATTTTGTGTATTATTTAATAAGTAGTATTATTTTTTTAAATCTTTTTAAGAATGATTACAAAATTCTATAACTTTTTTAGATTCAGAGATATGAATTTTTAAAAGTTGTAGCGTCGAGATATTGACGTCATTTTCCCTAGTTTTTAGCTTAAGTATTCGGTCGTGTGTCTGTAGCATTCTCGGATCAAAAAAGTTCATTAAGAAAAAATGTTATTAATATATTAAAATTAAATAATAAAATGTATATAACTTATATACTTGGATGTTAGTCGTCGCTCGCTCGTTCGTAAGACCAAATTTGTACTCCTCTGAAGGTAACGGAGCGATGCACACCAAATTTGGTACACATATTATTTGGCATCCCATTTGAATCCGCTCGCAGTATAAATCCAATCGCCCGTATACTTCCCGAGTTATAGGGCCCTTAATACTGCCCTTATAAAAATAATTGAAACACTTAAAAATTCTACTGAAAATTCTAAGATATTTTATGTCTACAAGATTTTTTCATTTTGTTAACCCAAAGCCCGAAAAAAATTCAATTAAATATTATAATTTTGAATTTTCAAATATGCACTAAAAAAATTTTTTTATCAATTTAATTTAAAATCTTTTTATATCTATAACATTTTTTCAAACTGTTAACCAAAAGGCCATAATTAAAAAGCACTGCTCGCAACGCATATTTTACCTAAAGGCGAGCTCTGCGCGTTGGTGCGTTTTACGCGTACCAAATCTTGTTATGTTTCCATTCGTCATATACTAATAATATGAATACGAAATAATTTCGCAGTAGTAAAAATAAGTAAATGCGCAATTTTTTTTTTTTCAGTCCTGGTTTCCAACGTTTTTGCAACGTATTAATGGACATGAACGCCGAAGAACGCAAAGCGTTCTTGCAGTTCACCACCGGATGCAGTTCTCTGCCGCCAGGCGGCCTCGCCAACCTTTACCCACGGCTGACGGTCGTGCGAAAAGTCGACGCCGGCGAGGGCTCGTACCCTTCGGTTAATACGTGTGTCCATTACCTAAAACTACCCGACTACCCCACGGAAGAGCTGCTCAGACAGAGACTATTGGCAGCCACCCGGGAAAAGGGTTTCCATCTTAATTAATCAATCAATCAATTGTGATTAATTAGTTTAATTATTATTAAAATGATGAGAGTAATTGTTTTTTTTTTTTTAGTAATCTATGTGTCTTCGTTTCTACTACTAAAAATAAATGTGCAACACTTTTGTTTATTTTGTTGGATGAATCGTGTACATTGTATATTTGATTACGTATAGAAATTTGTAATTTATAATTTTCAAGGCCTAAATTATATATTGTATATGCTTTAGTTCCTTTATTGTTTTGTTTAATCGGGTGGTAGACGAAGACATAAAATTGCTTTCACTAGCTGACAAATATAGTGATTTTTTTCTTAGGAAATTTAATATGACCAAATTTAATTGAATTAATAATTTAATTAATATATTTTTATTTCGATGCGTCGTGATTTATTTTCACGACTTATAATCTTGTGTATTTTTTTTTCTTATATATTTCTTTGTTTTTTTTTTCACACGAAATGTGAACTATGTGTGGGTGTCTTTTGGTTTATCTGTTTAATATTTTCCTCTTTTGTTTCGAATGTATCACACAATCTCTTGCGCTTACCCCTCCCCCCTCCGTTTTTATCTTTCAGCCATCAGTTTAGAATAGTCCTTAACAATAATGAAATAAATAAAAAAAATATACATCTAAAAGTTATATCTGTATGTATTTGATGTTAAGATATAAAAAAAATAATGTTATGAAAATAAAAACGAGTAGTTTAAAAATAACATATTTTAATCAGATAGTTTGCACGTTGTAATTGCACATTCTTCGATTACTCAACTTTTGTTATCAGCGCACTTTGATTTGTAATATTACCAGTTTCAATTACGTACACCGAAGCTTAGAATTGAAATGAATTCGTTTTCATTTATATATTTTTTACCAATTTATTTTTAAATTATATATATTTTATTATTTATGAAGCTTTAAAGCTAATTCTTATTAATTGTTTTAAATCAGAAAAGTTGGATATATACGTAGGTTTTCTTGACTTAAATATAATAAAGGAATTTTGATTACCAGGAAAAAAAAAACTTTTGGCCTAGTGATCTTTTCCCAATTGCAAAAATATGCAATTGATCAATTTTTAGTGAACGTTTTGTCTAAAATTTTGTATATCCGTATAATTTGCTTGAAGAGCAGCTAAGTTATCTTTCCCATGCCCCAATGCACGCTTATGCAACGGTTATTATATTATTTTAATATTGAAAAATCTCTTTTAAAAAAGCAATTTTGTACATTTCCGGACACCGTTGCATGAATTTAAAAATAAATTAATGTATTAGTTATGGAACAAATTAATATTCTATTTAATACAAATTAACATCTTTCCTTATTTGAGGGTCATTTTGGGGCAAATTAGTTAGGAAAATGTTTACAAACGCCCATGTGATATCCGTAAAATACGTAGATTAAATAAAATCACGTGATCAATGAGTTATCACAAAACAACGTCAAGTATAAAAAGAGGTCAAAGAACATTCGCTAGTTGTGCGGTGGCAAGTGAACAAGTCAAATATTTAGTTTCTGTTTTCCATCATTTATTTTAAGTGTTTCCACAAATATGGTATGTGTTATTTAGCGATTAAGACTATTACGATTACATTTGTATTACAATGTAAAATGGTAAGAATGATCGGGAATGTCAATGACATTGTGATGACCTAGACCTAGTCGGTTCTTTTCAAAAGCACTTGTTCGATAAAATCCTGGAAGAAGCTGTTATAAAATAATGGATATTTTATCTTTGAGCTTATTCTATAGGAGAAATTATTTTTCTAGCCATATTTTGTCGAATAGAAATAAAAACATGTCTCCTTAGTAGTAGACTACCCTTTTTCCATAATTAGGTAGACTACCCTTTTTCCATTCAAGTGTAACTGTACACACCTCTAACCCGTATTATGCCACAGTGCACAATAATTGTCTGAAGATGGCTAAAGCTATAATTTTCTACAAATTCATATATTGTTTGCATTATAAATTAATGTAAATGTTTGATTTAGGCCGAACCGATCCGTGTAGTAGTTACTGGCGCAGCCGGTCAAATCGCCTATTCCCTTTTATACCAAATCGCCAAAGGTGATGTCTTCGGTCATGACCAACCCCTCTGCCTTCATTTGTTGGACATCCCGCCAATGATGGGCGTCCTGGAAGGCGTCGTTATGGAACTAGCTGACTGTGCCTTGCCCCTTCTCCACGAAGTAATCCCAACCGCTGATCCAGCTGTCGCCTTCAAAGACATTTCCGCCGCATTCCTCGTCGGCTCAATGCCGCGCAAACAAGGCATGGAACGCAAAGAACTACTATCAGCAAACGTAAAAATCTTCAAAGCCCAAGGCGACGCATTAGACAAACACGCCAAAAAAGATGTTAAAGTCCTTGTCGTTGGCAACCCAGCGAACACGAACGCCCTCATTTGCTCAAAATATGCACCGTCTATCCCAAAAGAGAACTTTACCGCAATGACTCGCCTAGATCAAAATCGCGCCCAAAACCAGATCGCTGCAAAGGTATCAACCGCTGTTGCGAACGTTAAAAATGTTATAATCTGGGGGAACCACTCATCTACTCAATTCCCTGATGTGAAGCATGCTACAGTTGAAGTGAACAGCGCGACAATGTCTGTTGGAGATGTTTTAAGGGACGATGCTTGGCTTCGAGGACCTTTTGTAGGGATTGTCCAGAAACGCGGCGCTGCCGTTATTGAGGCCCGGAAAATGTCGTCGGCGTTGTCTGCGGCTAAAGCTGCTAGCGACCACATGAAAGATTGGTGGAATGGCACCCCTGCTGGCCGATTTGTTTCCATGGGAGTGGTTTCTGATGGAAGCTATGGAGTTCCTAAGGATATCGTCTTTTCTTTCCCAGTTTCCATTGAGAAGAAACAATGGAAAATTGTTGAAGGATTGCCTATGGATGATTTCTCCAAAAAGATGTTGCAGATCACTGCTGATGAGCTGCTTGAAGAACGCAAGGAAGCGATGGATGTTTGCGAATTGTGACTATCGAATAAATTGTGACTGAATTGAAATTGATAATTTTTTGTAATAAATATATGCAAAACTGTTTATTCTATGCACTAATTTTTGCTAATATGTATAGAGATGATATTAAAGTACTCTGTACTTTGTGACGCACACTTATATAATTTATATTTTTATTCAGAAACTGAAGAAGTTGTTCATTATTCTTATAATTTTTATTGCATTTTTGTTTTTCATAAGATGGATTTGGTATGTTGTATAATTTGTTTTAATTCGTTAAATAACAATATTTTCATTATTTTGTATTTATAAATAGCCGTTTTATAACTCCCACACTTCCATATTTTGGCCGCAAGTGCCTCATCGCTGATTGCTTAAATTTCGCGTGGTATAAAGCTTTTTACTTTCTTTTACGAAGTAATATGTACATCTCGAACGGATATACACGTTTTGACCTTCCCTGAATCGAATCTGACTATTTTCGGAATGACCTCTGTCTGTCTGTGTGTGTGTGAACGCTCTAAGGCCAAAACTGTCGAACGTAAAATTAACTTAAGACATGTGCCCTCCTATTTTTGAAAAGAATATTCAACCCCGGAAGTGCATGTTTACTCTATACATTTTTGTTTTATCTCCAATATCACTAGAACGGCTGCACTTACGGCAAAAATAGGTATGTTCATAATGAAAGCGATTAATATTTCGCACAACTTTTGTTTGAAACATTTCTTCAAAAAATGTACCAGTTGCGAGAAAAATGCTACATGAAACATTATAAATATGTTGTTTACGTTGCCATGGAGCATGTAGCTTATAAATCGGATCATCTGCTCATTTTGACAGGAAAACAAAATAGACTCTTATTAGATAAATGACATTTCAGAATATTTCTGTAGAGTATTGGTTAGTTTGACTGCTTGTTTTGTTTATATATATATATCTAGTGAAAACTGCGTACAGGAAAGTCGAGTGCAGGCCACTCAAGATATTTAAATTGGTTTTGGGGCGCAGTACCCTTAGGTAAATGATGTGTTTGTTCGTTTGTCCTGCACTCACTGTTCAGTTCATGATTTGCCTCCCACTTATAATGAAGAGCAAGAATGCACCTCCCACCATCATTTTGGTTGCGCAGAAGCTCACGGCGCACGACGGAGAAATACCCCTCCGCTTGTTGCGGCCGTCCTAGCTTGTTTCAGCAGTCTAATACAACGTTGATCAACGTTTGCGAAAATGCGAAGTCCATTTTGTTTTTAAAGTCACTTGCCTAAGAATTCACGTGGTTTTTCATATTAAAAACAAACTTTTATACAAATAAAATTAATACATTGTGTACAATGGCGGATGCTATGAAACAGACTGTGGCTACAATGCTAAAAGGCATAGAACGGTAATACGCGTACGTAACATTTAGGTTATTAGATCCTAAACGTATTTTATTTAGGTATAATCCAGATAATTTGCCTACTCTGGAGCGATACGTTGAGATTCAATCTCGCGAAAATGCGTACGATTTAGAAGCTAATTTGGCTGTGCTAAAATTGTATCAATTCAATCCAGCTCGTTTCAATATTGAGATTACCTCTCAAATATTATTGAAGGCTCTCACGAATTTTCCTCACACTGATTTCATTTTGTGTAAATGTTTATTAAATGAAAAACAGGTGAGTTTTATTAAAAAAAAAATTATATAAATAATTAATTTTTTGTTATTTTGTAGTTGGCTGAAGAGCCAATAAACCAGATAATGTATCTAGGTGATATTTTGGAGCAATGTGACTTCCAAGTCTTTTGGACGCGCATCCATTCGATGCCGGAGCTTGTGTCGAGGATTTCGGGCTTTTTAGATTCGATCCGAAAGTTTGTTTGTCACGTTGTTGGTATCACGTACCAGACAATTGACCACGCGCACTTGTCGCAACTTTTGGGCGATGTTGATGAGAAAACGTTGATGCTGTGGGTGAAGAAGTACCAATGGAAAGAAGATGGTTCGCTTATTTTTATCGCGAATCAAGAAGAGTTAATCAAAACTAAGAATATTAGCGAGAAAATCGATTTTGAGAATGTTGGGGCTATTATGGCATCTTGTCGTTAAAAAAAAAAAAGAAAATATTAATAAAACTTTTTAATAATAAAGAATATTCTTAATAGCATTACAAATACCTATACCGTGACGGGTTATAAAAAAAAAACTAAATAAATATAAAATCCGATTTCTTTTAAACAAGATTCGGTACGCACCGATGCGTCCAGCTCGCGTTTTGGATAGAATCAGCAAAAAACAAGTAGCGAGCATAACAAAAACGAATATTGTAATGCAATATATTGCTGGTTAGATTAATTAATCTAGCCAGCAATAGATGACATCACACTATATTTTTAGGGTTTTTGGGCTTAAAATCTGAAAATATGAAAAAATGTTGGATATAAACAGTCTAACAATTATTTGTAGATTTCTATATACAAAAATATCTGGAGTGGCCTGCACTCAACTTTCTTTTATGGAGTTTTTACTAGATATATGTATATATATAACCAAACCCATCAAACTAACCAATACTCTACAGAAATATTCTGAAATGTCATTTATCTAATTGAGACTATTTTGCGTTCTACACACACACACACACTTACTCACATACATTTCTGGGTAATTATATATTTGATATATATATATATATATATCAAACAATTATTTGTAAATTTTTATATACAAAAATATCTGGAGTGGCCTCCACTCGACTTTCTTTTATGGAGTTTTCACTAGATATATGTATATATATATATATATATATATATATATATATATATATATATATATATATATATATATATATATAACCAAAACCAGCTATCAAACTAACCAATACTCTACAGAAATATTCTGAAATGTCATTTATCTAATTGAGACTATTTTGCGTTCTACACACACACACACACTTACTCACATACATTTCAGGGGAATTATATTAATGATATATATATATATATATATATCACAATTATTTGTAGATTTTTATATACAAAAATATCTGGAGTGGCCTGAACTCGACTTTCTTTTATGGAGTTTTCCCTAGATATAGATATATATATATATGTCATTTATCTAATTGAGTCTATTTTGCGTTCTACACACACTTACTCACATACATTTCTGGGTAATTATGATATATATATATATATATATATATATATATATATATATATATATATATATATATATATATATATATATATATATATATATATAAATATATTAAATTGTATTGGTTTAAGCACCAACATCACCAGCTCTCCTTAAGGTAAATTTAAATAATAAATAAGCAAGTTTCCAGTTCATAATAAAATATTTTTCAAATTTTCAATAATGCCTGCAATTCCTATAGTAAAAGAGCTATTCTATTTAAAATATTAGGTGCACTAATTGAGCAGTCGTACTATAGGTAGCAAATTTTGTTAAAATCGGTCGTGTACCTTCAGCAGGAATGCCCAAATATGTGAAATATATACATTTTCGAAATAATGAATACGACATAAATAATATAGCTCTTGTATATACTGTATAGTGCAACGATTGTATCGTTTTTCAAAACACATTCTCCGATTATAACATTTTTAAGAGTAAATATCGTGATATCACATATTTCTACTTAATATAAACAAAAACAATCTTTATTTAGCTATTACTATTTAAACATTAAATTTCATTTTTACAAATGTATCATACCGAAACATTTACGTAATATATAAATTTGATTATGATGTAGGCGTGCCACTTGCAAAACGCATGCAAATCTGTTGTTTTGTCTATACGCGTGTGTTTCATGTCAAAACACGTATTGTTTAGTGTGATTTTCAAATAGTTTAATTGTTAAAGTAACGAAAAGACGGGTGTGTGCTTTTTGATTTGACCGAAAGATGCCATTACATGTGTGTGTGTCCCGGCGTCAATATGGTGGTGTCTCACCTGTCAAATACGCGAACGCGATTGTTATTAAAATGTAACGCCGGGTGTTGTTGCGTTATTAATTAACAATAATGTCGAGGTGTGCCAAAATTGTAACAGCAGTATTTTTAATTATAGCGTGCGGAATTTGCTTAAGTAGACTATTTAATATATTGTGGGTGAAAATTCATTCGGAACAAACCACCGATTTAGACGTTTGGCTAAATGTTGTCCAACTCCTGCATTACAAGCAAGTGTTCCAGGATGCAGGTTCGTACTTGTACACATATTTTTACACTAACACAAATATACAACTTTTACATCAAATTAAGTATAATTTCTATGGAAATTTACTTTGTTTATTAAAAAAAAATGTGTTTAGGTTTATATTGTTATTTTAATACACCATTTAGCGTTATATTAATACTGTTTTATGTGTTTTAAACTGTATAAATGCATATAACCTCATATTGTTGGCACAACGTGTATAAATGTATAAACAATTTTGCTAACAACCTGTTACTGCGATTGTAAACATGCATTATTAATCAAGATATATATATAAAAATATAATTTCTGATCAAAACATGCAATCTAGTTTAGGAGGTTAAATTTTAAATCAATATGTAACCAATATATGTTACAGCCCCTTACTAGGGCAAAACATTAAATAAGTAACTTATTTTCGATTTAAACCATTGTTTCTGCTCAATTAGAGAAATATTTCCGAAATATAATTTGGTTAAGCGTTAAATAAATATATGTTCTTAAATTTTAATTAAAAATTAATGTAATGTAATCGCGTGATACTACCAAATTAAATACTAATATTTACGCAGAGTTTATCAGTTTAATTATATGAAATATTACTCATCTCCCCGGTTACAAAATAATAATTACTGTTATATAAACGTTATTAACGTATTAATCTATGTACTTTGCATGTTTTTACTTTCTTTTACGAAGTAATAAGTATTGTAATCATGAAATATTTCGTACTCGAAATTTCAACGGATATATATATATATATGTTTTGAGCTTCCCTGAATCGAATGTGACTATTTTCGGAATGACGTCTGTGTGTCTGTGAACACTCTAGGGCCAAAACTGTCGAACGAAAAATTATGAAACTTCAAACTTAAGACTTATGCCCTAGATGTGCACGTCCTATTTTTGAAAAGAATATTCAAACCGCTGGTGCATGTTTACTCTATACATTTTTGTTCTATCTCCAATATCACTAGAACGGCTACACTTACAGCAAAAATAGTTATGTTCATAATGAAAGATATTAATATTTCGCACAACTTTTGTTTGAAACATTTCTTCAAAAAATGTACCAGTTGCGAGAAAAATGCTACATGAAACATTATAAATATGTTGTTTACGTTGCCATGGATTCGCATGTAGCTTATAAAATCGGATCATCTGCTATTTTGACCGGATAACAAAATAGACTCTATTAGATAAATGACATTTCAGGATATTTCTGTAGAGTATTGGTTAGTTTGATAGCTGGTTTTGGTTATATATATATATAGTAAATGGAAGTCGAGTGCAGGCCACTCCAGATATTTTATTATACGAATGTATATGTAATGTAATAACGGAAATACACGTTTTGAGTGTATCTCTGAATCGTTTCCGACTATTTTCGGAATTATTCCTGATTTGTCCAAAAATACTTTATCATGTTTTTGGACGTTGCATATATTATTCCTTTGTACGTTTCCTTTATTAATTTTTGGAATCTTTAAACTATAATAATCTTGATTTTTGAACATTGCACGCTATTCCCTTGTACTCCGTTATTTATTTTGGTGTATTTACATATCGTTATATCTAACTTTAATTACCAGAAAACAAAGGTAACCTAATCTTAAGTATGCTATTACGGCAGTTTCCTTATGTACTTAATATTATCATATGCATGAGCTTGCGGTCCTAGCTTCGCATCCTGATCGATATTACCCCACAGAACGCGAGATATAAAAGAAATCTTTATCCGCATAACGACTTTTCGCATTATAGATACTGATATATATTTTATTTATGATCTTGATGATGGCATTTTTTTTGCCAATGGCATTAACTTTCAACGATTTTTAATTAATTGGTATTATTAATATTTTTACTTTTTTATACAAATGTATAAGTATAGTAAATTTCGAACTAGGGATTTTAACGGAAATACACGATTTGACCATTCCCGAGCTCAATCGACCGATCACCACAGCTCTTTTGTCCATTCTGTACGACCAGCTAAAAAGTCATCTGAAGAATGTGTTAATAATATGAAAAATCTTGTAGACATAAAATATCTTAGAATTAGTAATAGAATTTTTGAGTGTTTTAATTTTTTTTAATGGCAGTATTAAGAGGAGCTTCAAATTTTGGGGGCCTATAACTCTGGAAGTATACGGGCGATTGGATTTAAACTGCGAGCGGATTCAAATGGGATGCCAAATAATATGTGTACCAAATTTGGTGTGAATCGCTCCGGTACCTTCAGAGGAGTAGAGGGCACAAAATTGGTCTTACGAGCAACGACTAACATCCAGTCATATATATTTTTGGATTCAGGGCGACGAGACAAACACTTTTTGTTAAGGAAATTGTTTAATCCGACTGATTGCTTTAGGTACTTCGTACAGCTAACAACTGTTCTGAATATTTTACTCGTAGGTATATTATTGTATCAACAAGATTTGAATTGCAAATATTAACTTGCAAATAAGTTAAGTACCATTGTGTTTGTCTGACATTCTCTCAGTATAATATTACTAATAACATGTACATTAAACTTTCGGTACAAATAACTCGAATTACAGCACAAATATAGCTGTCAGATGCAGTACAGTCAGAGGCTCAGAGAGCGCGTGTGGCAGTGACACACTAAATTTATTTACTCGCAACAAAATTCGCGGACGACTTCCGAAGTTCCCGGCCGCACACACTTCAGAGTGCATAACTGTAAAAACGTTATTCTTTTTTTGTTTGTTTTTTTTTTTACCTTACAAACAATGTGTCACGCGTTGTGCCCCAACGGGGAGTCACAACACCAAGACCGTTTAAATCCCAGTGAAAAGTGGTTAAAAATAATATTTCTTTCATGCATTATTTAACATTTACTGATCTATACGATGACTGTAACTGTTTTATACACCTTACAGAAGATATACCTTAGGCAAAATTTGAAATTCAAATTTCTACTGTCTTTGAATGCATAAGTTGATAAAGGAGAAAATGTAGAATATTTTCAGACTTATACGTATACGAAAAGAATGAATGTTATTTTGTAGCATAGGCACAGGCACCTAGGACGTCAGTTCGCCTTATAACAATTGTAAATGTGTCTCACCGCTCATAGCGCATTTAAAAATAATTTATTATAGTCTGCGGCCACAATCTGGAAAACCGAGACAAGCATTTTTTGTTAAGGACATTTTTTGATCCGAATTTTTAAAAATGTTTAGTCCATATGTCATATTTTCCATTATACAGTCGTCACATCTGAATTCGCACTCAATCCAAAAATACGACTAGGTCATTTTTCATCGCTCCGCATTTATATAGACCATTCAATCACCCATCCATTGAACATTCCCAGCAATGGGGTTCTTACTTCACAAGTGACAGCACCGCTGATAGCACGAGCCTCCGCAGCAGCAGCAGGACGAGGGGAGCAGGCACGAGTTAACGGGATGGGGATGAAAGTCCTGTTCGGGAGCGGGAGAGTGAAGGAGTTCCAAGAGATTAGATGGGGAGCATGCGCGAACTAGTGCCAGAGAGTTGAACCCGGAGCTCGGTGGCCCGGGGTCGATTCCCCAATTATGATCACACACCGTACTGCCATAAAACAGACACAAATGCTCATCAATACTTATCGAATAAACCATTACCATTTATTCCGAGCTGTAACAATGATGGACAGAAGACAGCGGATAGCGAATTTAACTATTACGTTGTTCGCGCGCCCGTCTTTGTTTGTGATCAGTCGACTGGGAGTGCACGTGGAGATATCCCTGACGCTGGAAGCTTTTATAGGAATCCGCATAGAGCAATTGACTTGTAAAAAGTGTCGGGGGGGCATTATGCGCATGCAGTAAAAAGTAGACTGTGATACGTCACTTTTTCATTTGCCATTTTGTACATTAAAATAAAGTACTATATTTAGAACACTAGTTCATATACAGGAGAAACTAAATGGACAGTAATAAAAGAAGTAATCATGCATATTTTCAAGCCGGAGATTAACAAAATAGTAGCACTACACGTAATATACGAGGGCTGTCCGACAAGTACTTAGCCTCACCGGCCTATGGCGCCACTGTCGCAAGAGACATAACCTATTGTGTAGTACATTATCTTAGACGGCTACTGTTAATTTCAGTCGAATCGGACTCGTAGTTTTGATTTGACCGCGTGTGCAAGCAGGAGTATCCGCAGATTTTAGAAAAATGGAGAAAGAGCAATATCGGTCGGTGATTCGATTCTTGTTTTTGGAAGGGAAATCCTGCAGAAACTCTTTCGGATTGCGCTTAAACAGCGTCAAACACTGCTCTGAAGTGGTCTCACGTATGCGCTTGTTGTCCAGAGTGAGAAAACGCGGCACCCCTCGCGCCGACAGCTTTCTCATGCCCAAAATTTCATTGTTACAAGCACAACCTAACACTATAGCTGTCTTGTACTGCTGTACGACGACCTAAAAGTAAACTTTCCCTCGCTTTAAACTTAGATATACTGTGGTAAATAATACAGTATAATATTTGTATTTTGTACATACACACAGACACACAGAGACGTCAGAATAGAAATGGAGTGGATTCAGGGACGCATAAATCTCGGGTGTTCGAAATGTTTCATGGTTACACAATACTTCCGTTAGTACAACGTCTAAGATATTTTTAGTGAAATAATGTATAGGTTTAACATGTTACGAGTTGAACGAAGCGGGAAAAAGGTTGTAACAATCAGAACATTTGGTGGGACTGGGAAGTAGTTAGGGCGAAATACGGTGGAGTCGTTGTGCTAGTTGCTGAGTAGGGCGGCGTGCATCACGTTACACGAGATTCAATGTTCAATGCGCGAATGCTGCATTTAACAGAGAGTGATTTATCGTTGTGTATGTAGCAAGCATTATAATCAAATGGGCCATTGTCAAAGTGAAAATTAAACGGACTTTCATGATAATTAATCCATTATACGATGCGGCTCTAATGCCACCACTGCCTGAAACACGAATTACATCACACATTCGACACTTGCCAAGATGCCAAACTAGTGAATATTTTAGGCGACGATTGAAACATTTTCTACGCTGGACTGTAAATCTTACGAATTCAAAAGAATCTATTTCGATTCCATTTTAAAGCAAATGGCGAAATCACAATTGTAATTGTAACATTAATCTACATTGGAGGGGCTTATTCAATTGTTTTTATTTACCAACTAGGGTAACCTGTAGGCACTATGTGCCCATATCATATACAGAATACTCACTCCTCACTGATTCATCTACCTAATTGGATAATTTGAATGGGTGGCGTATTTCCATGTTTTTTTTTTTTTAATGAATGGAACACGTAAATAAAGCATTAGCAACTGGCAAGGTGTGTATAATTGTGGTGGAATAAAGTATAGGTATATGGTTCCATAAAACGTGGTGTGTGTGTTTGAGACAGTTATAAATTCTGCGCCATAAAACACGGCAAAGACGTCGTCGGTGCACCCAACTTTCTTTTCGTTTTCTTCTTGTTTTACGGTCGCGTGGGCTGGGGTAGCAGAAGTGGGATAAGACAGACAAAAGATTGCCCCACGTTCACCCCCCCGCCCACCGCACGGCATTGTTCACATTTCAGAATAAAGCGGGAAGATATTGTCATTGAATTGGAAAACCTTTTTTTTATGCATCAAGAAAAACGATTGAGATGCTCGTATAGAGATGCTTTAGAGGTCTTTTGATTTCCGTATTTTTATCACGGTAATTCTAGTTTTATTTGTTTTATTTATATGGGAAGCCATTTTTTTTTTTTGTTATTTGAAGTTCGCTGTGTGACTGGTACGTTTTATTACAAAAACAGTCAAGATAAAAATATGAAAGTTTGGTTGTTTTTCTCAGGAAATGCAGTAAGTTATTTATAATATTTTATTTCCACGTTTCATCGTTTCGACACTACATGTCTGTTATGGGCAACATAAGCCGTTTTTATAAAATGTAATACAAACTCACTTGAAATATTTAGTAACTTTGGGTACTAATATGAAAATATATCTTAGCAAATTACTTTTTGATTGTTGATCTTTTATATGTTTCAATGTGAAAGTAACTATTTATAATTTATTTTATAATACGACCTTGAAATTTTAATGAAAATATCCGTTTTGAGGATCCCTGATTCAATTTATTAATTGAATAGTTTCTCAATGACGTCTATGCGTGTTTGTGTATGTGTGTGTCTATGTGTGAACGCTCTGCTGTAATACCATTGAATATATAAGTATGATGTTTTGAATTTAAGATTTATATACGTTATATATAAAAGTAAATCACAAAATAAATCGACCTCAAAATGGAAAATGGAAATATTCGTTATGAGGATCCCTGATTCAATTTATTACTAATATAATTACCTAGAAATGTATGTATGTGTAGAACCCTTTCTTTTTGTAAAAATACAAATTGGTATAGACGGCGATCGAACTCACGATCTACAGGGTGGAAGGCAAGTCTCTTAACCACTGCGCCATGGCGACTGCTAATAATGTTATTAAAAATAAACAATCTCTACGATTCTGAAGTTCAGTCTGCTTTGAAATAGACAAAAACGAATCAAACGTCAGAATGAAATGTTTTGTGATAAATCTTCAATTAATTTGATGTATTTAGTGTGTTGTGTACTTTACACATAGTGGCATTTGCTATATTATATTGATATTGTATGTCAATGAGAAATATAAATAATTGTTAGTTAATAAAATTAAGTTTTATTTATTCTAATATGAAGTTTGTGAGTGTCGCTATTTTAAGCATTTATGTTAAAATGACCGACCAAAGAACAAATATAAATAAAAGTGCTACCACACGTGGGCGCGTCAAAAACGGTATTTCAATGTGCATTAGTGACATACGAGTTACGGAAACATTGAATTCTAAATCTTAAGTTTAAGAGGAGTAACATATTATGCAATTTTTAAGTATTTAATATGAAATAAGTGCATAGTATTGCCTGTTCTGTATACCATATGGGCACATGGGCACAATCTTCAATAATTTGATGATTTGAAGTGTATTTAGTGTGTTGTCTACTTTACACAGAGTGGCATCTGCTATATTATATTGATATTGTATGTCAATGAGAAAATTACATGAGAATTCGCCATCAGTCAAAACTGAACTATGTTCTGTATACCATATGGGCACATGGTGCCCACGGGTGACCCTAGTTAATTGAATAGTTTCTCAATAACGCCTATGCGTGATTGTGTGTGTGAACACTCTCCTGTAATATCATTGAATATATAAATATGATGTTTTGAATTTGAAAACCTCATATTTTTGAAACGGATATTTTAACCGAATTATTAAAATTATTAATTAGAAGTAATTGAAAAGTATTGTTAAAATTAAAGACATTATTAAGAAACTAGTCAAATTATACTCTGTGGACCTAGAAACGGCTATATTCGTTAAAATCTCGCAGTCTATAATTTACATGATCCCAATACGTTATTTATGAGGAAATAGAAATTATATTTAGTATAAAATAAGATATTGCATTTCCTAATAAGCAAAATCCTCTTTCTTAAATTTCTTTTTGTAATGTTTCCTACGTGCAAAAAAATAAAAACAGGTAAATCACCGTCCGGTAAAAAGCAGAATATATGCATTTATATTTGGAATCGTGGACTTTCGCCCTCATTAATGTTCTTAACCAGTTTCATTTTTATGACTTTCCATTTTATGAGAAAAAACTCGTTACCGTGCCGCAGTTTCCCGCTCGGCAAACTCCGGCCGCGTTCGGGGCGCCTCCACACAACGGCACCGAACCGACAGAGTTCAGCTTCAGTTGTTCATCTGATCTCGGTGCACGATTACCGGT
Source organism: Leistus spinibarbis (assembly GCA_933228885.1). Classification (NCBI taxonomy): domain Eukaryota; kingdom Metazoa; phylum Arthropoda; class Insecta; order Coleoptera; family Carabidae; genus Leistus; species Leistus spinibarbis. The sequence goes on along the minus strand of OW121801.1, from coordinate 6,366,315 downwards.
TCATTTTTAAACCGGTTACCGGTTGTGCTCTTTCTGTCCACCACCCCCCCCCCTATTCAACCCTGCGCCCGCGTAATAGTCCGTCCTTAACCAACAAACATGTGTTTGCAAGTTGCTGCTAATAAGCAAGCCAAGATTTATAATCATGTCGAATGCGAGCGCACCCAGATAAAATGTGATCCAAATAAAGTGATGTGCTCCTCAAATGCGCTCGGTCTCATCTGTGTTTGAAATTATATATATTTTGTTTTTGTTGATATTTGCGATTGGTTGAAGTTTGCTGTTGCTTATTTTGTTGACGTATTTGATTCGATTGCTTTTTGTTTGTCTGTGTGTGTCTCTTTTGTTATTGTTGTTCTTGTTGATTGGTCGACGCAATGTGGACAGGAGAAACAGAAATTTGCTCAATTGGAATGACTATGCAACCGTCCTCAACCGTCTCATCAGGTTAGTCCAAAAGACAAAACAAATCACATTTCTATTAAATCTTTCCGCAGAAAATCCTGATTGTTTTCAAAACATTGGAATATCGAACTGCATTAAATCCAAAATTACGATTTTCAAACCATTGTAATTTAACAACATTACTTTTACAATTAGTCTTATTATTTACTTATTTAGACATTTTACCCCAGAAACTTACCCTACGTAGTCATAGAATAAATTAGTGCTATAACGACATATTTAGATATAAATAAACCTAGTCTTAAAATTTACTAAGAAACGGATTCCAGCTTACTTAAGAAAAATAATATTAAAAAGGTGAACATAGAATTAATTCGTGGACAATGACATATTAAGGCAGCGTTCACTCAAGATTAGTGCGAATTAGTTACGAACTGTCAAGGATTGTTCACAGCGATACAATCAGTAATTAAACTTAAAAATTATAAGTAATAATTCCAGTTTGCCTTATGACATACAAAGTTAACGTTCACAGCAACAAAATTTATCATAAATTGTGTTGCTTGGAATGTTAACATTGTTTGTCATAATACAAACTAGATTATTATTTGTGATTTTCTAAGCTTAATTACTAATTGTTTCGCTGTGAACAATCCTTCACTTATGTTTAATAGTAACTGGACTAAGTTGGGAATGATGGAACTGAGAGCGTATAGACAAACTTTTACCCCCTCATTAATGCACTGCAACTACACTAATCTTATGTAAGCGATACTTAAGAGGTAAGTTCTCACTAAGGATTACGACATATATATATATATATATATATATTTTTTTTTTTTTTTTCTAGAACTTCGTATTACTAAGAATATAAAAAAGATTAAATCAGTGCACGTAGCATAAATTGGCGCGATAACACCGACGTATAAAGACGTAATTTTTCACAAGGGATTCCACGTTTTTTAATGAAAATATGTTTACAACAGCTTTTAAATTAAATCACAAAGTTCGTTTTCAAAGAAAACAACAAACATAAAAGAAATGGGGACATAACAATGACGAAGATATAATTTCTCACAAGGAATTTAATATTTTTTTGATGAAAATATTTTTATATTATTTTTAAATTAAATCTCAAAACTTCATAATACTAAGAAAACAAGTATAAAAAGTGGACACATAGGATAAATGGCGCTATAAAAACGACGTATAGAGACGAAATTTCTCGGAAAGTATTCAAGATTTTTTAATGAAAATACTTTTGAGTTAAGACATTGTTTAATAAGAAGAAGATTCTAGCAACGTGGACATAGACTAAATTGGCGCTGAAATACAAGCAGATTGAGAAAAAATAGTATATTCAAGATTTTTGAAATGAAAATACTTATATGTTATCAGCTTTAGAGTTAAGACATTGTTTAATAAGACGAAGATTCTAGAAAAGTGGACATAGACTAAATTTACCCTGAAATACGGGCATATTGAGAAAAAAATAGTATATTCAAGATTTTTGAATGAAAATACTTTTATGTTATCAGCTTCTGAGTTAAGACATTGTTTAATAAGAAGAAGATTCTAGAAACGTGGACATAGACTAAATTAGCGCTGAAATACGGGCAGGTTGAGAAAAAAATAGTATATTCAAGATTTTTGAATGAAAATACTTTTATGTTATCAGCTTTAGAGTTAAGACATTGTTTAATAAGAAGAAGTATCTAGAAAAGTGGACATAGACTAAATTGGCGCTGAAATACCGGCAGATTGAGAAAAAAATAGTATATTCAAGATTTTTGAATAAAAATACATTTATGTTATCAGCTTTTGAGTTAAGACATTGTTTAATAAGAAGAAGTATCTAGAAAAGTGGACATAGACTAAATTGGCGCTGAAATACGGGCAGATTGAGAAAAAAATAGTATATTCAAGATTTTTGAAAGAAAATACTTTTATGTTATCAGCTTTAGAGTTAAGACATTGTTTAATAAGAAGAAGTATCTAGAAAAGTGGACATAGACTAAATTGGCGCTGAAATACCGGCAGATTGAGAAAAAAATAGTATATTCAAGATTTTTGAATAAAAATACATTTATGTTATCAGCTTTTGAGTTAAGACATTGTTTAATAAGAAGAAGAATCTAGAAAAGTGGGCATAGACTAAATTGGCGCTGAAATACGGGCAGATTGAGAAAAAATAGTATATTCAAGATTTTTGAATGAAAATACTTTTATGTTATCAGCTTTTGAGTTAAGACATTGTTTAATAAGAAGAAGAATCTAGAAAAGTGGGCATAGACTAAATTGGCGCTGAAATACGGGCAGATTGAGAAAAAATAGTATATTCAAGATTTTTGAATGAAAATACTTTTATGTTATCAGCTTTTGAGTTAAGACATTGTTTAATAAGAAGAAAATTCTAGAAAAGTAGAAATAGACTAAATTGGCGCTGAAATACGGGCAGATTGAGAAAAAATAGTATATTCAAGATTTTTGAATGAAAATACTTTTATGTTATCAGCTTTTGAGTTAAAAAAAATAGAAGATTCTAGAAAAATGGACTAAATTGGCGCTGAAATACATATTGAGAGGAAATTTCGCGTAGGTGTGAAGTTTCCTTTTATTTATTCGCAACTGCCACCATTTTTCATGTATATTACGTTCGGTTGAAAAAAAACTTTGTTTTTAAAGTATAATCGAAATAAGTTGTTTTGTTTGCGACTGAAAATGGAAAGGTCTATAATTCAGTGAGGCCAACAACACCACCTCAGCACGTCGATAAAGTACATGATTCTAAACTGAAAACAGAGCTGAGCCATCCGATCCGCATAGAATAAATAAAATAGGAAATCAGTGTGTGTAGTAGCACGAAAGTGGCCAGATTTATGACCTATCGAAACTTCTCTCCCTACACCGATAAAAGATTGCGCCAATCGGCCCGCTTCCCACACACACAGCCGTTGTCTACTTATTTTCCGGGTGTAAACAACTTCTCACACTCTATCATTTAAATATATATATATACAACTCTAACTACCAACAAAACTAAATCAATAAAGGAGCATTCACATAAACGAACAAAATTAAAGTTCATCTCTGGCCGTTGTAAAGGTGACAGTTAATCAACAGGGGCCTTGTTTTATAAAGGGCTGCTCAATTCCGTTGGGTATAAACCCGATTATACCCAGTGTGGTGCTCAATTTGAGCATAACACGTCACGATACCGATATACCTGCCGTTGTTGCCTGAATGCGATGTGATAATATATATACGTAAAGTCCATATATATATATATATATATATATTTCTATTCCCTCACGAATATCGGTTCATCATCTATTATTAAAGTATCGATTCGTTAACCAATGTGTGTTTATAAACAGTTATTGGAATATTTCGGTATCGATAAGAGAATATAACTCACACATATCTCTAAATGTGTATCGCTCACTAATTTTATTTGCACACTGAAACGATTCGAAATATAATCTATAAATAGAGAAAATTTCTTACGAATTTAATTGGTTTTAATGTAAATATCGGTTTTCTATTTACTTACTACTGTTTTATTATCTTAGTAACGGCTCGTATTTGAGAAGAAGAGAAACCTTATAAAAGTCTTATATTCTTCTTATTTCTGTTTTAGAAAGTTTTCTCATAAAATCTGTTGTGGCTTACACTTGCCTTAGTTTTTACTATATAGATAATAATACTTTATAGTGTGTTAAATCCATACAAATGAAACTGGTTTGCTTCTAAGATACTTAATAATAAGAAAACTGGAGTGGTCTTCACTCGCCTTTTCTTATACTAGCTATTTTATATAATATTACATTATTTTGTTCTAAATGCATGCTATATATATATATATATATATATATATATATATATATATATATATATATATATATATAAATATATTTATATATATATATATATATATATATATATATATATATATATATATATATACACATATAAAAAAGTAAACAAGTTTAGGTACAACGCATCTATGCGTCCGGCTCGCTTTATAATTAATTGTAAATGTTTTTAATTATTATAGCCTTTTGGTTAACAATTCGAAAAAATATTATATATATATATATAAAAAGTCTTAAAATTCTTTGTAGATTATTTTGGTATAAAATAAAATTTTAGTGCATATTTTAAAATTCAATATTATTTAATATTTTTTAATGGCCTTTGGATTAACAATATGAAGAAATCATGTAGAAATAAAATATCTTAAAATTATTAGTAGAATTTTTGAGAGTTTTAATTATTTTTCTAATGGCAGCATTAAGGGGGGCTCCAAATTTTGGGGCCCTATAACTCGGAAAGTATACAGGCGATTGGATTTAAACTGCGAGCGGATTCAAATGGGATGCTAAATAATATGTATACCAAATTTGGTGTGAATCGCTCCGGTACCTTCAGAGGAGTAGAAAGCACAAATTTGGTCTTACGAACGACGTCTAACATCCAAGTATATAAGTTATATATATTTTTTTTGGATTCAGGGCGACAAGACAAACACTTTTTGATCCGAGAATGCTACAGACACACGACCGAATGCTTTAGCTTCTAAAGCTAAAAATGCCACAATTATACAATAAAATCCTACAATTGTACAATTGTGTATAGTTTTCCTACAAACTTGTGTCTATTTTAAGTGTATTATTTTTCAAGGTTCTTTGAAGATCTAAAATATTAACGCTCAGCAATTCTGGAACGACTTGAAATTTTTCGTGAAGTGTAAATTTATTATTTATCTTGTAATTTAGTGTGAGAGGGCTGTGTGTAAACATAGGAGCACCATCTTAAGCTCCGTGCTCCATTTGACGTCTCTTTTGAAATGGCGTTGGTTTTTTGAACAACGTCCTTAACGCCAAGACGGCTACACGCCGGTGTCGAGGGCGCCTCGAGAGTCATCTTTAAACATTAAACATACAATTCAACTTGCTTAACATGTCCTGGCGCAACGTGTCAAATTCCCAGTTGTATTACCCAAATAATACCGGGGCTGCAGATTGAATATTTTATTTAATGAAGTTTACCATCATTTATAACTCACTCTGGTAATGGTTCCGTAAATCATCTACAGGTCAACATATTTGCTCAGCTAAAACAGTAAATTTTATTTTGCTTATTTACTAAGAAAATACATAAGACAAATTGATACAAATTCGTCTGGAATATTTGGTAGCTATAGATATTATATAATGTGGAATATTTATATTATTTATCAACAGTACAAAACGAGAGAGATAGTAATATTCTGATCAAAGTTTTATTAAATATATTTAATACTTTCTTTTACAAAGTAATAAGTAAGTATTGTAATCATGAAAAAGTTCGAACTCGAGATTTCAGCGGATCTTCCCTGAATCGAATGTGACTATTTTCGGAATGACGTCTGTCTGTGTGTCTGTGAACGCTCTAGGGCCAAAACTGTCGAACGTAAAATTATGAAACTTCAAACTTAAGACTTATGCCCTAGATGTGCACCTCCTATTTTTGAAAAGAATATTCAAACCGGAAGTGCGCATGTTTACTCTATACATTTTTTGTTCTATCTCCAATATCACTAGAACGGCTACACTTACGGCAAATATAGTTACGTTCATAATGAAAGATATTAATATTTCGCACAACTTTTGTTTGAAACATTTCTTCATAAATTGTATCAGTTATGAGATAACTGCTACGAAAAAACTCAAATATCTTATTTACGTTGCCATAGTGATACGTACACTTGTGACAAATTTTATTATTTTTAAATCGGATCAACCATGAGTTACATCATTTGTTTCTTGTTTATTGAAAACAAACAAGCATTACATTGACAGTTATCTGTTTGAATTAATATTTTAAATATTGATTTCTTATTAGAAAAAATTGTATCAGGTAAATTATTATAGAATCAATTTATATTATATATTTGCTAACATAATGAAATAACAATTTCAGAGTTTTACTGTGGAGTTTGAAAGTTTAAGAGTGAATACGATAAGTACTTCAAATACAGATCCATTATAAATTGGTATAATTATCCAGTTATTATTAAGTTATAGTAATTTGAATTGAATTTTAATTTCATATTGGTCAGCAAAAGATTTTGTTATCACTTAATAATAATTATTATTATTTGCGCCTGTTTTTGCCAGGGAAACAAAATAGACATTTCAGAATATTCCTGTAGAGTATTGGTTAGTTTGACCGTTTGTTAGGGATATATATGTATATTAATATCTATCTATTGAAAACTACGTAAAAGAAAGTTGAGTGCAGGCCACTCCAGATATTTTAAATATAAATTAGATGCGTTTCAAGACACCTTAGGGCAAAAAGTTTACTCTGTTCCTTACAAGGTCATATGCAAAATTATATTTTTCGTTTGTGAACGGTTTTAAATTTCATAAACTTTTCTCGCCTCACCTAACTAAAAATAGATTGGATTTTAGTAAAACGAATTTTCCCCCTATTTAAAGTTACCAAGAGTTAAAATATAACAACTTATTTACTTTCTACGAATATATATATGAGGAATTATATAATATAAAATATTTATTAACATAAGAATAATCGTCATTACAGAAATAAAAATTACGAAAACACCGTAGAACAATTCAATATTCTGAAATGCCGCTGTTTATTTTATATTATTAAAAAATGTCCACAAACTAAAAATACAGTAAAATGAATATAATTCCAATGTTGAAACAGTGTTCGATAAAAAACGCAGTTAAAATCAGTTTAGCGTTAACCCGTATATACGTCTATAACAATGTTTTTCTTTCGTTTTGCGTTTGAAATGGCATCGGCGTGCGTGTGTTTGCAATTAAATTCTAACCATGCCAACTGACCCATTGTTTCCCCATTATATCATATCATGCGACTAGGGCTAAAACAGCTGAAATTTATCACCAATTTTTCAGTGCTTTCAGCGCAAATATTAATTTCAAATTGCAAATCTAGTTTCAATCATTTATCATATTCCACATGGATTGGTTACGCCTCATAGACACACACGCAGACAAATTCTCAATTTGCTATATATATATATATAGGACATAATGTGAATGAACGATATTTAACTGGGTGACTGTATCAAAAATTCTTTTTCTCCAAGTTTCTATGATTGGAAATGAATCAAAGTGATTGCAAATGTATTGGAATTACATTATGCATCGCTGCTCTGGAACTTTTAATCAAAATGATTTATTGAACTTTTCGATTATTATACTGGGTATATTTTAATACGGAATTATTTTTACTTTTTTGGGTGTGGAGAGCTTTCAAATATAATAGAATAAGGTGTAAAATTGATTGAAAACGATGGGGAAAACTTGCCACAAAGACGATAATGCCTCGAAATTTGAGTTGGCAACTTTTTACTTTGATAATTGTTCGTCTACCGCAATAAATCACGAGATATTTTAACTTTAATATTACAGCACTTTAGTGAACATGCGAACTAGTCATTTCGTTAAATTGTTCATAATTATACTTATACTTATAAAAAGTATGAATCAACTCACATGCGTAATTCGTCTTTTTTTGGGCCTACATTTTTTAGATTACAATGCAGAATGTACCAAAGAGCTGTCACGTTCTGCCGATGGGTAAACCTGTATAATAAAAGATCACATTTCATGCATTTGCGTTCATGAATAAAATCCCACTTCAGATATATGTTTCCTTCAAAACATATATTTAAATATATTCTATTTCATTTTTGATATGTACCTAAAATATTCAAAGCTTCCCAAATTCGTATACATGTTGTTGGTCTATTTTTATATCAGCAGATATTGATTGTTTTTTGTACTTTTTTTTTTTTTTAATAATACACTCACAGGTCGCAGCATGTTTGTTCTGTAAACTTCAGAGTCGGTATACGATTAGTTTTCTTTTATTTTCGTTGATAACGAAAAACACGAACTTACAAAATCTATCGAATTACGAACACCGCGCAGTATTCAATATTCTAGATTGGTTTCTTGTTATCAATAGTTTTTAACAAAAGATACAAGTTATTTTTCTCAGATCTGCGAAAATGTGATTGGTTGCTCATTTCGACTTTTCTCTTTTCATTGAATTTCTTAGAATTTAGGTCATTCAACATACAGCTATTATGTTGTTGATTGATTATGCTGTATTGTTTTCAATTGCAGACAATTGAAATATCATTTAAGTACTCCAAGAGTTAACAACGAATACTAAGGATTTCCACGAAATAAGCGGGGTGAGGGGACACCGAAATATAATACTATAATATTATCTTTGCTTCCCGAATTCGAATCGCACATTAAAATATTATTATTTTTATTATACTAGCAGACTTATTTCACTTATTAAATTAATGAGTTATATTTATTAGTTTTTTTTTAGTAAATAACACATTTTATAAACCAAAGTTGCTAGAAATTTTAATATCATCAACTTAAACTGTTGTTCTTTTCAAGATGTGCAAAGAATAACACGAGTAAATTAGTACTTCTGGTTGAAATAGCCGGAGGAAACAAAGAAAATAAAAAAACCTTGTCCATGATTAGGTCTACATTTACTTTGGTACGTACAACGCACCGATGCGTCCAGCTCGCCTTATAGGTAAGATATGTGAGGCGAGCAGCGGACTTCCCCTATTTCACGCTTGGCATTAAAAAAAAAAAATATATATATATATATATATATATATATATATATATATATATATTTTAAAATTATTATGCCGTATGGATTCACAATTTGAAATAAAATGGTAAACGTAGTCATTTTTTGATATTGTCGTACGGCGAGTTAATAAAAAACAAGTAGCGAGCATAATAATATAGGGAATTGTAATGCCATCCATTGCTGGCTAGATTAGTATAGGGTTTTTGTGCTTAAAATTAGAAAATATAAAAAAATGTTAAAGATATACCGAAGAAGCTAAAGCATTCGGTCGTGTGTCTGTAGCATTCTCGGATCAAAAAATATCATTAACAAAAAGTGTTTGTCTCGTCGCCCTGAATCCAAAAATATATATAACTGGATGTTAGTCGTTGCTCGTAAGACCAGCTACTCCTCTGAAGGTACCGGAGCGATTTACACCAAATTTGATATACATATTATTTGGCATCCTATTTGAATCCGCTCGCAGTTTAAATCCAATCGCTTGTATACTTCCCGAGTTATAGGGCCCTAAAATTTACAAACCCCCTTAATACTGCCCTTATAAAAATAATTAAAACACCCAAAAATTTTACTATAAATTTTAAGATTTTTTATATCTACAAGATTTTTTCATATTGTTAACCTAAAGGCCATACAAAAATATTAAATAATATTGTAAAATATGTAAATAATATTGCATTTTAAAATATTTTTTTATACCAAAATAATCTAGAAAGAATTTTAAGACTTTTTATATATATATATATATATATATATATATATTATTTGTTCGAGTTGTTAACCAAAAGGCTATAATAATTAATAACTTTTACAATTACTTATAAAGTGAGCCGGACGCATAGGTGCGTTGCACCTAAACTTGTTTGATCCGAGAATACTACAGACACACGACCGATTGTTTTAGCTTCTTCTGTACTTCGTACGGCGAGCTTAAAATCGCCACCCGTTAAATTACTAAATTAGACTATATTCTGTATATGATCTGGGCACATGGTGCCCAATAGTTCACCTAGCAATACCTATAATTAATTAAATACTTTAAGTGTAATTTTTATTACTTCAAAATGAATCAACATTGAATTTCAAGATAATCGGTTCTTCAATGCCCTTGAATTAATGGCGCCCCTGAGTTATAACCCATTTAGAGCAATAGATAACTCCCTTATCTTGATAGGAAATATAAACAATAAAGTTTTCGGTGTGCAACCAGTAATAAGCAAAACTATAATTTTATTATTGCAGCGAAAATGCATAAATTTGAAAACTTTACAACGTGTGACAGCCCATTTTTATGTTGAAAGATACGAGAGTCATACTTTAATTTTCATCTAAATACGCTTATAAAACTTGTAAAGTTGTTTGCTCGTTGCTTTTATTTGTCGTGATGGTGCCAACTGTCTCACATTTCTTGTATACGGAATTACACTTAATTTGAAATGTATGATAAATTATAAAAAACGAAGGCTTGGAAGCTGTTTTATTCGATTATGTAAATTAAGGCAAAACAATGAAAAAAAAAACATAATATCAGTTAAATATATATAGCGAATTTCGTGTATAGGCGATTTGCGTGTTGTCTGCTTGCCAGCAAAGTTTGACATTTTAAATAATTTACCGTTAAACGAGCACACATGGTGCACACACACACACATATAGCCATGGTTCTCAGGATTACACACACACAGTCACGGGCATGGCACGTGTGACGCAGTGCTGGTAGCAAATCGTTGTTACGTTTTTCGTCTACTCGTCTTAAAAGCATACTGCGTCTTTCTTTCTCTGCTATAATCTCTAACATGTTCGTACAGGGTGGTGAATTGAAAGGAGTTGGTGACGTCACACACATAAATCCACTATCTGTCTCGGGTTTATACACTATCTGCTTAGGGTTCAAAGAATTCAGCTGTTTTTTTCATTTAATTTAATTTAAATATGAGGTCACAAAAAGATTGAACTCAGCATATTTACGAGGTGTTTTTTTTTTTGTGGAGTCGCCAACGTGCTAATGTTAGACGTTAATAAAAACTTTGTGGAATCGAACTTTCGTCATTTTAGTAAAACAACTTTTTCTATGTCTAAGACCAATTTTCTATTATGGGTGTAAAATTGCCTTTTGCAATATTGGAAATACAATATTGCTTAATTTCATGAGTATATATACTTTCTTATACGTTATGTATACCATTTTACATAATAATATCAGGTTTTGAATGTAAGATTTGAAGATCTGGGATAATTTAAACGATTACACAATTATTTGAGCCATTAATAATCTAATTTTGTATATAATAAGTGCTATAAAGTATAAAATGTTTTTTTTAATATAAATTATCTTTTTATTTTTGAAAAAACAAGCTTAGGTACAACGCACCTATGCGTCCAGCTCGCCTTATAAGTAATATATGCGATGCAATCAGTGGCTTTTAATAATTATGGCCTTTTGAAAAAATGTTTTTTTTTTATTATATTAATAAAAACAAGTCTTAAGTTTGAAGTTTTATAATTTTACGTTCAACAGTTTCGGCTCTAGAGCGTTCACCCACAGACAGACACACACACACACACACACACAGAGACGTCACTCCGAAAATAGTCACATTCGATTCACGGATGCTCATAACGTGTATAACCATTGAAACTCGAGTTCGATTTTTTTGGTGATCCCTATACTTACTTATTACTTTGCAAAAGAAAGTAGAAATTATTTCTGCATATTTTAAAATACAAAATTATAATATTTAATAATTTTTTATGGCCTTTGTGTCACTCCGAAAATAGTCACATTCGATTCAGGGAAGCTCAAAACGTGTATATTCGTTGAAATATCGAGTTCGATTTTTTTGGTGATCCCTATACTTACTTATTACTTCGTAAAAGAAAGTAGAAATTATTTCTGCATATTTTAAATTACAAAATTATAATATTTAATAATTTTTATGGCCTTTGGGTTAACAATATGAAAAAATCTTGTAGATATAAAATATCTTAGAATTATTAGTAGAATTTTTGAGTGTTTTAATTATTTTTATAAGAGCAGTATTAAGGGGGGCTCCAAATTTTGGGCCCCTATAACTCGGGAAGTATATAGCCGATTGAATTTAAACTGCGAACAGATTCAAATGGAATGCCAAATAATATGTGTAGCAAATTTGGTTTAAATCGCTTCGGTACTTTCAGAGGAGTAGAGGACACAAATTTAAAAGAAATTCATATTTTAAAATTCAAAGTTATAATATTTAATATTTTTTTATGGCCTTTTGGGTTAATAATATGAAAAAATCTTGTAGATATAAAATATCTTAGAGTTATTAGTAGAATTTTTAGGCGTTTTAATTGTTTTTATAAGGGCAGTATTAAGGGGGGTTTCAATTTTTGGGGCCCTATAACTCGGGAAGTATACGGGCGATTGAATTTAAACTGCGAGCAGATACAAATGGGATACCAAATAATATGTGCACCAAATTTGGTATAAATCGCTCCGGTAACTTCAGAGGAGTAAAGGGCACAAATTTAGTCTTACGAGCGAGCGACGACTAACATCCAAGTATATAAGTTATATATATTTTTTGATTCAGAGCGACGAGACAAACACTTTTTGTTAAGGACATTTTTTGATCCGAGAATGCTACAGACACACTTCCAATTGCATTAGCTCTTTTGTACTTCGTTACTAGAAATTTTAATATCTTTAACTAGTAAGTAAAGTAAGTAGCATAAGTAAAAATAATTCACAGTATTATGTTTGAAAACATCACCGGTTGACCGAATGAACCGCTTAGCTTCTATGAATGTTAATTTCGTCGGCAGAATCTGAACTCAGTATATGGACCAATGTATAAATCATAGGGAAATACGTGTTCTTCCTCCGGTAAATAATTCATGGAAAATGCGGTCCTGTTTTATGGTCCATTTATTTGAATCCCCGCAATGTAATTCTTGGGGCTTAAAGTGGCGTTGGACAACCACAATTATTACTGAAGCGGTCTTAATCCGCTACTGCTTGTATTTAATATGTACAATCGTATTAACATTAAGCCTAGTATCGTGTATAATGTAATCTCTGTACGTAGCGTTGCGTCGTTTACAAAGAAACATATTAATTGTTAGGAACAAATTATCCCTCCCCCAGGTCAAGGTTCGCATTTTATGATCCGCTGATTCCAGTGTTTGTTGCTCGTAAATCAATTTAATGGCGTCTTTTCAAACGGTTCTACATGCGGTTCTTTTCGGGAAGAAAATGGGAAAATCTCGCGCGACCTACGGGGAAAATGATTGTAAAAACGCAACAGACCATTCATATATGTTCACAAAGAAATGTTATACAAAAGGTATACACATACATTGCACCATTTTATTACCAAGATTTTAAAAGTATCCGTCAACGTTGGTGAATTTAATTAATATTACTGAGCTCTATCTCAAATACGACTTGAGTTAGAGAAAAAGTGTATTTATAAAAGTTAAAGATATTAAAATTTCTAGCAACTATTGTTTGAAAAGTTTTTCCGTAAAATGTTCCATTTACTGGAAACGCGCCTTTGAAAATGTTAGTTAGCACATATATTGAAGTGCTTGTCGCGTCATTTTGTACATATCTCAAAAACGGCACGAGTTAGAGAAAAGGTGTATTTATGAAAGTTAAAGATATTAAAATTTCTAGCAACTATTGTTTGAAAAGTTTTTACGTAAAATGTTCCATTTATGGAAACGCGCCTTTGAAAATGTTAGTTAGCACATATATTGAAGTGCTTGTCGCGTCATTTTGTACATATCTCAAAAACGGCACGAGTTAGAGAAAAAGTGTATTTATGAAAGTTAAAGATATTTAAATTTTCAGCAACTATTGTTTGAAAAGTATTTCCGTAAAATGTTCCATTTACTGGAAACGCGCCTTTGAAAATGTTAGTTAGCACATATATTGAAGTGCTTGTCGCGTCATTTTGTACATATCTCAAAAACGGAATGAGTTAAAGAAAAAGTGAATTTATGAAAGTTAAAGATATTAAAATTTCTAGCAACTATTGTTTGAAAAGTTTTTCCGTAAAATGTTCCATTTACTGGAAACGCGCCTTTGAAAATGTTAGTTAGCACATATATTGAAGTGCTTGTCGCGTCATTTTGTATATATCTCAAAAACGGCATGAGTTAGTGAAAAAGTGTATTTATAAAAGTTAAGGATATTAAAATTTCTAGCAACTATTGTTTGAAAAGTTTTTCCGTAAAATGTTCCATTTACTGGAAACGCGCCTATGAAAATGTTAGTTAGCACATATATTGAAGTGCTTGCCGCGTTATTTTGTACATATCTCAAAAACGGCATGAGTTATAGAAAAAGTGTATTTATAAAAGTTAAAGATATTAAAATTTCTAGCAACTATTGTTTGAAAAGTTTTTCCGTAAAATGTTCCATTTACTGGAAAATCGCCTTTGAAAATGTTAGCACATAAATTGATTTGAATCCCCCTCTCCCTCGCTTAAATCGTGTGGGCCGATTGAACCGATGGCAAGTCAAGGCGTTTGTACAAGTTGAATATCATCACTATCCTAATTTAACACGGTTTTGTTTACATTGTGTTGTCATGGTGATACGAAAGCGTATGTTAAAGAATCGATTAGGTCACACACAAAGGTTGTACATCGTTGATATTCACTATAAAATTCAAATCATTCAAAAGATAATGTTTAATGCATGTACTTACTACGAGTACATAAAGGTCGTTCCTTACATAAATTATGTACACGTCGTTCAAATTTATGTATTTTAAAACAAATATATTTGTAAAACGGTCGTAATTTTTCTTTTTTGCTGAATTTCTGAATGCTAAAGCGTAAATGATTTTGTGAATTCATTCATATTTATATATTCTTTGGTGCAACTTTTGTTGAATTAATTTCCGAATGTATAATTAAATACATTAAATTTTGTTTATATGATGGTACATGGCATTAAAATTAAAATCAAATTTGAATTATAATTGTGGAACGGCCTAATTGGAATTAAAATTGGATTAATTTTAAATTCATTTCCAATGTTTACTCTTGTTTCCGCTAATTTTATCCATAATTATATATAACTTTCAAATGCAACGGTTTCGGCTTTAATCAACGGTTTAAAATTCATATTCAATTTTCTTATACTTTTAGTAATTTCATTCTACCATTGCCAAGAAACAATATGTGTGGTAACTAAGGAAACTTAAATCTAATTTCTGTAAATGGTTTATTTTTCGAAAAACTAAGAGTTTTTCTTATGTGTTTTTAGGTATTTCCCAGCTGACCCAGTGCGGCCAGGTGGACGAACTTCCTGAATTACCCGCTCCCGATGAACAACGTCTTCAGCGTGCTGCCTCTTTGCTGCAGCAGCGCCTGGTCCTGCGACAATGGCTCACCAGATACAGCCTTCAACATCACTACCCACGGTAAACATAATAATCATATCTACCATTTTTTTTTTGGGGTTTTTTTGTTATGAGATTCTTAATTTGTATGTATAATAAAAATGACTGCCTATTTATCTCTAAATAACTGCCTATTTATCTCTGAATGACTGTCTATTTATGTCTGACAGACTACCTATTTATTTCTGAATGACTGCCTATTTATCTCTGATTACTGTCAGAGTAAAACTAAGCTTCTGGAAAACATCGCGGTCCCTGTACAAGGCTCTAGAACATTCTACGGTATTCGTCTGTTACAATATTATAATTTAATGTTTCGTAATTTAATCGGACAAATTTTCGCGACGTTATGACGAAATTATCATAATTCAGCGCTGTTTGACAGTTCTAGAGGCACGTAGAAATTTAATGGTGGATTAATTGATGAGTAGCTATATGAAGTTTTGAAGATTAATGTGGATTTGACGGGAGAAACAAACTTGTAACTTGTGATTAGATTACTGGGGCTGGAGGTAGCGAGTCTGGAGGACGTCTACTGGTTGGAAGATTCAAAAGCACGTCAAACGCTTCAGAAAGATTTCGGCCAGTGGACTGTAGCTAGGCAGGCGTTACCCACATCACCTGATCGCCTCGCCAGTCTCAAAGAAGAACTGTGGTCAGAAGTCGTAAAGTCCAGCCAGCACCAAGACGCCTGGACATGGGGTACATAAATAACCATTTAGTAATTAGTTATTTGTGTAAATTACCGTATATGACGGTAACTTACCATTAATGTGGTAATATTACAAGATCATTTATACATATTTTTATGCGTCCTATACTAAAAAAAAGTAAAAATTAGTAACAAATTCGGTGGGTTATAGGTGGGATGCTGGTGGTGTCGGTGTCGGTGGCGGGTCTGGTGACGCTGGCCGCCATGACACAGCCATCGCTAGCTCCAGAGGCCAAACACACCCTCCTTCAATATGTCACCGGTAAATACCTACTTCCGGCCAACTGCAAAGTCACATTTCACTGGACGGACCCGCATCCGGTCGGACAAACTGTTTGCTTCACCGTACGGTTCTATCAGCGTAATGGCCAACCGTATCCCATCTGTGATACCGATCAACTTTTTGTCGAAGTGTCCGAAGGTACAAGAAAGGTAGGATACATTATATGGTTTACGTTTCATTATTTTAAGGAATTTATTTTTAACCGTTTAGGTAATTAGCCACGAACGGGTAATTATAGATTCTCCTAGAAGGAAATGGTTTATTTGCTTAGTTTTGATAATTATACAATCTAAGTGGTGGTGCGTAATTTTAGATTTGTTCATTCATTCTAGGGTAAACAACATAATTAAGATTTTATAATTTAAATGTCTACGATGCGTATTTACATAAAAAAAATCCCTATGGTCGTATATAAAAATTATAAAATATAAAGTAGTACCTAATTTTGTATCACGTAAGAAATATAGATATGTTTACCAGTCATTCCTAATGCAAATACGCATCGATGGCATTTCTTTTATAATGGGTACAATTGTAGATATATTGAATTAGATTGTTTTCAATAGTTTTACGGCATTAAGAAATGTAGCATTTACCAAAGTTATAGTAACAATGTGTTCGAAATACTTTTTAATTAATTAAACAGATATTAGTCGACGAAATATTTTTGATTATAGCGTAAAATTAACTTCTTTTTAGCTCGCCGTACGTAGTACCGAAGAGGCTAAAGCATTCGGTCGTGTGTCTGTAGCATTCTCGGATCAAAAAATTTCATTAAGAAAAAGTGTTCGTCTCGTTGCCCTGATTCCGAAAATGTATATAACTTATATATTTGGATGTTAGTCGTCGCTCGCTCGCTCGGTATCTCGTAAGACCAAATTTGTGCCCTCTACTCCTCTGAAGGTACCGAAGCGATTCACTCCAAATTTGGTACACATAATATTTGGCATCCCATTTGAATCCGCTCGCAGTTTAAATCCAATCGTCCGTATACTTCCCGAGTTATAGGGCCCCAAAATTTGGAGCCCCCCTTAATACTGCCCTTATAAAAATAATTGAAACACTTAAAAATTCTACTAAAAATTCTAAGATATTTTTGTTAACCCAAAGCCCGAAAAAAATTATTAAATATTATAATTTTGAATTTCAAATTTTGAACATTTTTTTTTTTAATATAATCTAAAATTAAATGTAAGACTTTTTATTTCAATGACATTTTTTCAATTAGTTAACCAAAAGGCCATAATTATTAAAAACTGCTAGCATCGCATATATTACTTATAAGGCGAGCTGGACGCATAGGTGCGTTGTACCTAAGCTTGTTTTTTATATGAGTATACCAAATTGAATGGTGGCACCACCTATATAAATAACCTAAAGAGGAACGGAATTTCTTCAAACTAAATGGACTTGGACTGTAATTCTAATTCTCATTTCAACTTTAAATATAAATTACATTGTAACAATTTACATATAAACTACATATATAACGTCATTGTGAATGTAAATTCAAATTGAAATGTGTGAATCAGAATAAATGCCCTGATCGTTTATTTTAAGCAATATTTTATGTTTTATGTATCAAACTTATTTTATTATTATTTTAAATTTAGTCTGGCTATTATTGGATTCATAAAATTATTTATTTTATCTATTGTTACAATCATTCATGTGATACAAAGCCGCATACGCGTAGAGCATATATAGACTGAACACATTCGGATGTGAGTCGACCCATATTTTTCTTGATTATATATGTAGAAAGTTGTAAAACCACTGCCATTTTTAATAACTTTTCCAAATCGTCAGTTGACTGTATAATTCTTCCTAAATATACAGATAGCATCAATATCAGAGTTGGGTTCACCAGTGGATCCGAACAGTGCGAACGTAGCACGAGTGAAATTCACTGTGCGGCATGCGGGGAAATACCACATTAGTGTTGTGGTCGACACGCAACACGTCCCCGGAAGTCCGTTCGTACGGAATTTCGTCGCTGGCCCTGCAGATGCGCAGCGATCAGTAGTTTTAAGACATTGCTCCACTGTTATTTGTACAGCAAGTGTTTCACATTTACTGTACGTCGAACCGCGAGACGAGTACAGCAACGTATGCTCATTTAATCCCGGAGAAGATCCTACCAAAGTATACATACTTTACTCAAAGGCTTCTTGCGACATTTTTTATAAAACGAATCATCTTATATATCTTTTCTGTCTCTTTAATTTAAAATGTTGTTGATTGTTGGATCTAACAATTGCTCTCGTATTCATTATTGTATTTCATATGAACGGTGAGCTGTAAGCACTGGTGCTTCAGTATATATTTGGGGTGTTAAAAAAGTGTTGCAAGAAAACTACGAATGTAACTTGAAACAAAAACAACAGAAAAATTACCCCAATTTTAGGGCTATACTGTAACAATATCGCAATTGGGTTCCCCAGCGTCCGAAAACGGAGAAGAAGAAGAAAAAACGGTAGAGGGTTATTCGGTAACGCTAGATTACGACTGGCAAACCCAGAAATTAAGTGTTCAGCTAAAATTTATTTACGAGGGTTGTTATCATGCGACCATTAAATATCAAGGCATCGAATTACACAATGGAGATTTTGATATAATTGTTTTAAACAGTATGTTTGTTTCTTTTGCAAATTAGTCTTTATACAAATGATGGTTTTTTCGTAACTTGTAGGTGTTGATGCGACATTAGTGCATAAAAATGTCGCTTCGAAAAATCACAATGTTTGCTATGAAGCCCGTTTAGTTGGCATTAATAGTGATAAATTAACGAAATCGAAACGAGTCTTGTGTTATGTTTCACCAAAACAGTTGATTATTAAAGAGAGGATTTTGAAATTTATTCCGAAACGGTTATACACGTTCAGGCTATGCCCTTCTACAAAGGTTTGTTGAGTTCATTGGGGGAGAAGTTGGTAATATAGAATAATTTAGAGGTTTTTTTTTTAATATTGACTCACCTTTGGGTTCGTGAACACCGAACCATATTTGGATCACCTATTTTTAGCTCTCTATACAGAATGTACAAAGAGCTATACTAATCGGTCGTACGCATAATAAAAAAACATTAAAATACTGGATATTGTTGCAATCAATCAAAAACTATGGCATTATAGTCTTTGATATTTTATCTCTTTAAAATGCAGTGATTATAAATAGATTTTCTTCATTTAAACATCAATGATTAAGGAAATGTTTTCTGCATAAATAAAATAATAAGACTGAATAGATAAAACGGCGTACTAAAGGCATTGGTGCCTGTACCTATGATTATCTGTATCTCAGTAATCTTGAATTTGTAGTGAGATTCTATTTTATCAACAAGTTTCCATATTGCTTCTCCTCCAGTTAATTAAGTTAATGCTAATTTTTCCTTCATGCAAATGCCTTAAATTTTAGTTTATATTTCAACCCGAGCCACCTAACAAAAACGATAATTACGGCAGTCCATTTACGGTGGACGACGGCTGCCAACCAAAAATTGAATTAGTGTCAAAAGAACGTAACGTTATTGCGGCAACATTCACGCATTTCCTCCTAAAAAATATGGGTGGCTCTGAAACGTTTAAAGATAAACAGGATTTCTTTTACCATGAAGTTCGCAAGTTCCACCAAAAACACTACCACGAGAAACTTACAATGAAAGTTAGTCGTGAGAAACTGTTAGACTCGAGTATGAAAGCAACGAAAAGTTTCTCTGTATCGGATTGGTGTAGAAATTTCGAGATCACCTTTCAAGGAGAACAAGGTATACAATTATACTGTAAGACATATCACCTTTGTGCCCTAAGAATCGGGTATTTAACTTTTTACATATTAATGAACGCAGTATGGTCCTATAGAATATACTACTATTGTTTACATCTATTACCTTGTTTACATCTATTACATTCCAGTGAATACACTATTAAATTATTTTAAGGCATTGATTGGGGCGGTGTGCGCCGGGAATGGTTTGAGCTAATTTGCGCGCAATTATTTGATGCAAGAAACGGCTTATTTGCAAGTTTTCACGAAGGCGTTCAATCCCTTGTCCATCCGAACCCAAGTCGTCCGGCAAATTTGAAATTAAAACATTTTGAATTTGCCGGAAAAGTCGTAGGGAAATGCTTGTATGAAAGTGCGCTGGGTGGTTCATACCGGCAACTGGTACGAGCTAGGTTTACGAGGTCATTCTTAGCGCAGGTCATCGGATTAAGGGTCCATTATAAAGTAAGTGTGAATTAAGTGTCGACTAGTGGCGGCCATTGTTTAAAATACAAATACATCATTTTACTGCTTTTGTATTTGAATAGATTATTCAACACTCCTATTTTTGAAAAGAATATTCAAACCGATAGTGCATGTTTACTCTATAATTTTTTTATTCTATCTCCAATATCACTAGAACGGCTGCACTTACGGCAAATATAGTTATGTTTACAATGAAAGATATTAATATTTCGCACAACTTTTGTTTGAAACATTTCTTCGAGAAATGTACCAGTTGCGAGAAAAATGCTACATGAAACATTATAAATATGTTGTTTACGTTGCCATGGATTCGCATGTAGCTTATAAAATCGGATCATCTGCTATTTTGCCAGGAAAGCAAAATAGACTCTATTAGATATATGACATTTCAGAATATTTCTGTTGAGTATTGGTTAGTTTGATAGCAGGTTTTGGTTATATATATATAAATAGTAATAGAAATAGTAAAAGAAAGTTGAGTGCAGACCACTCCAGATATTTTTTTCTATGTTAAAATATAAATAGGTCAATTTTCACTATGTTTTGGCACAAACTTCAACATTTCAACATTTACAGTGGATTAGACCATAGAAACATATAAACAATGCGTTCTACACATTCATTCATTCGCACAAATACATCTGGGTGTTTATATATATATATATATATATATATATATATATATATATATATATATATATATATAATAGTACATTTGACCGTCTTATATCTAAACTAAGCGCTCGAGCCCCCACTGGTATCGACAATACGAATCAAATATATAATTCACTTGATGTGATTATTAATTTATGAAAGTATTTTAAGTACTTCGAACAAGACGACCCCGACCTATATTTATCGAAAATAAAATTTCTACTCGATAACGATCTGGATGAAATGGACATGGAGCTGTATTTCATCGAAGAACAATACGATACAAACGGCCAACTCCTACGAGCCGTCGAACTCATCCCAGGCGGCTCGAAAATCCGTGTGTTCAACTCAACAAAACACCAATACTTGGACGCGTTGGCACAATTCAAACTCGCTACATTAGTCAAAGACGAATTGGACGCATTCCTCAAAGGCCTAAACGAACTTATCCCCGATAACCTTCTGTCAATCTTCGACGAAAACGAATTAGAGGTAAACATTTTCGATCTTCGAAATATCTAAAATATTCCTACTTATTTTTATGTTACAGTTGTTGTTGTGTGGTACCGGACATTATTCTATCTCCGATTTTAAAACGCATCACGTAATCAACGGGAATTCGTCGGAGTTCCGGCGGACGTTAGGCTGGTTTTGGGCAGCTGTTGGTAACTTTACGCAGGAGGAGATGGCTAGATTGTTGCAGTTTACCACCGGGTGTTCCCAGTTACCTCCGGGTGGGTTCCGGGAGTTGAATCCCAGGTTTCAGATCACTGCTGCGCCGACTTTTGGGAATCTACCTACTGCACATACTTGGTAAGATCAAATTTATGTCTTGCTTATTTTGTTTGATTATTCGCTTCTTCTGTTTGTGATAAGTGCTCGATCTTTAATCAGCTGGTTCTAATTTTCTTTACTTAGTGCAAGTTTATTTTATTTGTGTCTTGTGTGTGATTATGAATAAATTATATTTTGTGTTTTGTGATTTTCAATGTTACGCTTATTTTATTTGATAATTCGCACCGCTAATAACGCTTCTACTGTTTGTGATAAGTGCTCGATCTTTAATCAACTGATTTTAATTTTCTTTACTTAGTGCAAATTAATATTATTTGTGTCTTGTGTGTGATTATGAATAAATTATATTTTGTGTTATTTTTATTTATAATACATAGGTAAGTATATTATTATTTACAACATAAAAATTTAAAATTGATTTTAGCGCAACTAATGCAATATAAGAGCTGTGATAAAAATTATTTATTTTGTTTGTATGATTGATGCATTATATTTTCTTAATTAAATAATATATTTAAACATATACGAGGGCTGTCCGACAAGTACTTAGCCTCACCGGCCTATGGCGCCACTGTAGCAAGAGACATAACCAATTGTGTAGTACATTATCTTAGACGGCTACTGTTAAAATTTCAGCCGAATCGGACTCGTAGTTTTGTTTTGACCGCGTGTGAAAGCGGGAGTATCCGCATATTTTAGAAAAATGGAAAAAGAGCGAATACTCCCGCTTTCACACGCGATCAAAACAAAACTACGAGTCCGATTCGGCTGAAATTTTAACAGTAGCCGTCTAAGATAATGTACTACACAATAGGTTTTATCTCTTGCGACAGTGGCGCCATAGGCCGGTGAGGCTAAGTACTTGTCGGACAGCCCTCGTAAGTAAGTAAAATGTTTGTGTTTAATTGTAGTTTTAACCAACTGTGCCTGCCCGACTACGAATGCTACGAACATTTCGAGAAAAGTTTACTGCTGGCGATCAGCGAAGGCACCGAAGGTTTTGGAATGGTCTAATCTATTTCGCAATTATTAATTAATTATAATAACTCGCATTTTAAAGAAACGACATTTATACTTATAGACTTTTTGACAGATCATATCATTTAGTTTCGCTGCATAATTCCTATAATTTAAAACTGTGATTTTTAAACTTAACAAGAATAATTTTAATTCTTGACTGCAACTATTTTATAAGCATTATTTAATAATATCATTCCGCTACTTCTTAGTTTAATTATTCGCAAATACATTGTGATATTTAACAAACATTTTAGATGCGCTGAAATACTCATTAACTAATAAATAAAATTAAATAGTGCTTAGTTTAAACTAATAGATATATTTTGAAGCTGGTTAAGTGATTGAATATAACCAAAGGTTTTTCATGAATTGTTGCAAATCGTTGTTAATATTGCAACATATTGTTGAATTGAAAGAATACATAACAAATATGAATGTTGACATATGTTATTTACATATAAAAGCACAGATATGTAAATATAATATGGCATTTGTATTACAGAAAGTGTTCCCGGTTACATATACCTGATACATCATCGCACATGTATTTATTACATAACTGATACGTTACATTCAGAGAACAAAGAGATATGTAACCATCCTATTCTGTAACGAAAATTATTTTGTAGTTCTAATAAATCTAGGTAAATAGTCTTATAAATCCATAGAAAATATACTGAATTATAGGCTTGAGTTACAGAATAGGAATAGATATATATATATAATATTTACAGATACAAAAGCACAAATCTATAAATGTAATGTTACAGAGATTTATGCTTCATGTAAACTGGGAACTTTGTATTCTTTGTACTGTGTATAATCACAAATAGTATAGCATTTATGAATCACATTATTTCCGAATTTAGTATTCGCAAATTCTGTCAAAATGGCCTTAGAAGACGTAAACGCAATATTATACATTCAGGTTTACAGTTTCTAATACTTAAAATAGCGTCAAACTAGTCATAAGCCATTCCAAAAATAATATTAGTCGACTTAAATTCAATTATTACAGACGTAAAAATATAACACCGATTTGTCCGATTTTCAAATTTGGATTGTAGTATTTATAACACAATAACATCTAAATCAACAAAGATGTATTATTTATATATTTATTTTAGTCAAATTCTTGGTACAAGAATTATTTACTTTTTGAGTATTAATATTATAAATGCAATTCACTTTTAAAATGGGTGTAATTTATTGCAGCACTTTTAATGTAAAATTACCTTAAAAATGTTTGTGATTTTGGTGAAGATAAACTACTTTATTATTATTGTGATTTTATTGTTAGGAATTCGCAAAATTATATGGATTTTCTGTGTATTTTTATATTATATTGTATGTATGTTTACATCTATTTTTTACAGTGTATCTTAAACATTTCTTGCTTTATGCCTAGTTTATAGACAAATGCATTATGATTATAACTAAACATAATTAACCATGTGTGTTAACACAATTTTAGTATTACTATTATCAATCTGAATTTCCTTAGTTAAAAATCAAATCGAGCTTTGCTATAGGCGTACACTAACTTTTTCATTTGTATTTGTCTATAAACCAGCCATTAGATTTATGCCAAAAATATTAAGGGATGTATTCATTATGTCTAGTCATTTATTAAACCGAGATTATTTTTACAAATTTTATTCTATATTACAAAAATTTGAGTTAGAAATTTATGCGAAAGTATTTGTGTTCAAATTGTCTTTGTTGACACCCCAAAATTTAGTATAACGACACACATACATGCGCATTTTTCAGCAGTTGTACATAAACTAAACGATCAAAATATTTAATCAAAATACAACAATGATAATAAAACTATAATTTGAGCACGTTTTGGGAATTAAAAACAAATAATAATTCAATTCATTTGTTATGGGACCAGTTCAGTAATGGTTTTGGTAAATTTTTATTCGAAATTAATCAAATACCGCACATGTCCAACGGAATTAATAAAATTAAAATAACATTAAATAAAAATGTTCGTATATAAGGCGCATGTAACTACTAAAATTTGCAATAATATTATATTAAAGTTGCACGTGAAAATAATAATGAGATCAATACTAGAATATCTTGCTCAATTGAATGTCGGTTTTTAGAATTTTTAGCTAACTTTGTTGTATACATACAGAATGTAGGATTACAAATAGAAACAAGACCCTAAGGTTCTTGCTCGGATCATAATCTGTCCTTTTGCTTCATTATAAGTGGAAAAGAGACAAATCATGAACTGAACAAAACTTAAGTTTGCTTATGTGTATAAGATGAGTGTTTATCGGGCATGAATCGTCACTTTTGCCCATTTTGTTGACATTGCACTTATACGAATAAGCATAACTTAAGCATATCTTTTCGAATGGGTTTGGTAAGTGTGAGTTCACATACATTGTACAAGTGCGCACTTACGGTTGTAATAATTAAACACATTGTCATCTGACTTACTTAACGCCAGCTTATTTTAATATTTGATTACTAATCGGGCCAATAATATTTAATTCAAAGTAATTGATGTTACTTTTGATTAATATTCAAAATATTACGACCAATGCGCATGTTGTACGACGCATGTAGCGGCATCACTTGCCTAGTCAATTATTTCGTTGATTTAAAGTAAACATTCTGTATATTTAAAATAGCAGTTCAAAGAAAAAAGACCTGTATAATATTATACTAATATAAAATTAGATTATACTACATAAAATGCTTGCGTTGCAAAATATTTCTACTCTCAAATTTTTCCGTCAATCACCCTAAAGATTTGTTTGTGAGATTCATTTTTCAGTTACTACTTTCACACGATTTATAAACAGTTTGAATCACAGCGACGTGTGTTTTACCCGATTTGAAAATGTAATCGTGTGAATGTAGTAACAAAATTTGTAAGTAATGTATAAAAAAGAAAATGAGTGATTCTGTGTACTTAAAATATATTTTTATTTATAGTAAATATTGTAAAATATTAAATATACAAGTTATATTAAAAATATACAATAAAAAGTAATAATTATATATGTTATTATTAATTGTTAACGCTCTTTTGTAATGTTTGTAAATGCAACTTCTCCCATTGTTTCATACTGTCTTGATCCATTTTGTAGATTAGGGTATTTTTAGGTATTGCCGGAAACATAATTACCGCCATTTTGTATAAAACATTTAGTGATGGTCTGAAAACGTCCAGTGCAGCACTACTCCATGATTTATTCTTAATTTCTGTTAATATACTCTCAACTTCCCCCAATTTCGTTTGCAAACTCAATTTATCCTTTTCTAAATCCTCACTGCTCGATGTTAGCTTATTAATTGTTTCTTTTAATTTCACCATCTCCAATTTCAATATTTTTTCTTTGCTTAAACTTTCTTTAAAAGACGCGTCCATGTTTTTGAACTTATTTTTCAAATAGTTATACTTTCTATTACAAACATGCAAACATTATTATAATTGTTATTAGTATTAAACTGTTAAACTTACTCTAATACATCACTTTTAAGTTTAGATTCAGTAGCGAAACATGATTGTGTTTCATTTAGTTTATTCGCTAATTCGATTGTAGTTAGACGAAACTTTTCAATCGATTTTTGTTGATCTTTAGTTTCAAATTCTACTGTAGTTATCTGTAATTATATAAGGATTATTTAATTAATAATTTTTTCTGTTTGGTTGCCATTTGGTGTTCGTGTTATAATTTTTCAATGTCGTCATTATTACTGTTTTTTGTATGAAATATTAATTTATATATCTACGTACTATTGCATAATTTAATTATTTTATGATTGTAAAATTTAAAATAGTGTCGGATATTATGGAACATATCGAATTCCTATCAACGTTTCAGCGTCCAATAAAAGGTAAAAAATGCACAATTATTTAAATATATGTACTGCATTTTGACTATAAAATTATATCCGTGTAAGAACTGTTTATATAATCGTCCATTTTTACGAAATATATTTGTTTTGTTATTAATATAAGAATAATATTTATTTTAGTTTTAAAAATTAAGTACCGATAATGATTGATGATTTAGGAATACGTGAATGTTATAAAATATATGTCATAAAGACAGATGCTTCGTAGATCTTTTTATTTTATAGCAAACGTCACATATATCTTTCATATTAATTCTAGTCCCAGTTATAATATTTATAATGTAACGTAAACATGGCGTCCATTACATCATTATTCAGTGTATAGTCTTATGGCGCACACTGTTGCTATATCTTGCCCATTTAAACTGAGGAATTAAATTTATTCGAAGGAGAAAAATAATGAGAAGGGCCCAATCCCTGAAAAGGAGTTCCATTTATTTTTTTGCCTCGGTTCTCGAATACTTAGTTATTTAGTAAATAATTAATATAATATTGTTGCAGTTAGTATCTATTTTACATTAAATATTGTACAAAATGGTGTCTAGTTATTCGTAATGACTTAATTGTTATTATTATGATTTGTTTTCGTATCTTAAAATCCTATATGTATTTATAATAATTCGCGAAAGGAGTGAAACGTGTGCGCGTATTTTGGATGTGCGTGACTCAACCCCATTCAGATGGTAGATTTTCTAATAGAAGTCCTTACACATATGTGTACCTTAGTTTGTTGTTACACATACACACGTGTGTAGGGTTCGGCCGACTGACGCCTGGCAGGCAGGGCGCCACTATCTCGGCACAATAGACGCCTCGTCTACCAGGCGTCGTCAGCGATCGGCGTCGCCGTCGCGTGTTCCGTAAATAAAATATGAATTATATATGAAGATAGTTGTATTTTGTACGACTCTCAAACCTAACCGGCGCCTATATTTAGGTTAGACTTCAAGTGTGTGTTGCATGGCTATTTTTATTTTGATAGTTTTTTTTACCCTTTTTGAGAACTTCCTATTCGACTTTTAGCTAATAATTACTTCAGCAAGTTTAAGATTAAAGGCTGAAGATGAAATGAATCACGTTTTTTTTGTGTTTATAATTATTTATGCCCAGTTGTTTGAGCCAGACTTATATTTTGTTAACAATTGGGATTTTTAATTAATAATTGATGGCATTACGCGCATCAAAACCATAATCTAGCAAGCTTAGGTGAAGGCACCAATGCCTTCGACGAGTTTATAACCAATATATATATATATATATACGTATATTGCCACAATTTCTTTTAATATAAAGCAAAAAATGTGTAAAAATAATCACAGGACAACCATAAAAGCAATTGTGTTGTATAATATTTTAAATTTCAAAATTATTATACATGTATACATTATACGAATGTATATATAAGGAAGTAACATTTTTGAACTCGCGATTTTAAGGAAAATACATATCCCAGAATCGAATCTGCCTATTTTTGGTATGCTGTTTGTGTGTCTGTGTGTGTGTGAACGCTCTAGAGTTAAAACTATTGAAGCTACAATTAAAAAAACTTTTAACTTAGGTTTTGATTTTTTTTTACTTTTTGTTACGTTTTAATGTATAAAAACGTTATTTAAACGTCTTTCAGATGAACAATCGTAACACTTTACAACCAAAATGTAAAAATATGACTTAGTTACCACTAATAACATTAAACTACAATTAACTAACGTATTAGCGGTGCAACAGGGTATTAATAAAGCTAATCTGCTTCGATTGCATGTCTCAGTATCAAAAAAATTGCACTAATTTAGATAACCAACATTGTTACTATGTCACGCGGGCAACAGACATTTAGGCGCTACATGCAAAGGGGAACAGTGCCCGCAACTAGTAATTGAGGCAACCAAAGCAAATTCAAACAGTTTTATTTCATTTTATTAAACATAGTTTATATTCCACCAAAACATAAGTTTTAATATATAAATGAAAAAGTTTCTGATAGTTAATTTACTGTAAGATTGATTAGAGGATTTATTATGTTATTGTAACAAATATCGCCCGTTATATTCGCTATAATGAACCATCCAGAGCTTATGAGTCACCAGTTCCGGGAAACGCGTGACTCCAGGCTGGCTCCGGGCTCCAGTGCATGACTCATTCCCGCCAACACACATACATCCATAAAAACTTTTACTACCCCTCCGTTTTTACTCCCCACTACCACTCATTCAACTGTTTCTACCCTTTTGTACGTTTACACGCGACAGTAAAAGCATTAACATTTCGAAAATGAAAGTTATGTTTGTGTGTACGTACTTGAAAAGTATATATGCGTATTGTGCGTGTTATTATTTCAATTTGTTGAAAGAATTTTCGTAACGACCTTAAAAAATGTGGTAACCTTCTTGTTAAATGTTAATGCATTGAAAAATGATGTTTGATACAATTGGCAATGACAGTTTTATTGTTGAAAACAACTAATCAACATAGTTTTCGAGTTTGTCAAATTTTAGAAGGACGGATTTGTATTTTACAGAATAATTTACACACAAAGAAATTCTCTAGGAATCTTTAATATTTTCCTACTAACATATTTAGGCTACGCATGCGCACGGAGCATGTATAGATTGGAAACATTCGGCTAATGTCGTGCGAATTCGTATTCTACTGATAAATCTAGTTATTAAATGTGTTATTTGTTATTATTAGCGTCGTATGCTATAAATACTGTTATTTATTTGAAAATTTATAACAATACCTGTGCTGTAATTCCCATTTTTTGCCGTATTGTATATATCGCCTAGTCATGTTCGTGTATGAGTAAATAAATGATTTATTTTAAAAATAGCCTCATCTACTTTGGTAAAACCATCGGTTTATTTGGTTATCGTTGCAATTAATTGGTTATAGTGTCGTGATCCATTACTGTTACATAATCGGATGATAATTATCAACAAATGATGAATCGTAAACCACGGTTGGGTTATTCCAAAATGTGTATTTTCATTGATAATATATATACTATAGCCGAAATGTCTTATAAACTTTGAATATATATGTTTTTTAATAAATTTTTTTATATTTGTTAGTTAGTTTAAATTTCTGTATGTCAATAACCGAATATATTTGCAAAATTTCCCATCAGTCTAGTTCAAGTTCACGTCTAGCGATTATGTGGTAATATAGTCATGGATTACCCCAGTAGAAAAAAAAACAATATGGGAAATGAAAATAGTTCCGGATTTTTTACTTGTTTCCGCAATAACCAAGGTTATGTATTTAAATAAAACTCGTTTTTTTCCACAATTGAATACAAAATTTGGTATATACTATTATCATATTTCTTCAGATTGAACTCAAGGACAAAAAATTATCTGATTAAATACATATATGTATTTCAAATGCGTGTTTTTTATAAATGGTACAGTTTTTGAGAAAACTTTTCGAACCAAAGTTGCTCAAATCTTTAATATCGTTTATTTTAATCTATTTTGGAGATACTGAAAAACTTCAACTGTGCGATTCTTCGTTTTTAACATGTTTTTTTTTTTTTTTTTTTTTTCTTGTGCGGTCATTTTTAATATTAAACACACATAATAAATTGACAGTAGTCGTTCTAATTTTGTCTAAATGAGCCAGATATCATGGAAAAACCGGATCTGCTCTCAGGGCCTACAAACACCTATAATAAACCTAATCGTACGCTTATATCTCTCTTCGTTGGCTTGCCTTAGCGTATTGACCAAGTGTCATCAGTTTCAGTTCCAGAAATAAACAATGGGGAATCCCCCCATACTACCAAAATGAACCGTTAGTTTATAATGCAAAAAATTCTACTACAAACATTATATTATCTTTTTATACACATATGTACATAAATACAATATTTCCGGAAATACAGTGTTATCAATTTTGTTATCACTAAATCACGTGGTTAGATATTTTGTGAAATATTAAATAAAATACATATAGTTTTGAATATAATTTATTTAAAATTGTCTAGTGTTTTTCTTTATAACTTTAAACTTTGATGATATTATAGTAGGAATAACCTTGTACACAAAAATGTGCATTGTTTTATTTTCTAAATGTCAATGCTTATTTATTCAACTTATTTATTTTTAGTTTATTGTTGCATTAAAAAATCCCCTAATGGATTTAATTTTAATATCGTATTTATTGTCTAATTTTTTTGCGATAACGTGATATGTGCTATTTTCAAAGTCGATTTATTAGCAAATGGTACATTTTTCAAAAAAACTTTTCAAACCAAAGTTATTAGAAATTTTAATATCTTTATCTTTTATAGTTACCTTTTTTCTCTAACTCATATAGTTTTCGAGAGTTTTAAATTCATTCTATTATTTATATCAATTTGTGTGAAAACTACGAAAACGTTAATGTAATATGGCTATTTTCAAAGTAGATCTATTAGTAAATGGTACATTTTTCAAAAAAACTTTTCAGACAAAAGTTACTAGAAATTTTAATATCTTTAACTTTTATAGTTATCTTTTTTCTCTAACTCATATAGTTTTCGAGAGTTTTAAATTCATTCTATTATTTATATCAATATGTGTGAAACTAGGAAAACGTAATTGTAATATGGCTATTTTCAAAGTAGATCTATTAGTAAATGGTACATTTTTCAAAAAAACTTTTCAAACAAAAGTTACTAGAAATTTTAATATCTTTAACTTTTATAGTTATCTTTTTTCTCTAACTCATATAGTTTTCGAGAGTTTTAAATTCATTCTATTATTTATATCAATATGTGTGAAACTAGGAAAACGTAATTGTAATATGGCTATTTTCAAAGTAGATCTATTAGTAAATGGTACATTTTTCAAAAAAACTTTTCAAACAAAAACTACTAGAAATTTTAATATCTTTAACTTTTATAGTTATCTTTTTTCTCTAACTCATATAGTTTTCGAGAGTTTTAAATTCATTCTATTATTTATATCAATATGTGTGAAACTACGAAAACGTTAATGTAATATGGCTATTTTCAAAGTAGATCTATTAGTAAATGGTACATTATTCAAAAAAACTTTTCAAACAAAAGTTACTAGAAATTTTAATATCTTTAACTTTTATATTTATCTTTTTTCTCTAACTCATATAGTTTTCGAGAGTTTTAAATTCATTCTATTATTTATATCAATATGTGTGAAAACTACGAAAACGTTTATGTAATATGGCTATTTTCAAAGTATATTTATTAGAAAATGGTACATTTTTCAAAAAAACTTTTCAAACAAAAGTTACTAGAAATTTAAATATCTTTTTATAGTTATCTTTTTTCTCTAACTCATATAGTTTTCGAAAGTTTTAAATTCATTCTATTATTTATATCAATTTGTGTGAAAACTACGAAAACGTTTATGTAATATGGCTATTTTCAAAGTAGATTTATTAGCAAATGGTACATTTTTCAAAAAAACTTTTCAAACGAAAACTACTAGAAATTTAAATATCTTTAACTATTATCTTTAGCTTTTTTCTCTAACTTATATAGTTTTCAAGATATACAAAATAACACGAGTAATCAAGCACTTCTGGTTGAAATATCCTTGACAAAAATTAGGGTTATGCAACTCTTAATTCAAAACATAATATTTGTATATTCAACATTGGTTTTAGTGCGTAGTACATTCAGACGTATTAGAGAAAATAGTTAAACCGGATATTTGCATTAAAATTTCGAGGTCGATTTTTGTGGCAAAGTATATGAACGTTTAAAAAAAAACATTAATTAAATACGTCTTATTGCTTTTGACTTAAAATTGATTTTACGAGAAACTACTATGGAATTTAATGTCGTACTTTGAATTGATACAAGCTTTCATTTAATTGCAATAAATAAAAGAAACAAATTTAAATAAACCCTAAGTACAGTACATAAATTTTTAATATCAAAACAAATTATAGCCAAACCCACGGACCCATCAAATTTTATGACCATATTTTTGCAAGGCGAAAAAATCGCACGGTCAAACCGCGACTTAAACAAAACAACATATACATTGCAATCATCACAGTACTCGTCATTAATGCCCCTGCCGTCTCAGCAGTGAAATAAAACGTCATAACATATCGGGGAAGTTTCTGTACGTGAAAGGAAAGTCAAACGAATGTTGCCGCGAAGTTAGGTTACACGATGTGCGAAGTCAAGGTCGCATTTTAATATCCACATGCACGCATGCACCTGACTGCCCCCAGGTAGACGGACGCCTATGTGAACACAGCCACTGCGACGCCGAACAAACGGGTGGCGTCTCCTCAAATCCTAATGATTTTCTAAAATACATTAACGTTTTGTATATGATCGATTACCAGATTAGACGATTTAAACAGGGATTAAATAAGAAATATCAAATTATCTTAATCTATTTTGTTTCCTTGTCAAATTGTTCATATTAAATATAATCACAATATCAATGCCAAACATAAATAAGAACGTTTAAGATTTTCCGTAGCAGTTTTCTCAAACAAACGTTGAGTTATTATTTTTACTATTTTTGCCATAAGTGTGATCGTGACAGTTTTGGCTTTAGAGCGTTCACAGACACACAAAACCGTGTATTTCCGTTAAAAACTATATAATATATATTGGGATAATAGTCAAAATGGATTTAAACACCCTCAAAACGGATATTTCCGTTAAAATATTGTAGGTACAGTAAAGAGATTCAGGCGTAAATAAGTGCTTTGCCGTCAACATGAGTTTTTTTTATTTCATATAAAAATAAAAGAATTACGATTTTTTCCTAAAACATATTTTGACTATTTATCTCGACTTATCGGTCTATGCGATGGTAAGACGTTTTTCAAGGATGATTAAATGTGTAATTAATAAAATTATAACGCTAAAGTAATAATTTGGTAGTAAACTTTGATAGTTCAATATAACCTGGGCCTCCAAGGTCATTTACTGGGAAATATCTATTATAATTTATCATCATTTTTTGCCAATGCTTTTGTTTTTTTATTCGGTTTAACTGAAAATATTTTTTAAATTAGTGTATAAACAGGGCTGTCTTGTATTCAAATATTTATTTTCACTGTCAATGTTTGTATTTAATGTGTTTGTGCCAACTGGATATTTATGTGGTACGGTCCTGATATTTAATAAGAAAACATATTTTGTTGTAAACAGGTTTTGATATTGTTCTTATAATCACTGAATATTTATAAGTGTCAGTTCTTAGTAGAAATCGAGTTATTTTTTATTGTAAATATTAAATTGAAATTCGTAGTCTTCGAAGAAGCAACAATAATGCGATAATGCGAATTTTGTCTTGGGAGGATTAAAACTAATCTGTTTGTAATATATTCAAATATACTTGTGTACAATATCCGTCTGAACAACTTTCACTTGAAAATATCAATTATAATAATGCTTGTTGCATATTTTAAATATTTCAGTATATACGCATTTGTTATTTTTGTTTTTCTCACTATTCGACTCGAATCAAATCACATTGATATTTATTTCGCCCATATATTTGTTGACTCGAACAAAATTAAAATAAAATGATTCAATTCCAAGTAAATATAACTAAATAAAACTGGAGTATTTATCAGTGCATAATTTTTCTATTACCGAAGGTCAGTAGATCTCGATTAAAAATATTTTTGCATGATTGGGGAAGTCCCGCGCTCATGATCTCTAGTGAACCGACTCAGTAGATAGCTAATTTACATACTTGTATGTGAACAGATTGACAAGCGAAAGAATTTAAACATAAACTGCCAAATTCCCCAATATACACGATCATTGACATGTTTTACAAATACTTTCCTCATTCATCTTTTTTATAAACTATTTAAACATTCGGATAAACCTGTTTATATATTGTTTTTTAATTGCCGCAAGTCTTAAGCGTGGCTTATATATTTATGTAAAATGTTTACTAATTTCCCTTTGGTTCGTGTATCGGGTTTACGTCAGTTGAGGTTTCGTGTTATGCAACTGTTTGAATTCCGCGAAAAGATTTAATAGTTAAGGCTTACCTTGTCAATTAGGCATCTTTTGTCATTTTGTAAATTTTGCATCATTACTTTGTCCCGTCCAATTTGATCTTTAAAATCAAAATTCTCAGCCAATACCACTTTACATTCCGTTCTCATATTTTCCAAATCTATATCCAAATTTCCAATACGTTCCTCCAATGATTTATTTATATTTTCATGAAATTCACTCTCCTATATAAAGATCAATCACGAAAAAAGAGATTTAAATTTTAATCATTCTGCATTTTCGGAGAAAAAATAAACTTTGCCAATGATTTCGAGAATAGCTGCTAATAAAACTGTTTATAATCTAATTGGTAATACATATTTATATCTTTTAGTTACATATTGCTCAATTTCAATATATTTCTTAGTATTTTATTTAAGTAAATAACAGTCTAAGCTTAATATTAATTCAAAGTTCTTGGCCATAATTAATTTTAAAATATTCATTACTGAGTCAATATTAATTATAATAAAACTACTATAAAATATATAGGTTGACCTTTATATATATGTCATCATAAATTAAAAATATTTTTTATACTGTTGTGTTATATTATTTTGATTTAAACTAAATACGTGCCTGTTTAGTTTGATTCAATTCAAAAGCAAGTTCATCAATAGTCTTCTTGTGCTGTTGAACTTCTGCCAGTGCTTCTTCACGCCGTTTGCTTTCGTTTTCGCGTAGATTTTGCAAAAGTGACGTTTGCAATCTTAATTGACCAATCTTCAAACAAATAAATCATTTACATACTTCTAAAACTATATTTATGACACCCAGCGAACACATTCTTCAATACGACTTCCCTGAGATGTCGCTGAGACATAACATACACATGTTAAGTCGCTGCAACATCACATAGATGTTTCACAAGATTCAAATTGTTTACTGGGTAAGAATTGAAACTTTTTTTTTATATTTTCGCTATTACAAATGTAAATAACAAACACATTCTTTAATATGACTTCCCTGAGATGTCGCCGAGACGTAACATACACATGTTAAGTCGCTGCAACATCACATGGATGTCTCACAAGATTCAAATAGTTTGCTGGGTAATTGAAACTTCTTTTTTTTTTATATTTTCGCTATTAGAAATGTAAAAACTAATATTTGTTTAGTCTTGCAAGAAGCTCCGGTTGTAAACCACATGTAAATAAACGACCGAAACGAAAAAATCACAGCCGATGATCGTATGAGTTAGGTAAACGTTTATAAATAGGCCTAGGCTCAATTTCGCATAGATTTACAACACGTCTAGACTGTCGTTGAGTAACAGTTTATATGTGGACGATAGAATGGTTTTAAAAACGCTTAACTCTTCCTCCAACATAAATACTGACTCATTCAACTAAATTAAGTGATTAGTTCGTCCTGGAGCACACCAGATCATCACTGGCGCCTTCCAGCCTTCCAAAACGATGGAAACCGTCTCCAAAGATATACAATATCATAACTGTTCTTAATATATAAATAACCAGAGTTTTTCGATTTATTTTGTGAATATGTTTCCTTAAGGAGTAAATGTTTAAGGAGAAGAAAGTTGGTTTGTGTCAGGGATGTATTGTGTTGTACAAATTGTTTTAATAGTATAAAATAATGTTTCATGTATCGGGTTCACGCCAGCTGCAGTGTTGTGTTTAAATTAACTAGTTTCTGAAGTAAGATAGTATATACCTCTTCTTCCATATTGCCGATAGTTTCATTCAGTTTTAACATTCCATGTCGTCGATTTGTCCATAAATGGTAAACAAATTTTGTATAATATTTGCCTAACCATTCTTTGCGTTGTTCATCTGACATTAATTCATTTGATGATGCTAATGAAGACGAAGATGATTGTTCCACTGACATGATCGTGCATGGCTTCTTCTTATAAGGGGACCTATATATTATTTTATTTTTTTAAATGTTTGTAATGTAATTGGAAATAAATAAATAACAAGCTTAGGTACAACGCACCTAAGCGTCTAGCTCGCCTTATAAGTAATATATGCGATGCGGGCAGCGGTTTTTAATTATCATGGCCTATTGATTAACGATTTGAAAATATGTTATAGATATAAAAAGTCTTACAATTTTTGTAGACTATTTTGATAAAAAACAATTTTTTTTTGTGCATATTTGAAAATTTAAAATTATAATATTAAATATTTTTTTATGGCCTTTGGGTTAGCAATATGAAAAAATCTTATAGATATAAAATATTCAAACAACTTTTTATAGAAATCTTTAATTAGATACAATGCACCTATGCATCCAGCTCGCCTTATAAGTAATATATGCGATGTGAGCGGAGGTTTTTAATTATTATTGCCTTTTGATTAACGATTTGAAAAATATGTAATAGAAATAAAATGAATTTTCAATGTACATTTTAAAATTCAAAACTATAAAATTTAATAATTTTTTTCGGGCTTTTGGGTTAACAATATAAAAAAATCTTGTAGACATAAAGTATCTTAGAATTATTAGTAGAATTTTCGGGTGTTTTAATTATTTTTATAAGGGCAGTATTAAGGGGGGCTCCAAATTTTGGGGCCCTATAACTCGGGAAGTATACGGGCGATTGGATTTAAACAGCGAGCGGATTCAAATGGGATGCCAAATAATATGTGTACCAAATTTGGTGTGAATCGGTTCGGTACCTTCAGAGGAGTAGAGGGCACAAATTTGGTTTTACGAGCGAGCGACGACTAACATCCAAGTATATAAGTTATATATATTTTTGGATTCAGGGCGACGAGACAAACACTTTTGGTTAAGGAAAATTTTTGATCCGAGAATGCTACAGACATACGACCGAAAGCTTTAGCATAAATATATATATGTATATATATATATATCTATTGGGTATCAAAAAACTCAAAAAAACCTTTGTTAAATTTATTGCTAACTTATAATTTATAACATTTAATTAAATGAGTAGGCGTTTGTAGCAACTATACAGTCTGGGCGTCCCTGAGAAAAAATATAAGCAAATGGGATATATTGTACTGGCACGCGACTTTTAAACCTATATATTACAATATAGCTGTTGGGAAAATACATTGTTGATAAATATTACCGAGTTTACAATAAACATATGGAAACTATAAGCATTAAAAACCGCTAAAGGTAAACGGATTCGACGTCATTTGGTAATTTTCACATACGTCATTACAAAACTTGTTCACCTCATATAAAATCATTCCAACAAACAAGTTTACCACGTTTACATTTGCCCACCTGTACCTGAGACTAGAAGTGACCGGTGACATGTCAGACATCGTCAAACTCCGTTTTCGCGGCGTTATTTCTCGTCTTAAAGATAGTTTCTTCGATTTTAATATAGACGGAGGTGTTTTGCCTTCCACCATCTTTCCGGCCACATTTTTCAG
The DNA here is from genome assembly GCA_933228885.1 of Leistus spinibarbis. Classification (NCBI taxonomy): domain Eukaryota; kingdom Metazoa; phylum Arthropoda; class Insecta; order Coleoptera; family Carabidae; genus Leistus; species Leistus spinibarbis. The sequence continues at coordinate 6,327,854 of OW121801.1, read as the reverse complement.
TATTGGTTTTGGGTTTAATTTTTGACATGTTGCAACCGGCAAACGTTTCTTTGGTGTTTTAAATTCATTCGAAAGGTGGGATGCGTCACCACTTCCAGTCAAATCGGTCGTGGAATCACTTTCTCGCGGTAGTGACATTCTTTCAGAAATTATAAAATATCTGTTTATATTATTGTTTTTTATCGCTAGGGTACATTAAAACAAAATTTTATATTTCGCTATAGCTTGCTTAGATTTATGCGTGTATTTAAAATTCTTTTGTGGGTTCTCATTGTATAATTCAAATGTATATAAAAAGCTATTGTATAAAAATAAATAAATTCGAACAAAAAATAAACGAATATTAGTTTATTCTTGTTTATCTCGAAAACGACACGAGAAAATGATATTTTTAGCTCGCCGTACGAAGTGCCGAAGCTAAAGCATTCGGTTGTGTGTCTGTAGCATTCTCGGATCAACAAAATTCCTTAACAAAAAATGTTTGTCTCGTCGCCCCGATTCCAAAAATATATATGACTTATATACTTGGATGTTAGTCGTCGCTCGCTCGTAAAACCAAATTTGTGCCCTCTATTCCTCTGAAGGTATCAAAGTGATTTACACCAAATTTGATACACATGTTATTTGAAATTCCATTTGAATCCACTCGCAGTTTAAATCCAATCGCCCGTATACCTCCCGAGTTATATGGCCCCAAAATTTCAAACCCCCCTTAATACTGCCCTTATAAAAATAACTCAAACACCCAAAAATTCTACTAATAATTCTAAGATACTTTATATCTACAAGATTTGTTCGTATTGTTAACCCAAAGGCCATAAAAAAATATTAAATATTATAACTTTGAATTTTAAAATATGCACTACATTTTTTTTTTAATTGAAATATTATTTTTATATCTATAACATTTCTTTCAAATTGTTAACCAAAAGGCCATAATAATTAAAAAGGGCTGCTCGCATCGCATATATTACTTATAAGGCGAGCTGAACGCATAGGTGCGTTGTAGCTAAGTTAAAGTTGTTTGAAAAATGTATCATTTATAATAAAATTGCTTTTGAAACTATCAATTTTATAATTACGTTTAGGGAAACATAAATAAACCGAGAGTTATTGGTATTATTTCATGAATTTAAAACAAAATATAGTAATGGCCAGCATTTTATAAAATAGGCACAACAGATATTATATTTTGTGTTTTAAATAAACGAAATGGGTTAATACTAGAAGCACTCGAATTTCTTTGCAATACAATTAAATTATTATATTGGGAGTCGCTTAATAAGGCATTTGGTATAAAGTAGGTTTGAAAGTGAATGTAAACGTAGTGAAATTAGTTCGTTGAGTCGTTACTAGATGGCGGATCGCAGTTAGGAGAGAAAGTTTGAAATAGCTTTGAACCTGCGCGCTAAACGCACAACGTCATGTGTCCATGTGATCTAAGCACCAATCGCGATCAAGCAATGTTCGCGTTTCTACGAATAATGTTGTGGTCATCCTTTCTTAAAATACACTTCGCTGTGTTTTAGTTTGTCGCAAAGTATCGCGTCTAGTGGAAGTGTAACATGTTCCGCAACTTAAACATTGGATTTAACAACTTGTAATCTGAGATATATATATATATAATCGACAACAATTGATTCAATCGTATTTTGTGTTATCTTTGAAAAGTATTCGTGTGTGCGTTGTGTATATAGTGTTTAGACCTTGAATATTCATTTTTTTGTGTTTGTTCCATCATGGACATAAAGGTATGTGTTGATTGTGTTGTGTTTTTAATCAATCATAATCATCATTTTAAAGTTTGCGGGAATCTGGGGCCAGTGTATTATGTGTTTGTGATTAATATTAGTGTTTATTTTTGGTAAAGGTTCGTGGTTGATTCGGCGAACCTGCACAAATTCGACCGGCCTCGACTATAGAATAAAATAAATCATCTAAAAAAATTGAATCATGAATCACGGTAAACTTGTGTTTTGAACAAATTGCATGCACTTTTCGGTTGTTTTTTCTCGGTTTTCGCTTTTTAATTGTTTGGCATGCTATAGTGCATATTTTATACGATCTTATGTTGAATTTTACAGATAATTTATCTTATATAATTACGTCTATCAGTGGCGTATCAATTATAAAGCATTTAAATATTAATTAGTGTGTACCTCTTCTAATAAACATTGTGACTTTCTATTATTTTGGTGTTTGTTATTTCTGCTATAATTCATGATTATATTATCGGCTTTTGACAGTATGGAATATCTTGGAATGGCACTATAAATAATTCTTTGAACAACATATTTGTTTGCCTAACAAATATTAGATATACTTTAATAACACAATTTAGATTCGCAAGAATTAATATAATTCTGAGCTCAACCATTTTAAAATATGTTAAATCGCTTAGGATAAATTACAGCGATAACTTTATCGGATAAATAACCAAATTATGTTTTGGGAAAAGATTCATTTATTTTTATATTTAAGTGAAACATAACAAAATTCATTTATTTACATTGGAATAGTTTGTTTTTTTTTTTTTCGCTGTGATAGCAAAATGGTTTATATATTGTTTAGTCCCAGTTACCTTTTGTGGAACACCAGAACTCCGGCACTGTATTTTTTTTTTATTTCGACCTCGCTCATTCGAAATATATTAACTTTTTTATTTCTCCGTAATCTGAATTTCAATAGAAATTTGTTTACATATTTTTCCTTGTTGTGTCTGTTTTAACTATACATTATACGACGTACGGGCCTTATATTTTCCCACTCTGCGCGCTTAGGCGCTATTTTTAGTAAACGGAAGTGCCTAAACCTCCTCGATACATAAGACTAGTGTATCACAACTTGTTGATAGATAGATTTTAAAATAATTGGACTAATAGTAAAAATGTAGTTTTCAAAGCAGTTTGAAATCTTAAATAAATATTTACAAAATGGTTTGCTCCTAAATATCGATTTCGAATTTCGAAACGGAAGCCCTTCTTTTATACCTGTTTTACAGTTAAACTAACCGAGTTTCAAGAACAATGAACTTTTTATTACAAGTAATATTAAGGAGCAAGTTTATATATATATATATATATATATATATATATATATATATTTTGAAAAGAAATTTTTATTAACTTTAATTACTGTAATTTTTAATAATTGCCTAAAATATCAGTCAATCAAATAGGATATTTAAATAAAACGTTTGTTTGTTATCGTATCGCTTTAGGTAATGTTCCCTCTTCAGCGTGTTTATTGGTACTGCAATGGTAACCCAGTATTATTTATAATTATTATTATAAATTTTTATAATTACATAAAATTGCAATGATGTTATTTGTATTATTATTATTTTACCTTTATGTATAAAATCGAGTTTACTTTTAATGAATTAGGTCGCCCTTAGACTACTACAGTTTCACTTATGAATCCAGCCTAAATACACTCCTGTTTTATTGACTTGTATTTATTACAGTATAACAAATAAGTCAAATCATATATTAACCTTTGCCATTCGGCATTGAACTAATATAAATGATTGAGAATCATTTGATTATTCAAAATTAAATTTGCTAATTAAAATATATATATATATATACTAACATTTCTCAACAGTAAATACATGAGCGTAAATTGCAATCCTTTTACAATGGGCAAATAAAATATAATAAATAATATTTATTTATTTAGTATTGTTTAAATTATATTTAATAAATAAAGATAGATTTCTGGGCTCCTATAAACAGGGGCTAAATAAGTAGGAAGATGATCTAAGAGGCCCTATTGGCACATAAAATAAAGATAGATTTCTGGGGCTCCTAGAAATGGGGGCTAAATAAGTAGGAAGATGATCTAAGAGGCCCTATTGGCACATAAAATAAAGATAGATTTCTGGGGCTCCTAGAAATGGGGGCCAAATAAGTAGGAAGATGATCTAAGAGGCCCTATTGGCACATAAAATAAAGATAGATTTCTGGGGCTCCTAGAAATGGGGGCCAAATAAGTAGTAAGAGGATCTAAGAGGCCCTATTGGCACATGTAGTATTAGGTATCAAGAGAACAGAAGAGCAGATATATCGTAAAATTTAATAAATAATGTTTATTTATTTAGTATTGTTTAAATTATATTTAATAAATACAGATAGATTTCTGTGGCCCCTAGAAATGGGGGCTAAATGAGTATGAAGAGGATCTAAGAGGCCCTATTGGCACAAGTAGTATTAGGTATCAGGAGAATAGAAGAGCAGATATATCGTAAAATTTAATAAATAATGTTTATTTATTGTATTGTTTATATTATATTTAATAAATAAAGATAGATTTCTGGGGCCCAGAGAAATGGGGGCTAAATGAGTATGAAGATGATCTAAGAGGCCCTATTGGCACAAGTAGTATTAGGTATCAGAAGAACAGAAGATCAGATATGTTGTAAAATTTAATAAATAATGTTTATTTATTTAGTATTGTTTAAATTATATTTAAAAAATAAAGATAGATTTCTGGGGGGCCCAAAAATGGGGGTTAAATGAGTAGGAGGCTGATCTAAGAGGCCCTATTGGCAGCCCAAGTAGTATTAGGTATCAGGAGAACAGAAGATCAGATATGTCCGTTGTACTGTGAAGCCGCTATTTATATATATTTTAACAGTGATTGTGAACGGAGAACTTTAACTTAAACATATTATTAAAATAGATCGGATTACAGTTGCTCGTATAGTTATAGATAGATGCATATTACACCAGATGGCTTTACGCACTAATAGCATTTTGCTTAAACAAAGAAAATACCTGACATTTTCCTGGCAAAATATTTCAACGCACAATTCAAAGATTCATGTTTTTAGATCGCACATAATGTACAAAAGAGCTACAATTATCGGTCGTGTGTCTGTAAAATTCAGTAGTTAAGGCATTGATAATTATAAATATATTAGCATTATTACGCAAATATGAAGCCCTATCTCAAGGTCGAATATAGCATCCATATAATAATCAGATAAATATATAAATTATTGCCATCTCACATGTAGTTTTATTCATAAAACTATGTTGTTGAAATATTATTCTAAATGCAGGAAAAAATATATGTATGAAAGAATAAAAAATATTACGTCTTGTGTGTGGCAGATAATTTTAATTAATATGTTTGTTTCTAAGAATGCATTATCATAATATCTACTTTGAGATATTATTTACCAACAGTAACAGACAACGTAAAGTATGTTTATTATTATTTATTTGTAAATAGCAGCAAATCGTTTTACTACTTTAACCTACACTGTGCAATACAAACGTGTATTTCCGTTAAAATATTAAATTCTATTTTTTTGGGAATGTAAAAATGGGGGCCGTTAGTACAGTTTAAGAATCATTGCTCTTTCATTGCGCATATCCCGATTAATTTAATTTTTTTTTTAGGCACTAATATTTTATTGTAGAATTGATTGTGGTGTATTTTCTTTTTTGTAGTATTGGTGTTTCTTTTTATTAGTATTAAAATACTGTTTATGTAATTAAGATTCATTAAATTAAATATTTCATCTTACTTAATAGGTATTTGTTTAAATTAAAATAAATATTAAAGAAGAAGATTATAATTTTTTAATGAATCTATAATATATAATGGGTTTAAGATCATATTTTTATATTTGGTTTTTCTTTATGCAGAAGATACAGTAGGAGTAATCTTAGACGGGGACGAAGATGACAATATTAACATAAGTGATGTCAGTAAGTATTCTCAATTATTTCAACATATATTAAATTTAATTTAAATATTTAAATATACCAGAAAATTAATAATTGTTTACTGATAGTCCGAGCCTGTAATATTTACAACGACAAATGAAGTAATGAAAACACAATAAATAAAATGCTATTTTCGCCACTTAATGGCGTATTTCAAATCATAAAGTTATGTTGTGGTAAAACTAACAATAATAAATGACAATTAATTGAAATTACGACAATAATAAACAGATTTTCTAGCGGAAACTGTGCAAGTAAATACGATTTTCATACGGGAAAAATGTACCAAACCGCCCACTCTTCAATGCGGAATTTTGGATTTGATCCAAACATTCTTTTTGGTATTACGCTCATAGATATTCTTTGAAACATTTAACATACCGATAATACATCAAAATATATGCTGTACTATTTTTTACTGTCTTTTACAGAGTAATAAGTAAGTATATTGTAATCATGAAAATTTTCGAACTCGAGATTACACGTTTTGACCATTTCTGAATCGAATCTGACTATTTTCGGAATGACGTCTGTCTGTCTGTGACCGTTCTAGGGCCAAAACTGTCGAACGTAAAATTATGAAACTTAAAACTTACGACTTGTATATGCCCTAGATGTGCACCTCCTATTTTTGAAAAGAATATTCAAACCAGAAGTGCATTTCTTGTTCTATCTCCAATATCACTAGAACGGCTACACTTACGGCAAAAATAACTATGTTCATAATGAAAGATATTAATATTTCGCACAACTTTTGTTTGAAAAGTTTCTTCATAAATTGTACCAGTTATGAGAAAACTGCTACGAAAAAACTCAAATATCTTATTTACGTTGCCATAGTTATACATACACTTGTGACAAATTTTATTATTTTTAAATCGGATCAACCATGAGTTATATCATTTGTTTCATGTTTATTGAAAACAAACAAGCATTACATTGACAGTTATCTGTATGAATTATTATTTAAAATATTGATTTATTATTAGAATCAGATAAGATCTAAGAGGCCCTATTGGCACATAAAATAAAGATAGATTTCTGAGGCTCCTAGAAAAGGGGACTAAATAAGTATGAAGATGATCTAAGAGGCCCTATTGGCACAAGTTTTGTTTGAAAAGTTTCTTCATAATTTGTACCAGTTATGAGAAAACTGCTACGAAAAAACTCAAATATCTTATTTACGTTGCCATAGTTATACCTACACTTGTGACAAATTTTATTTTGAAATCGGATCAACCATGAGTTATATCATTTGTTTCTTGTTTATTGAAAACAAACAAGCATTACATTGACAGTTATCTGTATGAATTATTATTTATAATATTGATTTCTTATTAGAATCAGATAAATTATTATAGAATCAATTTATATTATATATTTGCTAACATAATTAATTAACAATTTCAGAGTTTTACTGTGGAGTTTGACTGTTTAAGAGTGAATACGATAAGTACTTCAAATTCAGATCCATTATAAATTGGTATAATTATCCAATTATTTTCATTAATTTATATATATATATATATATATATATATATATATATATATATATATATATATATATATATATATATAAATGCATTTTTACGGCTGCATACGAAGTCTAGCAGCAAATTTATTTTGGTAGATTCGTTAGTGTAGTATTTTTTTTTTTTTTGTACTTTTAGTTGAAGTCATACAAACTACAGACCCAGACTTCAAGCAATCAGGAATGTTTAGCGGCGGCGGCGAGATCAGTACGGCCCCCGGACCGACCAGCGTCACTGGCCACCGGACCAGTGGTGGCGGAGTTGCAACTCGGCGTCAAACGGCCTACGTGAAAATATTAGAGCAACCAGCTTCAAAAGCACTTAGGTATTTAACAATTTGCCACCACGAGTGACTTGATCCGATAAAAATAGCTATTATATCAGTGGTATAGTTATTTTGTAAACAGTTTCTGGCATTTGAATATATATATTTATTTTAAAAGTATTTGCAACAAACAGATAAATTTCGTTTCTCTTAGATTCCGTTATGAATGCGAAGGTAGATCTGCTGGTTCGATCCCCGGCGCATCCAGTAGCCCCGAAAACAAAACGTTTCCTGCAATCCAGGTCATTGGATACCAAGGACGCGCTGTTGTTGTCGTATCATGCGTTACGAAAGACCCCCCTTACAGACCCCACCCGCACAACTTAGTAGGGCGCGAAGGGTGCCGGAGAGGCGTCTGCACCTTAGAGGTGTCCCCTGAAACAATGGCTGTTACCTTCTCGAATTTAGGGATTCAGTGCGTGAAGAAAAAGGATATTGAAGACGCGCTAAAAGTACGGGAGGAAATTCGGGTGGACCCATTCAGAAGTAAGTGAACATTTTACTTTCTTTTACGAAGTAATAAGTAAGAATTTCGAACGGATATACACGTTTTGACCTTCCCTGAATCGAATCTGACTATTTTCGGAATGAAGTCTGTCTGTGAACGCTCTAGGGCCAAAACTGTCGAACATACAATTATGAAACCTCAAACTTAAGACGTATGCCCTAGATGTGCACCTCCTATTTTTGAATTGAATATTCAAACCGGAAGTGCATGTTTACTCCAATATCACTAGAACGGCTACACTTACGGCAAATATAGTTATGTTCATAATGAAAGATATTAATATTTGGCACAACTTTTGTTTGAAACATTTCTTCAAAAAATGTACCAGTTGCGAGAAAAATGCTACATGAAACATTATAAATATCTTGTTTACGTTGCCATGGATTCGCATGTAGCTTATAAAATCGGATCATCTGCTATTTTGGCAGGAAAACAAAATAGACTCAATTAGATAAATGACATTTCAGGATTTTTCTGTAGAGTATTGGTTAGTTTGATAGCTGGTTTTGGTTATATATATATATATATATATATATATATATATATATATATATATATATATCTAGTGAAAACTGCGTAAAAGTCGAGTGCAGGCCACTCCAGATATATTGAAATATTTGTTTTATTGTTAAGTCGTACTGCAAAGTAGTTAAACGCCTTTAAGTTAAATTTTAGTAGCACAATTAGATAATAAGAAGAATAAACTGGTTGACCTTGAATCATTAATTTATTATTTTGTTTTTTCTTTATAGCTGGTTTTGCGCATAGAAACCAACCAACCTCCATAGACTTAAATGCGGTCCGATTATGTTTTCAAGTATTCTTAGAAGGTGAAAATCGTGGAAAATTCACCGTACCCTTAGCTGCCGTTGTCAGCGATCCCATCTACGACAAAAAGGCTATGTCCGATTTGGTTATTTGTAAATTAAGTGATTGTAGCTGTACTGTTGCCGGTGGCAAAGAAATCATCCTGCTCTGCGAAAAGGTAAAAAAAAACACTTTTAACACTTTTCTCAAGGTCATATTTACCCTCGCATTTCAACCAATACAACATTTTCCACGATTACAATACTAAGTTCAAAGTAGTAAAAACTAATCCACCTACGTTTAGAATATGAAGTATTGAAGGTTCTTTTTTTTTTTAGGTAGCAAAAGAGGACATCCAGGTCCGTTTCTACGAAGAGAACAACGGCACAGTGGTTTGGGAGGGTTTAGGTGATTTCCAGCCAACGCACGTGCACAAACAAGTCGCTATCTCATTCCGGACGCCGCGCTACCGCACCCTAGACGTCCCGGACCCCGTCAAAGTGTTCATCCAGTTACGGCGACCATCCGATGGTGCCACAAGTGAATCCCTGCACTTTGAGCTGTTACCACTAGACTCAGGTAGGCCCGCATTTTGGTCGTTACGTCGCGCGTTAAACAAAAAGGGCGATTTCAATACATTTAATAACATCCTTGCGGCCGATAGACATATGATTAATAAACATAATTTACGTCTTGGACAACCTGCGAGAGCTAAAAGTAACGGGGCTGCGCCAATATTGTTTCAAAATCAGAATAAAATTGACGAAATTGTTGAAATCGTTGAGTCTCCAGTATTGGAGACGAACATAGATGAAGTTACAACGATGCCAAACGAATGGAAACCTACGGAAATTGGGTGGAAAACGACTGTGATTGAGAAAGAGAAAGATTGGTGCGATTATTCAGAAGTTGATAAACTTGCAGCGCAAGACAAAGTACAAAACAATAACAACAATGAGGAAAAATCATTGAATGACTTGTTGAATCAAGTCGCTGAATTAGATGAAATATACTCTGATACCCAAGCCCGGTTACTAATAGTAACTGATACTACAGATCCTGAACCAGAACCTCAAAATATGGATATAAGTTTCGATGATTCAAACACCTATTCGAGTCTTCAACTCGCATTTAAAAACCCTATTGATATAGAACCCTCAAAATTCGATATAATAACCGGCCAATCGCCGGTTATAGAAGTTGCCCCCCTAAAACGCGAATCCGACTTAGAAAAACTGCCCCCCTTGCCACCAAAACGAATTAGAAAATCAATAGATATTCCTATTATGACTCGTGCCGCCTCCCAGTCATTAGGTTCAAACCAAAGTATTCAAAACTCAATATTCACATCAAGTCCTAATTTGGTGACTCCAGTCTCCCGAAAATCGTCATTCTCTAGCATAACTAGG